>OY728144.1:301034410-301576910 GCA_963277665.1 Viscum album | reverse complement strand
CCCAAACCTGTCTAAATTCTATTGGTTGAGTGGTTTTCGACCTATCCCAACCTTAAACTTTGAATAATCAACTTTGGAGCCATTAGAAACCGAATATGAATTTATTATAAATTAATATTTCTAGCTTTTCCAAAGGTTCCCCTCACCCCTCTTATAAAAGGGCACTCCTCCTTCTCATTTCTTCACACCTTCAAAGCCTTTTGGTTCGGCCAAACTCTGCCCAAATACTCTCCCAACATCCCTAACTACAACCTAGAGGCCTTAGTTTGATCATAAAGCCAACCTAAGGAGCCCTTTTGATCAAATCAAAAGGAAGAACCCGAAGAAGAGGTAATGATTTCACCACCCTTCTCCAAGTTCATTTCTTCTTCCACTTCTTCTTCCTTTGTTCTTACCATTCTAAAATAATAACTCCAGTATCTCACATATAATGTGATGTTATTATAAATATGGTACAATCATATTCAGTATTCTATCCACCCTTTGAATAACATGTCACCATACGTGCGTACGTACGGCTTACCGTCTCCACGTCGTGGTGTAATTGTTATTCAATATAATATTATTTGGATGGGTATAATAATGATGTGTAACTCATGTAAATAATAAATATAACATGTTAATGATTCTGTATATATGATATACCATCCATTTATATATTATTTTAATATCAAAAGAATGATATTGTCGCTCGTGCGTACATACGGACTACCGTCTCCACGAACGCGATGAGATTCATTCTACATCGTATCCATTCAAGTATAATTATCATTTTATGATTTAAAAATGATGTTTAAGGACTTGATATCATTCTGGATATGAATAATATACAACAAACATGGCTTATGTAACAAAACATATAAAAGAAAATGAGTAAGTTAACACCCGAAACGACGATAATTCTAAGATATTATTAACAAATCAATGTTAAAAGATCATATATGATATCATATTAATATATATGATTCTTGTATAATTTAATAACAATTATTTCACTATTATACAGGAGGTTAACCTACCCCAACCAAGGAAAAGTACAAGGTAAGGTTTATTTCACAATCTCTTCATTATCCGAGGTTGTTTATACGTAATAATCTACTGGGATCTCTTTATCATCCACATCCATGTTTCTTAAAAATGCATTTCAAAACATTTTTACTATTTACTAGAATATGAGTTAAAGTCATTTATACCCTTTTTGACTTTTATAAGTGGTTTATAAAGTAATCTTTCGGTCGTTTTTCAAAACAAGGTCCTTTTTAACCTTTTCGACAGAATTAAGGTAAGAATGTTTTTTTTAACTTATACGGCGGGTGCGGCTATTTTCCGCCATTATAAAATCTTCAAAGCTTCCCTTACAATATTATAAGAATATTTTCAAAGAAAATGTTTTATTTTATATGGATCTTAAATTATTTCAAAATAAAAGGAGATATTTCTTTAAAAAGAATTTTGATTTCATCTATGTCAACATCCTTTGATGGATTTTAAGATTATTTGAGGTTGATTTATTATGATACAAAAAATCTATATTGTATTGAAGGTTTTGTGATATGTTTGACTGTGGATGTGCTATTTTTATACCATTCATAGTTTATGGTGAAAGTATTGACATTTCGTATGCTAGTTTTAATACGAATGTTTATGTTATGTTTAAACCTTTTCATATGGGAATGCATTAGACTTAATATGTGACGGGTGGAGCCCGCTATAGCTCCTCGATGCATCGGTAGGTCTCATGAGACAAACTAGTGTCTTGGCACAAGGCCTTGACAAAATCTTATTTGTAGTCTTGGCAAGAGGCCTTGGCTATGTGGTTATGATAGTCTGGCATTATGCATTCCAACATTATGAAAGTGGTTATTGATTTTTCATGTGATTATTCGATTAGTAGAATATCCATGTGAACAAGTAAATGGCATTATTTCATTTTACTTTTGCCATACTATGTTGAAATTCAAGTTTAAAAGGCTTTTGTTTTAGTAATGCATTACCTCAAATGTTTATGCTTATTTTGAATGTTCCGCTATATTGTTATCCTTACTGGGCATTTGAGCTCACCCCTTTTCTATGTTTTATTTTTCCCAGGAAGTGAAGATGTAAGTTATGAATGACCTGCAGGGATATTATGAGGGGATTATAGTGTGGACTGTGGAAACATTATGTTGTAGTAGTAGTTTTTCATTTTATGATGTAATGTAAAACTTATGAATATATCTAGTGTTTCCAAGGCTACTAAACCAATCGGTCTTTCGAGATTTGATCTTTCTTGTGATCATTCCAATGTTATGTAATTAATGCACCGAATCTGGGCAACTGGGGTCGGGGCGTTACAGTTGGTATCAGAGGAAGTTTAGTACAAACCTTGGAAACTAGATTTAGATAAACTCTGATTAGAGCACGTAGACCTAAGATGAACTTTGAGGATTAGTATAGAAGAACTTCCTAGAATTTTGGTATTGTAGAGATTTTGTGAGTTTTCCAAGCAATACATCCCTGTCTGGATACGAGCAGGTAGAGGCGGCTCTGGCACAGATGTACCTAGGGGTAAAACCCGAAAACCCCGCTTTGAGCTAGACTCGAACGGGAACTGGTGCACGACAACGGGCCTTGCTGCACTCTTGGTTACGACACTCCTGGGGGATATGCTTAGGATAACTCTCATTTTATTTACAAATCATTTTGAAGGGATTATGAGTATATACTTCCCCAAAGAAAACATTCTTATGATTATGGATTATATCCATAAATAGTTCAATTTATGTTAAGTGTTTTATAAGTATGGGATTATGTATTTTGATTCATAAACTGATCTAGTTTATGCCATTGTTTAGAAATGGCGCCTAGTGGAAGAAATGGAAACCGTATAAATGCACGCACTCCATGTAGGGATTTCCCTCCTGCTCAAGATAATTATAGTGGGGCTGGTGATGCAACTGGTGCTGATCAGCTAATCACCATACTAGGACAACTTACTCAGGTTATGAATAATAACCTTACCCGTATGGAGCACCCTGATCCGCAGCATGGAGGATCAATGTTAGATCGATTCATGAGGCAACAACCACCAACGTTCAATGGGAATAAAAATCCCTTAGTAGCTGAGCAATGGATATTTTCCCTAGAGAAAATATTTCAGGCTTTGGGGAGCAGTGAAAGGGAAAAAGTTATCATGGCAGTTTACCGCCTCACTGGAGATGCTGATCAATGGTGGTCATTGATTCAAAATACGAAGGAAGATGATGGAGTATCAAACATGGAATGGAGGGAGTTCAAAGATCTGGTTTTAGAAAAATACTTCCCTCGCGACCATCGAGCAGATATGGAAAGGCAATTTCTGAGTCTGAGACAAAAGGAGGATGAGAATGTCACAAAGTACGAGGCTAACTTTACAAGGTTAGCAAGGTACGCTGGTGATTATATTCGCAACCCAAGAAGTAAGATTGATCGTTTCTTTGATGGGTTAAAACCATTTCTCCGTCGAGCGTTAGTCTCACAATCCTTTTCATCGTACGAAGACATTGTCTCATGTGCTATCAAGACCGAAAAGGAATTCTCTAAGTCTTATGACTTTAAAGCAAAGCAAGAGAAGAAGAGACCTGCTGATCAATCTGGGAATGGAAATAAGGGGAAGAAAGGAAAGGTTGAATATCCATCATGTGGTAAATGTGGGAAGAAACACCCCGGTACTTGCTTGAAGGGAATGGGAGTCTGTTACAAGTGTGGTGAAAAAGGCCACCAAGCTCATGATTGCAAGGGGAAGAAGGAAGCTACCAACGTTCAGTGCTACAATTGCAGGGAGATGGGGCATTATGCAAATGCATGTCCTAAGCGTCAGGAGAACTTACCTCAGAAAAGGCCAAGGGATCAAGGCCAGGCTTATGCTATCACTACTGCTGAGGTAGAAGCTCCGAAAGACGTGGTGGAAGGTAATTTAATGGTTTCCTCAAGTTTAGCAAATGCATTATTTGATTCTGGATCATCGCATTGTTTCATATCTTCCCAGTTTTCTAAGAAAATTAGATATTTCCAATTTGATTTAATAAGGGAGTTGTCAGTTAAAACTCCTAAGGGAAGTATCGTTGCAACAAAGTTTTGTGAATCAGTCCCCATTAGAGCACATAAATTTTCTTTATCTGCTGATCTCATCGTCATACCTATGATTGAGTTTGATATAATCCCCGGTATGGACTAGCTTTCGGACTATGATGCGAAGATTTATTGTAAGAAGAAAGAGGTTATGATTCTTGATGATAATGATAAGGAGCACCTTATTTTTAGAGCAGAATCGTCACCACCTAATTCTTATTTAGATCCACCCCCAGTAGCTCAACTTAATTCAATTATTGGGGAGGAAGAGAATGAAATAACTGCGGGTGAGGAAAGGAAAGTTCAAATAGAGGATGTACCTGTTGTGAAAGAATTTGTAGATGTATTTCCAGAAGATTTACCTGGACATCCTCCAGAACGAGAAGTTGAGTTTTCTATTGATTTGATTCCTGGATCAAGGCCTATATCGAAGACCCCTTATAGAATGGCCACTGTAGAGTTAGTCGAACTAAAGAAACAACTAGAGGAATTGAGTAATAAGGGATTTATTCGCCCTAGTGTTTCTCCATGGGGAGCCCCTGTTCTTTTTGTTAAAAAGAAAGATGGATCTATGAGGTTATGTATCGACTACAGGGAGATCAATGCTATAACGATAAAGAACAAGTATCCCCTACCTCGTATTGATGATTTATTTGACCAACTGCATGGAGCTCAATACTTTTCAAAGATTGACCTTCGATCTGGATACCATCAGTTGTGTGTGAAGAAGGAAGACATTCCGAAGACAGCATTTCGAACCAGGTACGGGCATTACGAGTTTACTGTAATGCCGTTTGGATTGACTAATGCACCCTCTGTATTCATGGATCTGATGAATAGAGTTTTCAAGGAGTATCTCGATGAATTTGTGGTGGTATTTATTGATGATATTCTGGTATACTCCAAAACCTACGAAGATCATGAAAATCACTTACGCATTATCTTGAAGACTCTGAGGAGGCATGAATTATATGGGAAGTTTAGCAAGTGTGAATTCTGGCTTCATGAGATTTATTTTCTTGGCCATATTGTCTCCAAAGATGGAATCTCTGTTGATCCTTCTAAGACCAAAGCAATCCAAGAATGGCCAGCACCTACGAGTATAACTGAGGTACGTAGTTTTATTGGCTTGGCAGGTTATTATCGACGTTTCGTCCAGAATTTTGCCCGATTGGCTAACCCATTAACGAAGCTCACACGTAAAGGGGTTAAATTTTTTTGGACAAAAGAGTGTGAAGAATGTTTCGAAGAACTGAAGAGAAGATTAGTCAATGCTCCTATATTGACTCTACCATCGGGGAATGATGGGTTCGTTATTTATAGTGATGCATCGAAGAAAGGACTTGGCTATGTCCTTATGCAGAATGATAGAGTTATTGCCTATGCATCACGACAGTTGAAAATTCATGAACAAAACTATCCTGATCATGATCTCGAGTTAGAAGCTGTAATCTTTGCTTTGAAGATATGGAGGCACTACCTCTATGGTGAAAAATGTGAGATTTATACTGATCACAAGAGTTTGAAGTATATTTTCTCACAAAAAGAACTCAACATGAGGCAAAGGAGATGGCTTGAATTACTCAAGGATTATGATTGTACGATACACTACCACCCAGGGAAAGCAAACAAAGTAGCAGATGCTTTGAGCAGAAAAGACCATGGAGTTCTGAACATGATGAGAATTGAAAGGGATCCAATTTTCATGGATCTAGTGAAGATGGACATGGGAATAACCAGGGAAGGTGAAACATCAATGATTTTTCAAATAGTTGCCAAACCATCTTTACTAGAAAGGATTAAGAGTTCTCAGACCGATGATGAAGAATTCCAAAAGAAGATTAAAGCTGTGAATGATGGGAGATTGAGAGACTTTGTGTATGAAGATGGAATTTTGAAATTCGGGAAGAGACTTTGTGTTCCCGATATACCTGATCTAAAAAGGGAATTGCTGGATGATGCTCATAGTTCCAATTTCTCTATACACCCTGGGAGCACCAAAATGTATAGAGATTTGAAGGAACATTTTTGGTGGGACAACATGAAGAGGGAGATTGCTGATTTTGTGTCAAGATGTATGGTTTGTCAACAAGTCAAAGCTGGAAGGCAACAGCCTGGAGGAGTCATGCAACCTCTTCCCATACCGGAGTGGAAATGGGACAATATTACGATGGACTTTGTCATGGGGCTACCAAAGACTCCTAGAAGGAACGATGCAATATGGGTTATTGTTGATCGTCTTACCAAGTCAGCACATTTTCTTGCTATAAGAGAAGATCTACCCCTAGAACGTCTAGCAAGATTATACATTAATGAAGTTGTGAGACTTCATGGAGTACCCCTATCGATTGTTTCTGATCGTGATCCCCGTTTTACTTCAAGATTTTGGAAAAGTCTTCAGAAATCCCTGGATACTGAACTTCATTTGAGCACTGCTTACCACCCTCAGACAGATGGACAATCAGAACGGACTATTCAAACCCTAGAAGACATGTTGAGATCTTGCTCACTTGACTTTCAGGGTATGTGGGATCAATATTTACCACTGGTAGAATTTTCCTATAACAATAGCTTCCATTCGAGTATTCAGATGGCACCATATGAAGCGTTATACGGAAAGAGATGTCGTACACCAACCTGTTGGGATGACGTTGGTGAAAGAAAACTTGTAGGCCCAGAACTGGTGGGGGAAACGGTGGAAAAGGTGAAAGTAATCCAAAATCACATCAAAGCAGCTCAAAGTAGGCAGAAGAGCTATGCCGATAATCGAAGGAAGGATTTGGAATTTCAAGTCGGTGATCATGTTTTTCTGAAGGTATCTCCGTGGAAGGGAGTCATACATTTTGGTAAGAAAGGTAAATTGAGTCCCAGGTACATCGGACCTTTCGAAATTCTAGAACGAATTGGGGTTGTAGCTTACCGATTGGCAATGCCGCCAAGTCTCTCCAAAGTTCACGATGTGTTCCACGTATCTCTATTGAGGAAATACATGCCTGATCCGACGCATGTACTCACCTATGAGGAATTAGAACTGGAACCCGATCTGTCTTATTGCGAAGAGCCCGTCAAGATTCTTGATACGAGAGAACAAGTGCTGAGAAACCGGACGACGCGTCTGGTAAAAGTTTTGTGGAGAAACCATAAGATGGAAGAGGCAACGTGGGAACCCGAGGAACTTATGATGAAGAACCACCCGAGTCTTTTTATGAAGTAATACCCTAGAAATTGCGAGGATGCAATTATTTGAAGGAGGGGAGAATGTAACACCCCAAGCTTCTACGGTACGCTTCTCTTTGAATAATGTGATAGCGTGTGTTGTACGCAACACCGAGTTCTAACACACCATAACTAATCAAACTAGCCGTTATGAATAGTAATACCTACTTTTTGAAATTATATATATTTTATATTTGAAAATGGACTTCATTTTTGGATTCGGAATATCGAATTTATCCTAAGGTGAAATTTTGGTACATTTCGGATAACTTTCATATTTTGATGAATAGTGAAAATTACTAAATTTTAGTTAAAAACAACTTTTTTAATCAAAATAATTAATAGTGATAAATTACGAATTTGAGTGGTTTTAAAGTATATTTAGAATATATTTTTACCATTTAATATAATGTTGGTCATTGGACATAATTTTACAATTAAACCGAACATAAACAAGTGTCAATCTTTTGATAGTTATTATCTCTTAAAAACACGCTTTTTGTTTTGACAGCGAGAATTAATTTTAAATTAATTTCTGCCACTTCTATGTTTTGAATTTAGGAAAATGGATTCCATATTTGTAATCAGGATGTTCAAATTGTGTAAATGGGTAACTTTTATTTTTAGACATTTTGAATAATTACTGCGGTAAATATTTTATTTACCATGGTTAAGGGTAAATCCGGTAAATAAGGGTTAAAAAATAATATTATAATAATACTAAATTACCCTAAAACGTGTCTTAACCCTATTGGTTGATACATGGTCTACCATGGGCATATTTGGGTCGATTTTGGGACCCCATGGATCCACTTGTAAGTGATAATGACACTTTATTTTAATTAAGTTAAAATGAATACAAAAATGACACAAGCATATATCTTTTAGAAAAACAATTGTTACATAGGGTTATATATGTTGGATTTTAGATTATAAATATTAATTAGAAAGCTAAAAAGATTTACTACATAATGGTATTTTATTTATAATTTTTAGACATTAAATAATTTATTTTATTTATGACACAATGATGATGCAGTAATTACTATAATAGTGAAAAATTAAAATAATTGATATTATAAATACCCAAATAAATATAATATGAAACTTTTAATGAATTAAAATAATTTTCTAGGATAATATTATATATTAGGATTGATTTAATTGACTTTTTTCGAAGTAATAAATCTGTTATGAGTTTCACAAAAATCAACTATTGAATAGTGTCAAAATTGACATAAAAGAGTTCTTAAAACAAATATTATATTATTAATTGATATTAAATTCCTAAAAATCTAAGGTTCGACCAAGAGACTTATATCATGATAGGTTCATCATTAATGTACCACTTGGGGGTCTCTTGGATGTATATAGTAAGTTTATTAACCATATTATATAAAAATACAAAGAGACATTGTAAAAGTGAAACTAATTAACTTAGAGTTAATACTTAAAGATAAGGTTAATATAAGTACCCAAACCTGTCTAAATTCTATTGGTTGAGAGGTTTTCGACCTATCCCCACCTTAACCTTTGAATAATCAACTTTGGAGCCATTAGAAACCGAATATGAATTTATTATAAATTAATATTTCTAGCTTTTCCAAAGGTGCCCCTCACCCCTCTTATAAAAGGGCACTCCTCCTTCTCATTTCTTCACACCTTCAAAGCCTTTTGGTTCGGCCAAACTCTGACCAAATACTCTCCCAACATCCCTCACTACAACTTAGAGGCCTTAGTTTGATCATAAAGCCAACCTAAGGAACCCTTTTGATCAAATCAAAAGGAAGAACCCGAAGAAGAGGTAATGATTTCACCACCCTTCTCCAAGTTCATTTCTTCTTCCACTTCTTCTTCCTTTGTTCTTAACATTCTAAAATAATAACTCCAGTATCTCACATATAATGTGATGTTATTATAAATATGGTACAATCATATTCAGTATTCTATCCACCCTTTTAATAACATGTCACCATACGTGCGTACGTACGGCTTACCGTCTCCACGTCGTGGTGTAATTGTTATTCAATATAATATTATTTGGATGGGTATAATAATGATGTGTAACTCATGTAAATAATAAATATAACATGTTAATGATTCTGTATATATGATATACCATCCATTTATATATTATTTTAATATCAAAAGAATGATATTGTCGCTCGTGCGTACGTACGGACTACCATCTCCACGAACGCGATGAGATTCATTCTACATCGTATCCATTCAAGTATAATTATCATTTTATGATTTAAAAATGATGTTTAAGGACTTGATATCATTCTGGATATGAATAATATGCAACAAACATGGCTTATGTAACAAAACATATAAAAGAAAATGAGTAAGTTAACACCCGAAACGACGATAATTCTAAGATATTATTAACAAATCAATGTTAAAAGATCATATATGATATCATATTAATATATATGATTCTTGTATAATTTAATAACAATTATTTCACCATTATACAGGAGGTTAACCTACCCCAACCAAGGAAAAGTACAAGGTAAGGGTTATTTCACAATCTCTTCATTATCCGAGGTTGTTTATACGTAATAATCTACTGGGATCTCTTTATCATCCACATCCATGTTTCTTAAAAATGCATTTCAAAACATTTTTACTATTTACTAGAATATGAGTTAAAGTCATTTATACCCTTTTTGACTTTTATAAGTGGTTTATAAAGTAATCTTTTGGTCATTTTTCAAAACAAGGTCCTTTTTAACCTTTTCGACAGAATTAAGGTAAGAATGTTTTTTTTAACTTATACGACGGGTGCGGCTATTTTCCGCCGTTATAAAATATTCAAAGCTTACCTTACAAGCTTATAAGAATATTTTCAAAGAAAATGTTTTATTTTATATGGATCTTAAATTATTTCAAAATAAAAGGAGATATTTCTTTAAAAAGAATTTTGATTTCATCTATGTCAACATCCTTTGATGGATTTTAAGATTATTTGAGGTTGATTTATTATGATACAAAACTTCTATATTGTATTGAAGGTTTTGTGATATGTTTGACTGTGGATGTGCTATTTTTATACCATTCATAGTTTATGGTGAAAGTATTGACATTTCGTATGCTAGTTTTAATACGAATGTTTATGTTATGTTTAAACCTTTTCATATGGGAATGCATTGGACTTAATATGTGACGGGTGGAGCCCGCTATAGCTCCTCGATGCATCGGTAGGTCTCATGAGACAAACTAGTGTCTTGGCACAAGGCCTTGACAAAATCTTATTTGTAGTCTTGGCACGAGGCCCTGGCTATGTGGTTATGATAGTCTGGCATTATGCATTCCAACATTATGAAAGTGGTTATTGATTTTGCATGTGATTATTCGATTAGTAGAATATCCATGTGAACAAGTAAATGGCATTATTTCATTTTACTTTTGCCATACTATGTTGAAATTCAAGTTTAAAAGGCTTTTGTTTTAGTAATGCATTACCTCAAATGTTTATGCTTATTTTGAATGTTCCGCTATATTGTTATCCTTACTGGGCATTTAAGCTCACCCCTTTTCTATGTTTTATTTTTCCCAGGAAGTGAAGATGTAAGTTATGAATGACCTGCAGGGATATTATGAGGGGATTATAGTGTGGACTGTGGAAACATTATGTTGTTGTAGTAGTTTTTCATTTTATGATGTAATGTAAAACTTATGAATATATCTAGTGTTTCCAAGGCTACTAAACCAATCGGTCTTTCGAGATATGATCTTTCTTGTGATCATGCCAATGTTATGTAATTAATGCACCGACTCTGGGAAACTGGGGTCGGGGCGTTACATGTTTTTACTCACCCTTGCACAAGCTTTTCCATCACGTGTTTTTTCTGGTGTAGACGATTGATGTTTCGATAGAGACTTTGGTGGACTAGGACCCAGATTTTCTTATAGAGACGGGAACGAAAGATGCTAAGAAGGTGGGTTTTTTGTCCTAAGACCAAATGGACCCCATTTGGATCAGGTGGACAATATGTTATACTTCGGCTTCTAGTAGCTTCACTACTCACACAATCAAGTGGGGTTTTCTGCAGATGGACATCAGAGTTTCCTTTTTTGTACCATGTTGTTTTCAGTTATTTTGTTGGGTTTGTATTCTGGACCACTTATATTAGTTATACTTGTAATCAGATTTGTTTTAGTGATACTTGTTTCCTTTTTAGTGTGTGGGAATTGGTTAGGTTTGTGTGTGCATACAGGTACTCCAAAAAAATTCCTCCCACTTACAGGTTGATGCCTTCAGCACTAGTCATCAGCCCCTGGCCTTCAGGAGCCGGGCTTGGGGTAGTCAAAACATGGGCCCCAGGGGATGGGTCATGATATTTTACCTTTTTATACTATTTTATTATAGGATAAGGTGATTTGGAGGATCCATAATGAAGTTGAAGTAAAATGGGCCAAACTGCACAGAAGCCATTGAACACTTGTACACTGTTATACATATTATAAGAAATAATTGAATCCAATTGGGATTTAATTTTATGATATTATCCAAAAAATAAGTGGTATACAACTCATATTAATACACCTAAGCACAATTAGTTTATTTGGTGGCCCAAATAAACTGATTTATCTAGAGAATCAAATCTTCTTGAAGTCAAAAGTTAGGTTTGTTATTTTGAAAATATATTCCATTATAGATGTTCAATGTATGTAAAGTTTTACATGATTATAGTCAATATTCTGATAAAATAATCTTCTCTTTTTTCTAAGTCATGACAATGCAATTTTCCAACTTAAAACCGAGTCACAAGTGGTATATCTAAATATGGGTGTGCAAAACCACTTCCCATTTTGGCTATAAAAGGGAACCATGGGAACCTCATTTGTAAGTTTGACCAAGGAGTGAAGTGCTATCATTTTTTATTCCCATATTATTTCTATCATCACCGTGGAGGTTATATATCTCTTTATACTCATAATGAGATCTCTTGAAGCAAGTATCCCTTTATCGAAGGCTTCTTATTCTTCTCTATTTTGTAATGTTTGTGTTTTTATAATAAAATTCTTAGTTTCTATTCTATTTCTTATATTTTATTCAATTTTATTATTATATAATCATAATATATGGTCTGGAAATAAATAGTATAAAAGTTATTGGGTTATACCCTTTCTAAAAATTTTCACTTGAAAGGTGTTTCTATGATGACTACACCACCCATGGAAGGGTAGTTTTTCTTAGAAATAGATCTACCTCTAACCTTCTTCATTTATGTATTTTGAATAAATAAACTAATATAATTCACATAATATGATCTATGAACTTAATTTTTAACTTAAAATAAACTAATCAAGCAATTTAACAATCAACACAAAACACGTGAGGTTGAGTGATGTGTGAATTGTGAGAACGCGATATTAATCGGTAAAATAAAACAACACATGATCAATATGTAGATTTAAAATACAATCCCAAAACTAAATTCATACTAATTTATAGAAGGGATATATTCTCTAATTTACTAGTTACCATAATATATCCTTATAACAACAATTAAAGTAGGTTTCTAAGATTGCACATTCTAAAGCTATCCTAGGGTTTAATTGATTTCAACTTTATGGTTAAGTTAACTCTTATAGGTTTTGAGGGTTAACAAATTAAAGGATCATAATTAAGTGGATATTAATTTAAATGATAATGATTAATAATTAACTGAATAGGTAAAGTTAGATCGATTACGCCTTCTAAAAATATATTTTTTAAAAAAACCTTCTCATTGTGTTTTATCAATAAAATTTTAAAAAAAATACAATCTTCTTCCATCATACATATTCAAGATTTATAAATATCAATCACATCATCCTCTTAAGTATCATGTTTATTTTATTTTATTTTATTTCTAAAATTACTTTAATAAGTTTTTTTTAATTACTTATTCCTTTGAGAGACGACATTGGACAACCACTCTACTACACCTAAATAACCAAAAACCAAACATCATTTGAGAGCATCCATGACAACACCTTTAAAATTTGAATCGTTTTTAGGGAGGCAAGTATTTTTTCAGATAATTAGAGGTGTTTTTTTGACATTTATTTAATCATATTCTTCTATTTTTATTCTTCTATCTTTAACCTTTCTAAATATTTCTTTTTTTATTTTTTTACCATAAAATCAAACTTATTTTATTTTTATTATGGTTTATTTTTCTCCATTTAATTTTTATATTTTTTTATATGTGACATGAACTAATATTGAGGATATATTAGATATTGACTATAAGATTGAATGTAGCCTTAGGTATCAAATCAGACAGTCTCAATCTATGAGAAGTTTCAACATTCACCTAGTTGGGTAATTACAACATTATGGGAAAATTAAAATTGGAATCACTTATAAATAAAACTTAAAACTATAACTAATGATTTAAAATAATAAAAATGAACTTAATATAACCATTTGAGAATTAGATGCACTAGAAATTAACTATAAACCAAATTTTATTGCATACCCAATCCTTGTGCTTTCCCATTTTCACATTAAATAATTCAGTGTTTTATGATCAATAATGAAACTAAGAAATGTCTCTGAATATCAAATTAACCTAAGAGAATTCTCATTTTCACTTGATGGAACTACAAAATATTGTATGTATTATTTACAACCAGAATACGTAAAATGTTGAAATAATTTGAAAAGTATTTTCTTATTGAGTTTTTTTTTTCAGCATTGAGGACCAATTCCATTTAAAAGAATATCATAGGGATTAATAAATCATAATGGGAGTCAATGTATGAGTACTGGGAGAAATTCAAGAAGTTGTGTGTAAGATACCTGTATTACTAAATTAGTGAGAATGTATTCATTTAATAATTCTACAAAGGCCTCACACATATTGAGAAGATCATGGTGGATGCTTCAGTTAGAGGGGCATTGGTCAAAAAACACCAAAATATGCACATGCATTGATTGAAAAGATGGCAAAAAACCCCCAAAAAATTTGGCGATCTAGTTATATTACATGTTAGAGGGTTAGATCAGGTAATTCCTTATTCACTTGAAAATAATTTAATTGATACTAAGTTGGATGAATTGAACACTATGGTGAGATATATTTATCTATCTCAAAAGACATCCCAACCCGCTCATATGATACCTTGTGAAAGTTTCACTGAAACAGACCACCCAACAATCTGTTTCTTCCAACTACAAGGGAAATAGGATTGAACAGTTGTAGTACCTAGGAGAACATATCATTAGAAAAAAAACTGCATACCCATAAGAAGTATGATTTCTTTGAACTTATATACAAACAAATGTGGAAAGATCAATCATACATGAGGTATGGCTCTAAACAACAACAAATATCCCCCTTTTCAAAAAAAATTCCAGCATCCTCTGCCTTACCAGTAGGGTTTTCAACAACCCCAAAGGAGATTTGAAGCCTAATAATAAATAATTAAAAAGCAAGGGAATTATCAACCAAATATATATTCTAATACTGATAACATTTTGAAAAAAATGGTTCTTAATCAAAAAAATGAGCTGAAGATTCAAGGTTTGGGGTAGCAGGAGTTGAAGAGCCAAATGAACCAGATTGCCACCACCCTCCTTGAACTGGTGAGTAAGAACTCCAAAAATATTCCTTCCCAACTTATTAAAAATACCAAGGATAATTTTAGTGCCATCATATTGAGAATTAGAAAGAAAATGACTGATACATCTGCACCTACCATTCCAATATAATTCACCACAACTCTATAGAAGCCCCACTAAAGACTAACTAATGAGAAGCCTAAGGTAAAAGAAAAAGGTAAGATAAAGATTGATGATGTTCCTCCTAAACCCTTTACATTTACAAATATAGTTGTACGAACCAATAAGATGATTAAATAGGCAATGAAAAAATAGGTTTTTGATATATTCAAGCATATTGAGATCAGCATCCCTCTACTTGAAGAAATAAAGAAAATTACAAGGTATTCTATGTTTTTAAAAGAATTGTGTAAAAATAGAAGATTAATAAAGGGAAATGAGTTGATAAACCTTGGGAGAAATATCTCTGCACTCATCATTCCAACCTTAGTGATTCCAACAAATTGAAAGGACCCTGGGACATTAGCCATTCCATGCGTCATAGGGGAGTTTCATTTCTATGATGATTTATGTGATTTGGGTACCTTCATTAATGTCACACCTCACTCTATTTTATATTCCTTTTAGGTTAGAGAGATAAAACCAACAAGGGTGGTGGTGTAACTAGGGAATAGGGCCACAATATACCTGATGGGAATCATCAAGAATGTCCGTATTTAGGTAAGGGACATGATCTTTCCTATAGATATCTACATGTTAAATATGGAGGATGGTCATGTAAGTTCTCATGATCCCATCATCCTTGGAAGAACCTTCCTTAAAACCTTCAAGAAAATAATTAATGTTTATGAGGGTACAATGTATACGGATTTTGAAGATGATATCATATGATTTAATATTTTAGACTCCATGAAGTACCCCTTATGAGGGATATTCTTATTTCTTCATATCCCATTCAGACCCATATTGTGATGACTATCTAAATAATGATTTTTAATCATTTTAAAATTGGGATCATTACATGATTAGTGAGATTTTGAGTATTGGTTATAGTTTGATGTTGCAAAATACCTCCACACCCATTTCTCATGATCTATCCAAACTCATTTCAGATTCTTTCATGGATTCTGATCATGTAATTTCTAATTATGACGTGTTTGTTGATTTAGTATATGGATTATATTCATTATTCAATAATGTTGATGATGTATATTCAGACCCCAGAATTCATTGTTCACATACATCAGTTCCCACTTCATTACCATCAATACAGAACCCACCCAAACTCGAACTCAAACCATTTCCACTAAACATAAAATATCCATACATGTTGAATAATGAAAAGTTTCCTATAATAATTTATTATAATATGCTAATTGAATAAGAAAAAAACTTTTAATATTTTAAGGGATAATATTAGGGGAATTTGGTGGAACTTAGTGGACATACCATGTATTATCCCCTCAATTTTCATGCATAGGATTCTTTTGTAGGATAGGGATAAATTGGTTAGGCAAACACAAAGGAGAATTAACCCCACAGTGTTAAAGTTATGAAAACAGAGGTATAAAAGTTACTTGAGGCGGGTATCATTTACCCTATTTCTGACTATCAGTGGGTCATCCCTATCTAGGTTGTACCCATGAAAAATATTTTCACTTTTATAAAGAACGAAAATTATGAGTTATTTTTTGTGAGAGTAAAAAATAGTTGGAAAGTTTGAATAGATTATAAGAAACTAAATCAATCAACTCATAAGGACCATTTACCCCTTATATTAATTGAATAGATTCTCGAAATATTTGTAGATAGGAAAAACTATTGTTTCTTGGATGGTTTCTCTAGATATTTTCAGGTTCCTATTATAGTAGGGGACCAGGAGAAGATGACATTCACCTACTCGTTCAATATATTCTCCTACCAAAGGATAGTTTTTGGACTTTTTAATTCCCCGGGTACCTTTTAGAGATACATGGTAAGTATCTTTTCATATTTAATTTATAATTTCATGGAGTTATTTATGGATGATTTTATTGTGTATGGTTCCTCATTTAATGAGTGTCTCTTGAGTTTGGGTAAATTATTACATCACTGCATTCAGAAAAATATGGTTTTGAACTTTGATAAATGTCATTTCATGGTAGAGAAATGAATTTTTCTAGGTCATATAGTGTCACAACATGGTATTGATGTCGATAGATCTAAGTTAGACATAATTTCATCCTTTACATATCCTACATGTGTACGTGATATTCGATCATTCCTTGGACATGCTGGTTTTTATCGATGATTCATCATAAATTTCAGTAATATCGCTCTACCCTTATCTAGATTACTTTAAAAAGATATTGAATTATTTTTTGATGATTCTTATAATGTATCATTTGATACGTTAAATAAGTTTATTACCACTCCAATGATCATACATTCACCACAGTGGGATATTCCATTTGAGATTATGTGTGATGCTTCCAACTTCACGATTGGAGTTGTCTTATCTTATAGGGTGGAAGGGTGGTCCCATGTGATTGCTTATGTATCGAAGAATTTTCACTTGGCCCAAGAAAATTACACCACAATAGAAAATGATTTTCTCACTGTTATATTTTATTTAGACAAATTCTTGTCTTATTTATTGGGATCTAAAGTGGTTGTTTTCTCTAATCACGTAGCTTTTTAGTACCTCCTAAATAATCCATATGAAAATCCATGACTCGTTTTTTGGATGAAACTTATTTAGAAGTTTGAAATTGAGATAATGGATAAAAATATGTTAGTATATGACCACATGAGCATGATTACTCACATGTTGGATCATGTTATTGAAAACCAGGTACCACTTTGGGATACTTTCCCTGATGAGAATCTCTATGTAATCTCATGTACAGATCCTTGGTATGTAGATTTAATGAATTACTTGATTTCCTATGAAATTCTTACAAATTTAAAGAATCATCAAGTCCAAAAATTAAGGATTTAATCTAGGTTTTATGTGTGGGATGATCCCTACCTATGGTTCATGTGTAGTGATGAAGCCATTAGAAGGCATGTTCTCGATCATGAGTTTGAATCTGTTTTTCATTTTTGTCATACACTTTCTTATGGTGAACAATTTGGACCCTAAAGGATGACTAGGAAGGTATTAAACTCTGGACTATATTTTACAACCTTGTTTCATGATGCCCATGTGTTTTGTAAGTCATTATCTCATTTCCAACACACTAGAAACACTTTGAGGAGATACGTGATTTCCCCAAGTACCCATATTATTTTTGTGAGATTTTTAATGTATTGGGAATTGATTTTATGGGTCCATTTACAAGATCATTTGGTTCCTTGTACATTATTTCAGATGTTGACTCTTTTATTAAATGGGTGGAGTCCAAGGTCACTAGGGCTAATGATTCTCATGTTGTAGTGGATTTGTCGAGGCTTAAATTTTATATAGGTTTGGAGTACTAAAGGATATCATCAGTGACCAAGGGACACACTTTTTAAATTGAAATTTAGATTACCTCCTTTAAAAGTATGGGGTGAAACATAAAACTTATAATCTATACCACCCCCGAACAAATGGAAGGCTGAGGTTTCAAAGAAGGAGTTGAAACAAATTTTGTAAAAAACCATGCAGCTAAATAAGAAGGACTGGAGCAAGAACTTAGATGATACAATATAGGTTTATATGATGGAATTCAAAACTCCAATTTTTATGTCCCCCTTCCAGATAATTTTTTATAAACCATGTCATATTTCTATAGAGGTCAAACATCAGGAATATTGGGCTATAAAGGAATGAAACATAGATTTAGTCCAAGATAGAGATCAAAGGAAGATGAAAATTCAAGATCTTTAGGAGATTAAATTTTCATCATATGATAAATCATGGATCTAGTGGGAAATAATAAAAGTGGATCATGATATAATGATAAAAAAGGAGTTTCATGTAGGAGAGGATGTTCTTATCTATAGTTCATGACTAGTGCTAATTCTCAATAAGTTTCATTCTATATGGTTAGGTATTTAATGTTGTATCTAATGATTTTACTTATAGTGTAGTGGATATCATAGTAGAAGAAACATGACTGAGAATTATAGTCAATGGGAAATGTTTTAAACAATACATTGAGGGACTTCCCACCCATCCAGTTGATTTCATCAGACTACATGGGCCCATCATCACTTGGGAATATCAATATTTCCCTAACCCTTTCAATTTTATATTATTTTCCCTACTTTAAATTACTTATTTAATGTTCATTTATCATATAATAGGTTCACATTTAGGAAAATGAAATATTTTTAGTGTGTGTGGGGGGGGGGGGGGTGGGTGGGTGGGTGGGTGGGTACATTCATGGGTTAGTTAGTAATTTTCATCATCTTTCTTCTTTTTATATTTTTTTCATAATGCATTGTATTGTTTGCTTCCCCCTTCCCCCCTCACTTTTGTGTCAGAATATTCATTTTTTATTCCCACTCAATCATGGAAGTTATTATAAATTCATGAAAAATTTCCCTATTTCAAGTTGTTTTAACATTTAAAAAAAAAAATTAATGATGTAATGTGTGTTTTAGCTTGAATTTAACATTTAGGTGTGACTTTTTATATAAAATTAGTTATTTTTCAATGATATAAATGGTTATATCACTTTTAAATTGTTTATAATATTGATACTCTTTTTGTGAGTAGTTTATGGAAAAATTGTGTCACCTAATATCTCCACACTTCTTTACACCAACCATAAAGTGTGGAATTTTATTACTCAATAAAAGTTAAAAATAAGTTAGGTTAATATTTATCAACTTTATAAAATTCTTTTTTAAACATTCAATATTTATTTAATCTTTTTCATTAATGTATTGAATTGACCTATGTGTGTGTACCTATTATCCAACTGTTGTACACCCTAAAAAAAATTAAAAAACAAAAACAAAAACACAAAAAATGGGCTGTGTCTGGGGTAGGTAAAAAACCAATATTCCTCGACCTTTGACCTTATTATAACTAATACAATTAGCGTCATGAGGAGATCAAACAAGGGTTGAGAGATGAGTGTAATATTTTTTCCACGTGAAACTTTTGAAATAAAAAATATAAAAAATAATAAATGAGTGGAGTGATGAAATGTAAAACTTATGGGGATATATAGATTAAGATATTAAGGTTTGAATTTCAGGAATTATTTAGTGAGTGGGTCTTGAAATTTTATTGTAATGGATGTAGGGCATGTTCAATGGACAGAACCATTTAAGCATTTTTTTAAATAAACTATATTTACTGAAAGAAAGTGGAAAAAATAACATGAAATGGATTTCAAACACACAAAAACACATATATATTCAGTTACATTTTTGAGTTTTGAATTATTTTCTCAAATTATTATCATTTATCTCCTTTAATTTCATTATGATATAATTTATGAGTCATCTTTTTCCATGATCACTGAGAATAACTCCTTAATGTAATTTTTTCTTTGATCACACTGATATCATGAATTAAATTAAATTTTAATTTTAAATCTTAATAAATTTGGGAATATATCCATGAATCATTTATTTAAAAGTGAATTTTCTCGGGAGTGCAAATTTTTAGGTGTGGGGGTGTGATCGCATAACGATTCGCTATTCATTTCCACCCTTATACCACTATGTCAAAGTAATTTTGAATTGTAAATTCCACATTTTATATCAAATTTAAATTAAAATTTGGTTCAATTAGATTATTTTTATCATATTTAAAATGGCAGATTTTACTTTTTTAGACTATTTTGTTATAGGTAGAGGTGATTTGGAGGATCTGGAATGAAGTTAAGGAAAAATGGTCCAAACTTCATGGAAGCCCATGAACACTTGTACAGTATTTTACATATTACGAGAAATATGTGAATCCAATTGGGATTAAATTTTGTGATATTATATTAAACATAGTGTTATAAAACTTATCTCAAGACACTAAATCCCAATTAGTCCATATGTTTTCCCAACCGAACTTATCTGTCTAGAGAACTGAATATGCTTGAAGTCAAAAGTTAGGTTCGGTATTTTGACTATATCTACCATTAAAAATGTACAATTTCTACCAAGTTTTACATGGTAATATTAAATATGCACCAAAACAAATTTTATCTTTTTTTATCTCATTTTAAGTCCATTTACCAACCCAAAATCGAGAAACAAGTGGTATAACGAAATATGGGTGCCCAAAACCACTTCCCATTTTGTATATAAAAGGGAACCATGGAAACATCATTTTTAAGTTCAAACAAGGAGTTAATTGATTCCATTTTGGAGTTCCAAAGGAGTCCTCTAAACACCTTGGATGTTATAGATCTCCCTATACTCATAGGGATAGCTCTTGAAGTAAGGATCCCATTACTAAATCCTTCTTCTTCTTATCCATGAAGTAATGTTTGTGTTTTTATAATAAATCTATTAGTTTAAATTTTATTTATTATGTTTTGATAAATTTTATTATTCTCTACTCATCCTATTTGGGTTGTAAATAAATATTTTAAAATTAATTGTGTTATACCCTTTCTAAAATTTTGCAAATACAAAAATTTTCTACGATGACTACACCGCCCATGGAAGGGTAGTTTTTCTTAGTAATCGATCTACCTATGACCTTATTAATTTATTTATTTTGAATCAATGAAATAATGTTATTCAAATAATATTATCCATGAATTGATTTTTTAACTTAAAAAGAAACTAAGCAATCAATTGAACAATTAACACAAAACACATAAGGTCGAGTGATGTGTGAATTGTGAGAGCGTGATATTAATCAGTAAAACAAAACAACACGAGATCAGTATGTAGAGTTAAAATAAAATCCAAAAAATCAATTTATAATTATTTATAGAACGGATATGTTTCCAAATTTACCACTAACCATAATCTATCCTCAGAACGATAATCAAAGTAGGGTGCTATGATTGCATGTTCTGAAGCTAGCCTAACATTTAAATAATTTCATATATATGGTTATGTTAACTCTTGTAGGGTTATATGGTTTAAAAATTAGAGGATCATAATTAAGTGGATGTTAATTTAAATGATAATTATTAATAATTAAGTTAATAGGTATATTTATATCGATTAAACCGTCAAAAAATATTTTCTAAAAAAATATCAATGTTGTGTTTTATCAATAAAATTTCAAAAAGAAAAAAAACAAAAAAACACCATATTCTTGCAGAATACATATTCAATATTTATAAATGTTAATCATGAACATTATTTTAAGTAGTGTGTTTATTTTATTTTATTTTATTTCCAAAATAATTTTCATATGTTGTTTTAATTACTTCCTTATTTGAGAGATGACCTTGATTGACCACTCTACTGCACCTAAATAACCAAAAAGCTAGAACCATTCAAGTTGGTTCACACATTTGTAAGTTTTATATGAATATTTGTTTTCACATTAGAGATTAAATCTAATTTACCATGTAGATTTTTCTTTAGAGAAACACATTTTATGAGTTCTTCTTCTTCCTTCATGAACTGCATTTATCCTTTCATGAACTACCCACTCACTACGCAACGCGAGTGATTCATGAACTACCTCTGATTCATATAAAACCTCCTTTATAAACTACCTATCCTTTTTTAGAAAAATGCATCACAAAATAACTCTCCATTTTGAACTCAAATTCCCACATAAACTCTACTTCCTTCATAAACTTCACTACTTCTCTAATTACTTTCAGACTTAGCCACATTTCTACATAATTCTCTCTAATGGAATTAAATATTTTAATAATTAATCAGGGTTACTTTATATATTCAAAGAATCCCTAAAAACATGCTAATAACAATTATGTTTAATCCCTTCACAAATCATCCTTCATTGTGTAATGTACTATCTATGTGGTTCATATTGTGCATAAACCACTTTATTGAAGCCTATGAATTGTTTTCTTTTATAAATGACGAACATACTTCATGGTGGCCACAAAATTATTAATTTTCTATTGAAAACAACTAGAACCATTGTTGAATATCATAGTATAACTACTATGTGATCAGAATTCCTTTTCTGATTTTCCTTCATGGATTCACATACATGATATGTGGTTCGTATAGCACAGATCCTTTGAAAACTTTATGCCTTGAAAAAATTCCTTCATGAACTCTTTTTGGTTATATGTGGTCTTCACATATTAATATACATGATACATGAAAATATTCCATTTTTCATAAAAATAACTCCTGAAATTCATGCCCAAAAAATAGAAAACACTGGGAAACTGTTCCACCTTCCAAACTTCTACATTTTCAACAAACTGTAACTTTTCAAATCATATTTTTTCAAAAAAAAAACTAAACCAAAAACACCAAAATGTCACATTGAGATATTTCTCTCTCAGAAATACCCCCCTTTGGGTTTGTTGACAAAACTTCAAACCCATTGAAAAATGACTACAAACAATCTCCCCCATTCTCACTCTATGATTCTAGATAACTGTCAAAGATTTACTCAACACATATTATAAGCCCACATGAACCATGTTTAACATATTAAACATGACTATAATTTAAATTTCATTAATAAAATACTCTTTTCTTGATACCACTTGATGATCCTTTCTCGACACTGACATGTTCTTGAAACCTGATACTAATTATTGATTTTTGGTGGTGATAGATACCAAATATTTCATAGTGGGTAACAGATGAGAAAAAAATTTATTCAACCAAAAAATTTAAAAATATTTCATTATAAACCACTCCTATGACTTATCTTCATTAAATGAACTAATTTAGCATCATAATATTTTAAAAACCCCCTATTTCTCTTCTCCCCCTATCAGCATCTCCCCCTTTCATGATCATGACTTCTTCCCCTTTTTCAATGAATCCAAAGGTCACTTCTTTTTGGTCCACGATATAGAAAATAAAAAATATTATCACCTAGGAAAAAACACACCATACCTTGGGGAGTGGGGGTCCTATGCCACATTTCTTAAGTGTGGGGTTTCGACTAGACTTTGAGAGCCATATTATGCCATTCAAATGATTCTTTGGTTAAGGCCTTTTTTTAAGATTCCTATGAATTAAAGTTCTATAGGAACATACTCCAACTTTACTAACCCAAGCTCTACTTTCCCCTTGATAAAGTGATACTTGATTTCAATGTGTTTTTTCTATGAGTGGTGGATTATATTTTTTCTAAGATTTATGGAACTTGAATTATCACAATTGATTTTGAAAAGTGATTTCACTTCAATTCCCATTTCTTCAAGACACTTCTTTATCCATAATAACTACATAAAATATTGAGTGGATACAATATATTTTGCTTCTTTAGTTATTAGATAAATGAAATCTTGTTTCATTCTTAACCAAGAATTACATAGTCCACCAAGATATAATGCACCACCTGAAGTTTTCATTCTACCATCCATTAAGCTAACCCAATCTATATCTACATAACCCAATAAAACTTAATAATATTTTTCATTGTACAACAAATTTAAATCCACCAAGCCTTTGATATATTGACGTATTATTTGCACCACAAGTGGATTTACTTGGGATTATTTTGACATCATGATGCTTGGACCAATATTGTTTTTACCACATGCCAGACAACATGATATCAAAGTAATCCCAAGTGAATCCACTTATAGTGAAAATAATACTTTGATATATCAAAGAATTCATGAAACATTTATTTCTCAATACAAATCTTTTTAAAAACTCTTTGGTATATTATTATTGAGAACTAAATGTGTTATGCCTTATTTAATTACCTATAAACCAAGGAAAAACATCATCTCTCTAACCATTGACATTTAGAACTCACATTTCATGAATTATGTAAAATTTGTTCACTATGTTTCATTCGATAAAATAAATATTATATCATAGACATACAACGATACCATCATCATTTTCTTTCTATCATTTTTGACATAGATATTGTAATCAACTCTAAATAACTAGAATCTCAGATTCTTTAAATACTAATTAAGTCATGAATACCATGATCTTAGTGCCTGCTTCAATCCATATAACACCTTTTTTAACCAATGAGATTTTTTCTCATCGTCATGTATTATAAAACCATATGGTTGTTCAATGTGCACTTCTTCTTCCAAAACCCCATTCAAAAACATTGACTTGAAATCCATCTAGAAAATATTGAATTGTATTTTCACTATAATATAAAAGAATAGTTGAATTGTATCCAACCTTTTCACAAGTGAAAATGTTTCATCAACATCGATTCCATCGATCTGGGAGTACCCCTTTCACTCTAGGCATGATTTGTTTCAAATTTACATGCCATCTTCATTCATATTGTTATAGAAGATCGATTTAGTCCCGATGATGTTCTTGTCTGTTGGAATAAAAATAATATCCCATGTTTTATTATTCTATATTTTTTCAAGCTCTTCATTCATTAATTGAACCCAATTATTATATTTTTTATCTTATTCAAAAAAAATTTGATCTACTTGTGACAATAAATATGTTTAGTGTAGAGACTTTATTCTCCCCATCTATATTAACACTATCTGATCACCGATGATGTTCTACCAATCAATTTCAGCCCGCTTCTTTGAATTCTATAAATAAATTAACCTGACTTCACCTTTCTATTTATCAATGTATTATTCTAAATCTGTTTCAGGCACTTGCATTCCCCCTAAGTTTGTCACTTCTTCATCACCATCGTCCTAAATCTATTCACTTATTTGTTGAATATTCTTCTCATTTTACACTATAAAAACATCATTTTTATGTATGACCTTTATTAATTACTTATTGAAACATTTATATTCTTTTATTTTTCTGGAGTATCAAAAGAATATCCCTTCATCTCCATGGGATTAAAACTTCATGTGTTTATCCTTATTGAGACTAAAACACTTACTTTCTAAGACTCAAAATTACTTCAACATTGGCTTCTTTCGATACAACAAATCGTATGGATTCTTTTCAAAATTTAAACACAAAAAATATCATTTATAAATATAGAAATATTTTAAGACTACTTCCTTAAAAAAATTATATACTAGATCCTTTTCAATGAGAATAATTTTTTCTATATTGTTTATGATATGATTTATCCTCTCAACCATACAATTTTACTAAGGAGTTATCACTACTGAAACTTGGTTACTTTTCATGTTTTTTTTCAAGAAAATCCTTCACCTGGATATCAGTAAACTCTATACTGTTATCGGTTAAAATTTTTATAATTTTCTATCTAAGAATATTTTCAAATTCTTTACAATATTATGTTCTGAAAATAAACACCTCAACCTTATAGGTGATGACCACAATACAATCCATCTTGCTGTAATCATCAATTTAAAGTGCATAGTATTTCTTCTCGTCATTATCTCTTGGTGATATAGGTACACACACATTAATATGCACAATTTAAATCACAGTTGTTGATCTTTTATCTTTTGACTTGTATGTATTTCAAGTAATCTTCCCTTATTGTCAGGTATCGAACATGTGTGTATGATCACGGGATAGCTTAGAGAGATCTAAATCACCAATATTTTCCCCCAAATCTTCCAAGGTTTATTAGATCAAATGGTCAATACGTCTATTCCACCTTTTTTTCTTCCTTCGGTAGAAAAATATATCTTCTTCTCTATTGATTAGGTATAGATTCCACATCATGTGCTTCCCTATCATAACAACTACACCATATTTTCCCTTGACGATACATGACTTCTTGGTAAACATTATTACATATCCTGAGTCACGCATTTTAGTAAAACTTATTTTAACACCCCAATCTTCCACAATATGCTTCTCTTTGAATAATACAATAGCTTGCATTATATGAAACTTCGAGTTCTAGCACACCATGACCAATCAAACTAGCCATTTAAAAAGTATTTATGAATAATAATACCCACTTCTTGAAATTTTATAAATTTTATTTTTCAAAATGGACTTCATTTTTGGATTCATAATATCAAAATTAGGTTAGGGTGAATATATGGTATTTTTTTGAAAACTTTTAATTTTTGATGAATAGTGAAAAATACTGTGTTATTGTTTAAAACCGACTTTTTATTTAAATATTTTTTTTAATATAAATTTTTTTAAGTAAAAATAGATACATAATACCTATATTAGTCCAATTTAATTCATTGAAGTCATTTTATAATAATATTAGATGTATAAAATTTTATTGATTTTTTTACTGTCTTTTACCCCCATTGTAGACACATTTAGAAATTTGCATAAAACACAATTTTACCACTTCTGTGAATTTAATTTCAAAAATCTGAGAGACAAGGTTGAAATCAGTAAGTAAAATGTGGTTCAATAGGATGAAAATATTTTTTGGTGAATAGTAATTTTTGAATTTTATTTACCATCATTAAAAGTAAATAGAGTAATTAAAGGTAAAAATGATATTACAATTACCCTAACACATGTCCTAATTCTATTGGATAAGTTTTTTTCGACCAAATTCAACCTTATGAAAAAATATGATCCTTTTTGATCCACTTGGAATAGATTAATACATTTATTATATTTTATTTAAAGAAGAGTTAAAAGTGTTAAATTAAAATTTTAATAACTAAATTTTTTTAATATTGGGTTACACATAAGAGAAATTTTACTATAAATATTAATTAGAAAGCTAAAAAAATTTCATATATCATAGAATTTTTTTATAATTTTTAGATATCAAATAATTAAATTTATTTAAGACAAAATGAGGATGCATTAATTATCTTATTAATGAAAGATCAAAATAATTGATATTATAAATATTAAAATAAATGTAAATTGAAACTTTTGATGAAATAAATGAATTTTATAGGTATATATGACATGTTAGTTTTAATTCAATGTATTTGTTTTGAAGAAATAACATTTTTATGACTTTCAAAAAAACTAAATATTAAATAGTGTCAAAATTGACATAGATGAGTTTTTAAAACAAATACTATTTTATTAAATTATATAATAGTGCTAAAAATATATGGTTCATCCAAAGAAATTAAATAATGTTATATATGTCATTAATTAACCACTTTAGGTTCTCTTGGAATTTTATAGTAAGCTTATTAACCAAATAGTGTAAGAATACAAGAAGACATGGTAAGAGTTAAACTATTTAACTAAGGGTAAAATCTGAAAGATAAGGTTAATATGGAAACCTAAACTTGTCTAAAACCAATTTGTTGAGATGATTTAGACCCATCCTCACCTTATCATTTAAATAAATCCATTTTGATCCATCATAAACCGAAAATGATTTTATAATAAATTAATATTTCATGTTTTTCCTAAAGTGCCCCTCACCTCTCTCCTAAAAGGGTACTTCCCCTTCTCTCAAATTCACACATCCAAAGCCTTTTGGTTCAGCCAAAAACTGCTCAAATATCATCCCAACTACCATAAATTGAACCTATAGACCTTAATTTGATCATAAATCCAACCTAAGGATCCCTTTTGTTCAAATCAAAAGGAAGAACCTGAAGAAGAGGTAATTATTGCATCACCTCTTTCAAGGTTCCTTTCTTCTTCCACCTCCTCTTTATTTGTTTTTTCAATACCAAAATAATAAATACAGTACCTTATACATACTTTGATGTTATTATAAATATGTTACAACCATATTAATTATCTTATCCATCATATGAATGATAATACAACACATGTGCGTACGTACGGCTTATCGTCTCCATGTCGCGGTGTAGTTTGTTATTCAACACTTAATTATTTGGATGGGTATAATAATAAGTATTATTGATATAGATAATAAATATCACATGTTAATTATTCTGTATATATAATATACCATCCAACTAAATATGATTTCACCATCAATAGAATGATATTATCACTCGTGCGTACGTACGGCTTACCGTCTCCACGACGCGAAAAGATTTCATTCCCCATCGTAACCATTCAAGAATAATTTTCATTTTATGATTAAAAATAATGTTTAAGAACTTAATATAATTTTGGATATGATTAAAATACATTCTATACATAAAAAACATAACTTATGTAACAAAACATATAAAGGAAAACGGATCAATTAACACCCGGAACAATGCTACTACTGAAATATTATTAACAAAGAAATATTAGAGGATCATATATGATATAATATTTATGTATGTGGTTATTGTATAATTTAATAACAATTATTTAACCATTATACAGGATGTTAACTTACCCTCGACTAAGGAAAAGTACAAGGTAAGAGGTTTTCATCTCACTTTTTATTCCCATGAGATTCATGCTATATTTGACACAATTTCCTTTTGTGTGGTGTATGTATATCCCATGATTGTATTCATTGTGTAATATACTTTAATTTATGGTTATTTAAATATTTATTGTATGATTCTTCTTTCATGGGGTTCATGTTTTATATGTTACCAAATCAGTAAGGGAATTTCTAATTTCAATTTCCACTCATTGGGTTTTACACACACTTCATTGATTATTTTACTCCAAGATTATGTGTAAAATTAATATTTATTTATTAATATAGTAATTTACACTCCCCTTTGGGTAGATATACTTTTGATAAATATAATAACTCTATTGATAAATTCTCAATTCATTGATATGAACTTGATAAGGGCAATCTTAACTCAATTTCCATACATTGAGTTAAACAACCAAGTCATTGGTTTTGTTTTTTCAAGAATATGTGTGAATCTCTTCCGATTGATTTACACTGAATATATAATAATATTGAGTGTATTTATATTTTTCACACATAATTATGTCATTGATTTCTCCATAATCTAAGGATACATTCTTTATAAGGGATTTCATCTCAATTTACATTTTGTTGATACTTTTTTGTTGTTGTGAACCAATCCACTTTTATACAGTGTATATATTGTTCTTTGACATATTATATCATGAATCCCTTTATTCCCATGATATTATAAAGTTTTTATTAATATTATTCCTCAATTGTTTTTATTCAAGTGTCTTTCATTTGGTTAGGAACTATTTAACTAAGATATCATTTTAAATGTTTTAAAGATTTATTATTCTAAATATTTATCATTAATTTCCATGTTTTAAAAATGGTTTTAAGGATTTATTTATATGGACATGAATGTTTTAAAATTAATTTTTTTCAAAATTTTCAAAGAGGTATGGGACACTTTGATTCAAAAATCTATTATAAATGACTTCTTTTATAAATAGTGTGATATTTAAATGTTTTCAAGAAAAAGGGGATATTTATATCAAATATTTTTACTGATTATTTTCTTCTATGTCAATATCCTTAATTGTATTTTATTCTTGATTGAGGTTGAATTATTATAATGAAATATTCCATATTTTATTTAATGAGTTATGTTTGATTGTGGATGTGCTATTTTTATACCATTTATTGTTTGTGGTTAAAATATTACCATTTCGTGTGATATTTTTAAAACAAATGTTTATGTTATGTTTCAACCTTTTCATACGAGGAATGCATCGGACGTAGTAGTGATGGGAAAGGCCCTCCATAGCCCCTCGATGCATCGGTGGGTCTCATGAGACAATCTAGTGTCTTGGAATAATGTCTTTAAAAAAATTTATATTTAGGGTCTTGGAACGAGGCCTTGACTTTGTGGTTAAGATGTCCAACATTATACATTCCATCATTATGAAATTATCTATTGATATTACATGTGAATATTTGACTAGTAGAAAATCTAGGTGAATAATTAAATGGAATTATTTGATTTATCATTTCCATATTATGAGGAATTTTAAGTTTTAAAGGCTTTTGTTTTAGTCTGATACATTGCCTTAAATGTTTATGCTTATTTAAGATAGTTTCTTCTATATTGTTATCCTTACTAAGCATCTCAGCTCACCCCATTCTTATGATTTATCTTTCCCAGGATTTGAAGAAGTATATTATGACTGACCTTCAAGGATAGGATAAGGGATATGAGTGTGTGAAAAAGAGACACAATGTTGTTTTTTTCATTTCATAATGTAATGTGAAACTTATGTATGTATCTGGTACTTCCAAGGCTACTAAACTGATCGGTCTTTCAGGAATTGATCTCTTGTGATCATGCTAATGTTATGTAATAATGCACTGACTCTGGGAAACTGGGGTTGGGGCATTATAGTTGGTATCAGAGGAAGTTTAGTACAAACCTTGGAAACTCGATTTAGAAAAACTCTGATTGGAGAACATTACCCTAAGATAGAATTTAAGGAATAGTATATAAGAACTTCCTATAATTTTGGTAATGTAGATATTTTTTGAGTTTTCTAAGAAATACATCCCCGTATGGAAACTACAAGTGGACGTGGTTCTGAAACAGATGTACATAGTAGTGAAAACTCTGATAAGGAGTTTCGGGCTTTACCTGGGGTATCCTGGTACGCGACAATAGTCTTTACCGTGCACCTGGTTTGACACTCTCGAGGGATATGCTTTGAATAATTCAAATTTTCATTACAAATTGATTTGAAAGATTTTAATATAAGATGAGAATAAACAACCTTGGTTAATCTTAAGGTGTTTTTGATTGAAAATAAGGTGTCATGATATTCTCTAAATGATTTTATGACTATTGTTACTCACACTATGCTTTCTGGTTTTAGTAAATGGTTGGATTCCAAGGAAGTCATAGTAACATTTAACATGATATAAAAGTTCGGAATGGTGGTGAAAATGGGGAACAAAATAGAATGTTCATAGGTATAAAATATATCGTGTTCATGCCGAATAAAGTTTCCAAAAATACGATCAACAACCTAAACATTAACCAACTCCCGAACTCAAAAAAGAAGATAAAGGATGAGATTGATAAGAGATACAATAGTGGAGAGCATGGAGAAAAGAAATTCCATATCCCATCATGTAGGAAATGTGGAAGGATACATCGAGGAAAGTGTCTTAATAGAATAAATAAATGCTTTATGTGTGGGAAATAAGTACATAATGTAAAGAATCATTGAGGAAAAATGAAGAGTACTATGGAAGAAAATAAAAAGTATCCTAAGAATCCATTTACAGTTATTTTCTGTAAATATAGGGGACCTAGGCATTACCCGAGTCAATTCCTTATTTTATAGGATAATCTCTATGTCAAGGAAGAACCTATGTGGAAATAAATTTATGGAGAAATGTTTAAAATTATTAATTCCCTTTGATGATGGGATTACCTTGGATGACTTTTCTATTGTATGTGTAACCCTGAAGTTTGTTATGTGAAAATTTTATTTGAGGAAGAATCATCTTTTTTTGTGGATATATTTATAATGAACCATTTGGGTTTATATGATCCTTGAATTTGAGGTAATTACAAGTTATTACTTTTTGGATTCACATGCGAAGTATGAGATAAAATTTGTGGTTAAAATATGTTATAGTTATTTTTGAGGAATTTATATCATTTTTTGGAAGATTATAAAATTATATAGTTTAAAAAAAATGACAACATGGAGACCATGTGACAACCCGTCACGTCGGACAAAGCTACGGGAATCGAACCCATAATAAAAGTGTGAATGTGATTTATCGCCTACCATCGGACTACGTGAAGTCCCTGGTTATTATGACTAATTATTTTTAGTTAAATGATTTTATGGATCAAGAATATATTGATTTTGGGAACTTATGATTTATCAAATTTATATCCTTAGTATTGGAAAATTATTTGGTGATTAAGTGATAAATTTTTTTTTTGGAAGACGTTCGCCCTTTTGGGAACACTATATGCCTAAGGAAAATAGAATACTATAGGATTTCATTTGAGGAGTAATGGGGGATTTTTATTTTGGACGAATCTATATTTTTTTGTGGACTTATAATGATTTAGGTTATTTATGGAAATGATTAACCTATCATAGATAATATGTGATTATATTAATTACTTATAAGTATGTGACTTTAAGTGTAGTCGATGTTATTTGGAGATAAATCTTAAGATTTATCATGGAAGACTATGTGATCAAATACTTCAGAATTTAGGGTTTCAAACTTAGTTTGGATTATTTTGAATAATTTTAAGGACAATTTTTTATTGAATGGTCTTTGTAGAACTTTGGGTAGTGTTTTTTTAATTTTGTAAATTAAGACTAGTATTTATTTCTATAAAGGATTATCCATTTTGGGGATCATCTGATCTTGTATTAACCATTTTGGTTTTGGATAATCTCTAAATACATGGTAAATATATATTTAATATTTTGTGGATTATGTGATTCACTATAAGTTGATTCAAGCATTTCAGGTGTGACCAAGTCATCTTGAATACTCATCGTTTGGAGAAAAGATGAGTTAGTGGTAGAAATTTATTAAAGGATGAGACTATACTAGAAAAGTAAGTATATATCCTTATGTTCTTAGTCAATCTCATAAATAAATTCCTCAACATTATGAAAAGGAACTTAAAACAAAAATGTTGTCTGTTTACTCTTCCTACTGGTCAATCAAAGACCGTTTAACCCATTACAAGTTTATGGTTTTCTGATAGTTAACTTTCTACTGATCATGTTTTCTATCAATCTCAATCAGAACTTGATTGTTTGGTTTCTCTTCCATATCCATGTTTTCCTATATGGAACCCTAATATAGGTTTTCTCAAGTGACGTTTATACTTCTCTTTCTTTCTTTTATAGTGATAGTTTTGTTGAATCTTTTTCCGATGTGGGATTTCAACAAAGATGTTTTGAAATGTCAGACCCCTAGTTTTTGTTTCTAAGTTTAAATTTTGAGGAAAAAATTATTTAAAGGAGGGGAGAATGTTACACCCCAATTTTCCACAGTACACTTCTCTTTGAATAATACAATAGCTTGTGTTATACACAATTCAAGTTATAGCACACCACGACCAATCAAACTAGCCGTTTAAAAAAGAAGTTATGAATAGTAATACCCACATTTTAAAATTTTATAAATTTTATTTTTCAATATGGACTTAATTTTTGGATTTGAAATATCAAAATTAGGTTAGGGTGAATTTTTGATATTTTTCTAAAAACTTTCAATTGTTGATGAATAGTGAAAAACACTTTGTTATTATTTAAAACCAACTTTTTATTTAAATAATTATTTTAAATTTAAATTTATTTCAAAGTAAAAATAGATACATAATATATATATTAGTCTAATTTAATTCATTGAAGTCGTTTTATAATAAGATTAGATGTAGAAAAGTTTATTGAACTTTTTACGGTCTTTTACCCACCTTTTAGGCACATTTGGAAATTTTCATAAAACGTAATTTTACCACTTCTGTGAATTGAATTTCAAAAATCCAAGATATACAGCTGACATCAGTAAGTAAAATGTGGTTCAATATGATGAAAATAATTTTTGGTGAATAGTAACTTTTAAATTTTATTTACCACTGTTAAAAGTAAATAGGGTAATTAAAGGTAAAAATGATATTATAATTACACTAGAACATGTCCTAATGTTATTGGATAAGTTTTTTTTCGAAAAAATTCAACCTTAGGAAAAAAATATGACTCTTTTTGATCCACTTGGATTATATTAGGACATTTATTATATTTTATTTAAAGAAGAGTTAAAAGTATTAAATTCAAATTTTAATAACTAAAACATTATTAATATAGGGTTATTCATAAGAGAAATTCAACTATAAATATTCATTATAAATATAAAAATATTTCCTATATCACAGTATTTTATTTATTAATTATAAACATAAAATAATTAAATTTAGTTATGACACAATGATGATGCAGTAATTACTTTATTAATGAAAGATTACACTAATTCATATTATAAATATTTAAATAAATGTAAATTGAAACTTTTGATGCCATCCACAAATTTTTTAGGAGAATATTACATTTTAGGTTCAATTAAATGTATTTTTTTGAATAAATCAAATTGTTATGACTTTCAAAAAAATAAAATATTAAATAGTTCCAAATTGACATAAATGAGTTTTTAAAACAAATACTATTTTATTAAACTATATAATAGTCATAACAATCTATGTTTTGTCCAAAGTACATAAATAATGTTAGAAATATCATTAATTAACCACTTTAGGATCTCTTGGAATTTTATAGTAAGTTTATTAACCATATAGTGTAAGAATACAAGAATATATGGTAAGAGTTAAACTATTTAACTAAGGGTTAAATCTAAAGGATAAGGTTAATATGGTAACCTAAACTTGTCTAAAACCTATTGTTTGAGAGGATTTATACCCATACCTACCTTATCCTTGAAATAAATCCATTTGGACCCATTATAAACCAAAAATGATTTTATAATAAATTAATAGTTCATGATTTTCCTAAAGTGCCCCTCACATCTCTTATAAAAGTGTACTTCCCCTTCTCTCAAATTCACACCTCCAAATACTTTTGGTTTGGCCAAACCCTACTCCAATATCATCCAAACCACCATAAACTAAACTTAGAGGCCTTACTTTGATCTAAAAGCTGACCTAAGGATCCCTTTTGTTCAAATCAAAAGGTAGAACCAGAAGAAGAGGTAATTATCCCATCACCTCTTTCAAAGTTCATTTTTTCTTCCACCTTCTCTTTATTTGTTGTTTCCATACCAAAATAACAAATCCAGTACTTTATACATACTTTAATGTTATTATAAATATGCTAAAACCATATTAATTATATTATCCATCATATGAATGACAAAATAACCATACGTGCGTATGTATGGCTTAACATCTCCATGTCATGGTGTAGTTTTTTATTTAACACTTAATTATTTGGATGCATATAATAATAAGTATAATTGATGTAAATAATAAATATAACATGTTAATGATTATGTATATATAATATACTGGTTGTGCCCAAATTTACCCTACTGGTAAAAGTAGTCGTTGAAGTACAAGTAGGGATCGAATCCATAGGGACCGAAGAAGAAACCTTGAGACACTGAGATTGGATGTGAGATTGGCTATGAAGTGGTCAAATTTGGGTTGATTTTAGATTGTTTTAAAATATAACTAAGAGATATATGTGAATTCAAATTATGAGAAAATGAGTTGATCCTAGGTTACAGATTGGGGTTGATTGGATGACTTCTTTTTTTAACAATTTTATTTTCATTAACTCGAGAAGGATTCATGCAATGAATTAAAACTAACCTCATAACCTACTGGATAAACACCTTCAAAAACATATTCTAATCACCTATACACTTGTAGGATCATTTTCATGAGCACTACAAGGTAAAGGATATTATTAGCACATAAAAGTGTGGAGAATAAATTCAATATGCAAGAGGAAGGGAGAAAATAATTGAACGAAAAAACTCAAATATAATAAATTAATAACATTTATAGATCAAGAAATAAAATCTGATACAGACCCTTGATACCCCCTTGGATCAACCCATAAAATATTTATCCCTCCATTGATTACATGTTCCCAATGGAAGCATAAGGTAGACTCATAAGGGCAGAATGGAAGAAGTAAAAAAACAAAATAACGATCACTCCACCATTGTGTGAAGAATATCACAAGGTTTGGTGTGAAAAAGTTCACACCTTAATGCAACGGTATCAAGGTGATATGAATAAGAACATAATAAAAGATGAAAATAACTTTTATTAAGAACTAATTTGATTCAAAATACTTACATGAGAATGAAGAATGATTACAAAAACAAATTGACAGTATAACAATACAATGAAACAAAGCACCAAATATGATAAGAAAAATATGAGATGCTTATTCCCTTCACCACCAAATCCTTATATAGGAATATTAGGATCCTTAGATCTACCCCCCAACAATCAATTTACCCCTGATTAGACACTAAATGAGGCTAATATTCATTGTTAATATATATAATATCCATGTTCTTTATTATTCATAAACACCATTTTAGTGCATTTTACACTTTGAACATCATTTCACATTATGATTGTAATACCTTCTTAAAATGCACTATTATGTGGTACATTTTTGAACATCATTTGAACTACCCAATGATTCATCTAATTATACATATTTTATATTTTATATTTTTTTAAATTTATCTACACTCTAATATGAACATGTTTCATTCAGGGATCAATGAAGAATTCATGGAGGATGATGGAGATATTTGGCAATGAAAGGAAGCAATTCTGGAAAAGGAAGATTGGACACCATCCCAATGATGAGACGGTGGGGCCCAACATACAGGCCCAATGAATCCCAAATTTCTTTGGATGATATAAGACATGTCTAGTAACAAATCACTCTTCAGGATACAAAGCTAATTCGGAATCCATGGTGTCCATTTAGGCGTCCCAAGTTAGAGATAAAATTATGGGCCAGATTCTGCGGCCCAGAACAATATCCCACCAATTAAACCATATCTCGAAAACCATAACTCCTTTTGGGCTTATATTATACATTTTGTTAGGGGATATCCGGAGCTTAATTTACGTCTTCTAGGTCCCACCCAAATTCGGCCATATAGAAGGTGTTTCAAGCGTGTCTGTTTGGTGCATGAAAGCCGGATGCCTTTTCGGGTCAAGGGTGGAAAGTCTTCTTTCCACAAACGTTCCACCACCCTAGACCTACCATAATCACTTGGGATGACTTGTACTGTTGGAGGATCGACCCAAGGGCTCAAAAATTCGTATTTAAGGCAGTGGTGTTGGAGGATTTAGAATCTTTGGTGCTTGGTTTCATTGTAGTGTTATGTTGTCTCTTTGTGTTTTTAATCTCATTTCTTTCTCATGTAAGTTGTTTAATTCACCTTAGTTTCTTAATAAAAGTTCTTCATTTACTATTATTTTGTTCTTATAATTATCACGTTGATACCGTTGGTTCAAGGTGTGGATTTATTCACACCATACTTTGTGATATTTATCACACAATGGAGGAGTGATCTTTGTTGTTGTTGTTGTTTTTACTTCTTCAATTCCACCCTTGTAAGTCTACTTCCCGATTTCGTTGAAGAAATGTCACCAATGGAGGGCTAACTCTATTATGGGTTGATCCAAGGGAGTATCAAGGGGCTGTATTGGATGTTATTTATCACTCCATTAATGGATAATCACTTCTTTTAAATGAGATTTTTATTTGATGATTTTAAAACATCTTCGTCCATATTGAATTTATGGTCACACATTTCAAGTGCTAATACGAACCTCTACCTTGGAGTGCTCAAAACTTTTATCATTAAAGTGTATATGTGATTTGTATTAGGGTGTGTAGGAATTAAACCAGTAAGTGATGATTTCGTTTGATCTTCTTAAATGAATCCATCTCAATTATAAGAAATTGAAATCATTAAAAAAGTAATTCATCCAATCCACCCCGAGTGATAACCTAGGATCAACTCATTATTTTAAATTGAATTCACTTAAATCTGTTAGTTATCATTTAAACCCATATAAAATCAACCCAAGTTTGCCACTTTATAGCCAAAAATAGTCCATAGAATGTACGTGTCTATAGGTTTCTTCTTAGGTCCCTGAGGATTCGATAACCCAAGCTAAACTACAAGGACCGTTCTACCTTCATCTCTTGGGTAAATTTGAGCTAGAATCAAATTTTGGAATCGCTGACAGGAACCTAAGTAAGTTATCTTAGACACTATCATCCTTTTTTTTCATCCTAATTCTCTTTTCTCACCCCTCACTCCTATGGAAGTCAATTTTGAACAAGTCCAAACATGGGAAACCTATCCCCAATTTGATCACCCAACCCCATGTGTGATGTACAATGACCGTCCTAATTTCTACATGTGGGATCATCAACAACCTAATGAACCACATTATTTTTACCCCTATGATCCACAAAACATCTCAACATATAATGAGTTTCAATCCCCACAAATCCAATTTGAACATCTTCCTATGGAATTCCAACAACATAGTTATCCTCCCAGAAAAGACCATCTGTCTCAACCCCTTATCTATCCTAATCCACATCCATTACTTGAAAAACTATGTCAACAAATGGAGATAATGAATTTTGAGGTTTCATCATTGAGGTTAGAACTGAAAAGCATTAAAACTTGTGAGGAACCCATCCCTACACAAACTATCCCTTCCATAACCTTATGTGAAGTGTCTAGTTTCCCACAAACCTCTCATGAATTTACTGAAGAGAAACCCTTTGGATTTGGGGAAGATGAAGAGGATAAAGGAATTTTTGATGGGTGTTTAAATCAAGAGGAAACTGATTTTTTGTATTCACAAGAGGGAAATTTGACATCATGGATTGAGTCTCATGAATATAACTCCATTGATGATTTTTCAAAAACACAAATCACTGAACCATTAAGAGAAATCACAAACTTTGAGTTCATACCCATTCCTTAAATTTATCTTTCCAATTTGGTCGTTGAATCTTCTATTCAAAATAAACCAATTATGTTAAGAAATTTTGAAAATGAAACTGAGTTCAATTCAAAGTCCCAATCTATGTTCGAAAGTTTTAGCCTACCTGAACGTGAACAAAAAGACTTTCCATCCACCCTTAAGTTTCCATTCATTGGGGATACCCAAAAACTTCCATTTGTCACCATTTCTTATCTTGAAACCAATAAAGAGGTAATTATTCTTAATGTCTTAGAAAATACTACAAAACAAATTGAATCCATTATTTATGATATTCCTTGGATTTACCTGCTCATTTTAGAACAGAGGTTTGTGCATGAAAAAAATTCTAAACATAGAATCAATCTCAACCTAGTAGAAGTGGTGAAACATGTGATACTTAAAATGTTGAATGTTTGTATTGGATAAGTTGGGGGGTTTAATTCGAGCTAATAACGTTAAACAAAGCGTTGCATGGGAGGCAACCCATGGTTTCCAAGTTTCCAATAATTTTTTTTGTTTTAATCAACTTTATATTTTAAATAGGTTTAATTAATAATTTTGATATTTAATAAAAAAATAGACTTTTGAACTGTTCTTCTATTCTAAGTATGGATGGGTACGAAAGGGGAGCACCATATTCATCTGTGTCACGTGGTGTGATCCTTGAGTAATGTCTTACCCAGAAATTTAAAAAGAAGACAATGTATCATCAGTTTATTTTATTTTATATATATACTTATATTTTACATATATATATATATATATTGTTTTGTTTTTTTTTTGTTTTTTTTATTTTTCTACTAGGGAACTCTTCCAGTGACATGGATATCAAAGGATTAAAAGGGAGCAGTAAGAACTTAAAACTTTAACCACCAGGTGACTTCATTCCATAACCCTCATTTTCAATTTCCTTTTTGAACTTTCATTCTCTACCTCTACCCCCTTCAAAATTTTATTTTCTTTAAACACTGGGGATAGTGTTGTTTTAAGTTGGGGGGGGGGATAAAATAAAAAAAATGCTTTTGTGTCAAAAAAAATGAATTATTTGAAAAAACAATTTGTGTAAATGGAAGGAAAAAAATCCTTTAACTTTGAACATGGTAATACACATTGCACACTTTGAAAATGAATATCAAATAATTTAGCATGCCCTGATTGTGATTTTAATCCTTGTATAATTTCATTAGCATAGATTTTGGAAAGTGAGGCTGTCCAATGTGATATTTCATTGTTTATATTTTCATCCAAATAAAAAAAATCACAATGCACGTCCTTTGGATAGTGGGGTATTAGTTTGAGTTCATGGGTTCCTCTAAATAAATATCATAGGTTTGGTGATCATTTTAGTTTAATACGAGTATTCAAAAAACAAAATTGCATGTAGAGCAATGAAATGACCTAATGTGTGGCTTTCGGCACTTGGGGGTCGTGACTCCATAGTTGTCTAGCCCAGAGTTAATAATTTTATCTCTATTTTTGGTAATTTGAATTTGTTTTTTACTGAGTTAACCCTAGATGATGCCCGAGTATGTGGGCTTAACTTGGTGCCCTAAGGTCTTTGAGCCTGGGAGTCATCAGCAAAGTCTCGCTACAGGGGTTGACTCTTTTGAGTGCAACTTTAATTACCATGGAAAAATTGAAAAAACAAAAAAACCCAAAAAATATATAATTAAAGAAAAAATTTGAATACTCATATTAATATTGAAATGTGATTCCACCTAGTGCTTCCATCATTTCCCCCTTGAATAAAGATGAACCCCCATGTCTATTGTGAGGCACAACACAACCTCATACTTAATTGATATTGGATGAAATGTGGCAATGAATTTGAACAAAGGAATGGGCTTGGGATTGGGATATGATTATGAAACTATCATGTATTAAAATATTTTTATGGGTTTCCTGATTTTTTGGTATAAGGTTTTTTGGTGATCATTGTGTATTGAAATGTTTTTGGAAAAGGGAATTTAAATTTCATATTGTTGAGATATATTTTGCTCGGGACTAGCAAACCTCAACTTGGGGGGTGTGATTAGCCACTAAATGAGGCTAATATTTATTTTTAATATATATAATATTCATGTTATTTATTATTTATAAACACCATTTTAGTGCATTTTAAACTTTGAACATCATTTCACATTATGATTGTAATACCTTCTTAAAATGCACTATTATGTGGTACATTTTTGAACATCATTTGAACTACCCAATGATTCATCTAATTATAAATATTTTAATTTTATATTTTTTTAAATTGATCTACACTCCAATATGAACATTTTTCATTCAGGGATCAATGGAGAATTAATGGAGGATGATGGAGATATTTGGCAATGAAAGGAAGCAATTCTGGAGAAGGCAGATTGGACACCAGCCCACTGATGAGATAGTGGGGCCCAACATACAGGCCCAATGAATACCAAATTTCTTGGTATGATATAAGACATGTCTAGAAACAAATCACTCTTCAGGATCCAATGCTAATTCGGCCTCCATGGTGTCCATTTAGGCGGCCCAAGTTAGAGATAAAATTCTGAGCCAGATTCTGCGGCCCAGAAAAACAGCCCACCAATTAAACCATATCTTGAAAACCATAACTCTTTTGTGGCTGATATTTTACATTCTGTTAGGGGACATTAGGATCTTAATTTACGTCTTCTAGGTCCCACCCAAATTAAGCAATCTAGAAGGTGTTTCAAGCGCGTATTTTTGGTGCATGAAAGCTGGATGCCTTTTCGGGTCAAGGGTGGAAAGTCTTCTTTCCACAAACGTTCCACCACCCTAGACCTACCATAATCAAGTGGGATTACTTGTACTGTTGGGTTATCGACCCAAGGGATCAAAAATTCCTATTTAAGGTAGTGGTGTTGGAGGATTTAGAATCTTTGGTGCTTGGTTTCATTGTAGTGTTATGCTGCCGCTTTGTGTTTGTAATCGCATTTCTTTCTCATGTAAGTTGTTTGATTCACCTTAGTTTCTTAATAAAAGTTCTTCATTCACTCTTATTCTGTTCTTCTACTTATCACGTTGATACCATTGGTTCAAGGTGTGGATTTATTCACACCATACTTTGTGATATTTATCACACAACGGAGGAGTGATCTTTTTTTTTGTTTTTACTTCTTCAATTCCACCCTTGTAAGTCTACTTACCGCTTCCGTTGAAGACATGTCATCAATGGAGGGATAACTCTATTATGGGTTGATCCAAGGGAGTATCAATGGACTGGATTGGATGTTATTTATCACTCCATTAATGGCTAATCACTTCTTTTAAATGAGATTTTTATTTGATGATTTTAAAACATCTTCATCCTTATTGAATTTAAGGTCACACATTTCAAGTGCTAATACGAACCTCTACCTTAGAGTGCTCAAAATTTGATCCTTAAAGTGTATAGGTTATTAGTATTAGGGTGTGTAGGCATTAAACCAGTAATTGATGATTTCGTTTGATCTTCTTAAATGAATCCATCTCAATTATAAGAAATTGAAATCATTAAAAAAGTAATTCATCCAATCCACCCCAAGAAATAGCCTAGGATCAACTCATTATTTTAAATTGAATTCACTTAAATCTGTTAGTTATCATTTATACCCATATAAAATCAACCCATGTTGGCCACTTCATAGCCAAAAATAGTCCATAGAATGTACGTGTCTATAGGTTTCTTCTTAGGTCCCCGAGGATTCGATAACCCAAGCTAAACTATAAGGATTGTTCTACCTTCATCTATTGGGTAAATTTGAGCGAGAATCAACCCCCAACAATTAAGAGAGTCAAAAGGAGGGTGAATAATCAAAAGGAAATTGATGTTACAAAGTTGACCAAAAAACCATCCAGATTCGTCCACCGTTTTGACGTGTGAATTTTTAATTGAAGAAAGCCAAATATGAAGGGGTATTAGAAGAGATATATGTTCTTACATCTGCCCTCTATGATCTATAAAAATATCAGGAAATGTGGCACATTCATTTGGATGTTATGGTCTAAATGGTGGGACGACTTTATGTGCATTCATGTAGGGCCCTCCATTTAAATCTCAACTTTAGATCCCTTTATCATCATGAAAACATCAGAATTAGCTCCAGCCATAGTTTAATAAAATGATTATCATATTTTTATCTTTCGACTGTAAAAATTGGAGCTTTATTGGGCTTGGTTTGTGAGCCCCACATTTTTTTGATGGGCTTTAGGCCCATTATGCTTTTTCCAGCAAATTTCTGCATTCAGGCGCAAAAATATCCATCTTCTCTTGGGATTCATCCATCAAACCTAAAAAATAAAATGTTCCAAATAAAGTGGTTAATCATATACAAAAATATAAAATTAAAATTATGAACAATGTATTTTTCACGAGCAATTTATTTAGTGGGCCCAAATTGACACTTTAAGCATGAATTACACAATGATGGGAAATGAAGTTCAATTTCTGAATTGGACTAAAATTGATGTTTATTCACTTTAAAACACATTAATATTAAGATATTAACAATGAATATTAGCCACCTTTAGTGACTGATCACACCCCAAACTTGATTTTTTCTTGTCCTGAGAAAAATATATTACAAATATGAGATTCAAATCCCCTTTTCTAGAAATATTTTAATACACATTGCTCACCCAAAGACCTCATAAAAAGAATTATGAATCCCATAAAAATAATTTAAAACAAGCTGGGTCCATAAGTATATCCCAATCCTAAGCCCATTACTTTGTTAAAATTCATCACCAAATTTCATCCAATTTCAATTAATCATGATAAAGTGTTGTGTATCACAAAAGATATGGGGCCTATTTTATTTTTGTAGGGGAAAAAAATGGAAGCGCTAGGTGGGAATCACATTAAACCTTAATACGATAATCCATTATTTTTATTTTTTTTTGTTTGTTTTTTATTATTTTTTTAACTATAATAGATATGAAAAGACTAACTCTGGGTTAGAGAACTATGGAGTCACGATCCCCAAGTGCTGGACGCCACACATATTGTCAATTTCATACTCTAAAATAGAGATATAAAGCCTAAATCTGGGAAATAAAACTATGGAGTCATGATCTCCATGTGTCGGACGCCACACATTTGGACAAAACATTCCTCTATGTGGTCATTATTTTTTTCAATTTGTTTTTTTTGTTTTGTTTTTGTTTTGTTTTTGTTTTTTTGGATACTCAAATTAAACTAATAGTGACCCCATAACCCTATTATATAATGAAAGGGACCCAAGAACTCAAATTTACACCCAAGATCCAGAAGACATGCATTGTGACATTTTTATTAAGAGGATGAAAATGTAAACTTTGAAAAATCACATCAGACAACCGCACTTTCCAAAAACTATGCTCATGAACTTAAACTTGAATTAAAATTAGAATCAAGGAATGAAAAATTATTTGATATCCAATTTCAGAGTTTTCAATGTGTGTTATCATGTTCAAGGTTGATGGAATTTTTCTTTCCATACATGGTCTTATTAAAAAACATCATTTTTTATTTCATCTCCCCCCAACATAGAATAACACTATCCTCAGTGTTTAAATAAAACTTAGAAGGGGGTATGGGAGAGTTGTTCAAAGAGGAAATTTAAAATTATAATAATGGAATGAATCCACCTGGTGGTTGATGATGAAAGCACGTGCCACAGCCTCCCTTCAATCCTGGATTCGAGTCTCAAAGGCTTGGATGGCTCTGATGGGATTTTCCCCATGACCTACAATGTGACCTTTAATTTTTTTATTATATATATATATATATATTTATTTAACCTACAAAAAACATAAATATAAAATAAACTGATGATACATTGTCTTCTTTTTAATTTTCTGGGTAAGGTATTACTCAGAGATCACGCCACATGACACTGATGAATATGTCGCTCCCCTTTCATACCCATCCTTACTCATAAAAGAAGAACAGGTCAATAGTCTACGGTAATTTATTATATGAAAAAAAAAATAAAGATGATTCAAAATTCTTGGAAACAAGAAAACCATGGGTTGCCTCCCATGCAGCGCTTTTGTTTAACGTCGTTAGCTCGACTTGTACCCCCCAAATTATCCAATTCCAACTTTCAACATTTTAATGAACCCGTATTTCTCCACTTCATCTTGATTTATATTGATTGTTTTTTTAGAATCTTTTCCTTGTATAAATCCATGTTCTAAAATGAATCTGAAGATACAAGGAATGTCAGAAATGGTTGATCTAGTTGCATTTTTTGTCTTTCCTAAGACGTCAAGGTTCAATCTAACATTATTGCTTTCATGAGAAGAATGAATGACTAAATTATGGTCATGGGTATCACCTATGATGGAATTCTTGTCTGATAAAGGAAGGATAATGATTTTGAGTTCTGGTCGATTGCAATTTCCTAATGAAGATTGGCAATTTCCTAATGAAGATTGGAAATTTCAATGAAAGTCAGTTTCTTCTCCAAAATTTTTAGAAAGAATTGGTTCCATTTGAAAATATGATTCATTCCCAAAAGTTTATAGTTGAATTTTAGGAGTGGTTATGGGTGCAATGTTTGGTATTTATTTTAATTGTTTAGTGATTGGTGTTTTTGAAAAATCATCAATGGATAAATATTCAGGACTCTCCATCCACAATGTCAAATTTCCCTCTTGTGAATACAAAAAACCAGTTTCCTCTTGATTTAAAGACCCTTAAACATTTCTTTGATCTTCTTGAGTTATCCCATATCCAAATATTAGTTCTTTTTTAAATTCATGAGAGGTTTTTGGGATAAAATATTCTTCTATCAGTGATGAGGAAAGAACATCATGAGTGGGAATGGGTTCTTCATAAGTCTCAATGCTTTGTATTTCTAATCTCAGTGATGAAACTTATGAATTCATTTTAGCCATTTTTTTACACAAATATTCAAGAATTTTTTCAGAATTAGGATTGATAAATGTTTGGACATCATGAAATTCATTAAGATTGATCTCTTCAATCATCCTCGAGAGGTATGGAAATTGATCCTTTAAACAATCAACATCCCATTGATTGTACATCTCATCGGGTGTGGTTTATTAAATCAAGGTTTGGTCAATGAAATTCCCTATGTGAGTTGATTCCCAATATTGATTTCTGACTTGATTACATAATTGGTTTATGAAGGGTAATTTTGGAGGATAATCTATTGGAGTTGATTGAAAATTGGTTTAGAGATTCGTTGGACACATAGAAACAGAAAGGGGAAAAGAGAAGAGAAATTATGATGAGAATAGAGAATTTGGGGTGAGAAAAGTAGATGAGGGTATAAGTTACATACTTGGGTCCCCAAAAATGGCGCAAAAATTTGATTGCGCCCAAATTTACCCTACTATTAAAAGCGGTCATTGAAGTACACGTATGGATCGAATCCACAGGGACCGAAGAAGAAACCTTGAGACACTAAGATTGGATGCAAGATTGGCTATGAAGTGGCCAAATTTGGGTTGATTTTAGATTGTTTTAAAAGAGAACTAAGAGATCTATCTGAATTCAAATTATGAGAAAATGAGTTGATCCTAGGTTATATCTCGGGGTCGATTGGATGACTTATTTTTTTAACAATTTTATTTTCATTAAATCGAGAAGGATTCATGCAATGAATTCAAACTAACCTCAGCACATACTGGATAAAAACCTTCACAAACACATTCTAATCACCGATACACTTTTAGGATCATTTTCATGAGCACTCCAAGGTAAAATATCTTATTAGCTCATAAAAGTGGGGCGAATAAATTTATTATGGAAGAGGAAGAGATAAAATCATTGAATGAAAAAACTCAAATATAAGAAATTAATAACATTTATAGATTAAGAAATAACATCCAATACAGACCCGTGATACCCCCTTGGATCAACCCATAAAAGAGTTATCCCTCCATTGATTACATGTTCCCAACAGAAGCGGAATGTAGACTCATAAGGGCGGAATGGAAGAAGTAAAAAAACAAAATAACGATCACTCCACCGTTGTGTGAAGAATATCACAAGGTTTGGTGTGAAAAAGTTCAAACCTTAATGAAATAGTATCAAGGTGATATGAAGAAGAACATAATAAAAGATGAAGAATAAATTTTATTAATAACTATTGTGATTCAAAATACTTACATGAGAATAAAGAACTATTACAACACCAAATTGACAGTATAACAATACAATGAAACAGAGCACCAAAGATGATAAGAAAAATATGAGATGCTTATTCCCTTCACCACCAACTCCTTATATAGGAATATTAAAAGCCTTAGGTACACCCCCAAACAATAAATTCACCCCAACAATTAAGAGAGTCAAAAGGAGGGTGAAGAATCAAAAGGAAATCGATGTTATAAAGTTGACCACAAAACAAGCCGGATTAATCCACCGTTTTGATGTGTGAATTTTTAATTAAAGAAAGCCAAATCCGGAGGGGTATTAGAAGCTAAATATGCTCTTACATCTTTCCTCTATGATCTGTAAAAATATCAGGAAATTTGGCACATCCGTTTGGATTTTATGGTCGAAATGGTGGGATGACTTTATGTGCATTCATGTCGGGCCCACCATTTAAATCTCAACTTCAGATCCCTTTATCATCATGAAAAATTCAGATTTAGCTTCGGCCAAAGTTGAATAAAATGATACTCATATTTTTATCTTTCTACTGTAAAAAATTTAGCTTTATTGGGCTTGATTTGTGGTCCCCACATTTGTTTGATGTGCCTTAGGCCCATTATGCTTTTTCTAGAAAATTTATGTATTCAGGCGCAACAATATCCATATTCCCTTCGGATTAATCCATTGGACCTAAAAGATAAAATTTTCCAAATAAATTGATGAATCATATAACAAAATATAAAATTAAAATGATGAACAATGTATTTTTCACAAGCAATTTTTTGAGTGGGCCCAAATTGACACTTTAAGTATGAATTGCAAAATGATGAGAAATGAAGTTCAATTTATGAATTGGACTAAAATTGATGTTTATGCACTTTAAAACAAATTAATATTAAGATATTAACAATTAATATTATCCAATTTCTGTGACTAATCATATACCATCCAACTACATATGATTTCACCATCAATAGAATGATATTGTCGCTCATGCGTACGTACGACTTACCGTCTCCACGGCATGATAAGATTTTATTCCCCATTGTAATAATTGAAGAATAATTTTCTTTTTATGATTAAAAATAATTTTTAATAACTTAATATAATTTTGGATATGAATAAAATATATCCTATCCATAACAAACATGACTTACATAATAAAACATATAAAGGAAAACGAATCGGTTAACACCTGAAACAATGATACTACTGAAATATTATTAACAAAGAAATATTAGAGGATAATATATGATATAATATTTATGTATGTGGTTATTTTATAATTTAATAACAATTATTTAACCATTATAAAGTATTTTGACTTACCCTTGACTAAGGAAAAGTAAATGATAAGGGGTTTTCATCCAACTTTTTATTCCTGTGAGATTCATGCTATATTTGCCACAATTTCCTTTTGTGTGGTGTATATATAGCCCATTATGGTATTATTTGTGTAATATAATTTCATTTATGGGTATTTAAATCTTCATTTTATGATCCTTCTTTCATGGGGTGTATGTGTCGTATGTTACCAAATTGGTAAGGGAATTTCTAATTTCAATTTCCACTCATTGGGTTTCACGCACACTTCATTTATTATTTTACTCGAAGATTATGCATGAAATCACTATTTATTTATTTATCTAGTAATTTATACTCCCCTTTTTTGTAGATATACTTTTTATACACATAATCAATCCATTTATAAACTCTCAATTCATATATATGAACTTGATAAGGGTAATCTTAACTCAATTTCCATTCATTGAGTTAAACATACAAGTCATTGGTTTTGTTTTTAAAATAATTTATGCGAATGCCCTATGATTGATTTACACTGAATATCCAATTATATTGAGTGTATTTATATTTTTCAAACATAATTAGTTCATTAATTTATCCTTAATCTAAAGATACGGTCTTTATAAGGGATTTCGTCTCAATTTACATTCCATTGAGACTTCTTTGTTGTTATGCACCAATTCACTTTTATATGGTATATATACTGCCCTTTGACATATTATATCATTAATCCCTTTATTCCCATGATATTATAAAGTTTTGATTAATGTTATTCCTCAATTATTTGTATTCAAGTGTCTTTCATTTGTTTATGAACTATTTAACTAAAATATCATTTTAAATGTTTTAAAGATTTATTTTTCTAAATCTTTCTCATCAATGTACATGTTTTAAAAATGGTTTTAAGGATTTATTTATATGTAAATGAATTTTTTAAAATTAAAATTCCTTTCAAAAGTTTCAAATTTTTATGGGAAAATTTGATTCAAAAATATCTTCTAAATGACTTATTTGATAAATAGTGAGACACTTAAATGTTTCTAAGAAAAGGGGTTATTTCTATCAAATAGTTTTACTGATTATTTTCATCTATGTCAATATACTTAATTGTATTTTATTCTTGACTGAGGTTGATTTATTATAATAAAATCTTTAATATTTTATTGAATGAGTTGTGTTTTACTGTGGATGTTCTATTTTTATACCATTTATGGTTTGTGGTTAAAGTATTAACATTTCATATGCTAGTTTTAATACAAATGTTTATGTTATGTTTCAAACTTTTCATATGAGGAATGCATTGGATGTATTAAGTGACGGGCATAGCCTGCTATAGCCCCTTGATGCATCGGTAGGTCTCATGATAAAAACTAGTGTCTTAGAACAAGGCCTTGACAAAATTTATATTTAAGGTCTTATCACGAGGCATTGACTTTGTGGTTAAGATGTCCAACACTATGCATTCCATCATTATGAAATTAGCTATTGATATTACATGTGATTATTTGACTAGTAGAATATCCATGTGAATAAGTAAATGGAATTATTTGATTTATCTTTTCTATATTATGCTGAATTTTAAGTTTAAAAGGCTTGTGTTTTAGTCTTATACATTGCCTTAAATGTTTATGCTTATTTATGATAGTTTTTTCTATATTGTTATCCATACTGAGCATCTGAGCTCACCCCTTTCTTATGTTTTATCTTTATCATGATGTGAAGAAGTATATTATGACTGACATTCAAGGATAGAATAAGGGATATGAGTGTTTTCAAAGGATACACAATGTTTTTTTTTTCATTTCATAATGTAACATGAAACTTATGTATGTATCTAGTACTTCAAAGTCTACTAAACTAATCGGTCTTTTGGGAATTGATCTCTTGTTATCATGCCAATGTTATTTAATAATGCACTGAATCTGGGTAACTGGGGTTGGGGATTTACACGTATCAAGTTGTGACTAAGATCTTTAAAAACTAAGACATATTCTCATCTCATATCATTGCCTCTAAATTTTTCATTATCAGAGCCAATAATCTTTTGACATTTATATTTTTTAAATTTTATGATACCTTTCTTTTCATTATTACTGCCTATGATGAGATCCTTATTTCATATAATTTGACAAGTGGATCCAATATCAAGGATCCTCACACTTTCATGATATGATGCTTTCAGAGAAATTTCTACAAACACCATATGCTCTACTCTTTTCTTTTTAATCTATGTATTTGGCTTCACACCTGTTGTTGATTGACATGATTGATATTAATCAGAGTATGACAACCCAATTTCATTTGTATATTATATAAATTGATTTTTCATTTTCGTCAGACATGATGATTCCTTGAGCTTCTTCATATGACCACTTAGTGTCTACATAAACATATTCTTCTTCATTTTCAATTATAAATATTTGGACACATGTCAAAATCCTACTCACCAGAAATAGTATCTGTTACAATCATTCCTAGAGTGTTGCATTCTTCTTATATTCCTTTGTTTATATTTTACCCTTAAATACCTATTGGATATGGAACAAAATTTTTGAGAATGTACCATATTTTCACAACAATAACACTTGATACAGGGTTTATTCTTGTGTTCCATTTCTTTAACACTAGTTTTCCCTTGTGTTATCTAAATGTTTTGAGTGAAATCCCATCAAACCATTTAAAAAATACATTAATAAAAGATTACATGTGGTGAAATCCAATTACATGTGGTAAAATATTACATGTAGTGAAATCAAATTAAAAATGGTGAAATATTACATGTGGTGAAATACAATTACACATGCTGAATCCTTACACGTTGTGAAATATTATTACATGTAGTGAAATCTTATTTCATGACATCTCAACACACAACAAAAACTACTTATAGGGGGTTACATTTTTCAAGGTTGTGAATTAATTTAATCCATAAATTAAATTCAAAACAACCCATCTTGATCAAAAATTTAAAAATATTCATACCTGAAAAAATATGTGATCCTCAAATATCCCCACCTTATAATAGCTCATCCTCGAGCTGTCTCCCATACACTAATAAGATTGTGAGCAAAAAGGATAAGACCACTAAGCCCGCACATCCTCTTCTCTCTCCCATGTTTCCTCATACATATTACAAAGTTCACATTGTATATGAACTATCAACATGGTGTTTTCCCACAACACCTTCCGACAATAACCCAAAACATGTGCTAGATGCCCCTCAAATAAATGCATCAGTCTCAAAAAATATCTAGAAAGGGAATACATCCTTCACCTCTAAGACTCACTCAGCCTTTCCTCGAGGGATTTTAACATTCATCTCACAGGTTCCTCATTAGCATTATAATTCCACCACTTCAAACCAATGTTCTTACTTCATGCACCTTCTACTAACACATCTCTCCCCACCTTAGAAGCATTGTTAACACTGCTTGTCAAGAAACTCGACCACCATGACCCATGGACCATGATATTTATCGACCTATGGTCCCTCCTAAGAACCTTATACATAAAATTTTGATGGCATACCACACACTATCCATCTCCACATATATAATAATTCATAAGAACAACTCCCAAGGGGCCCCATATCTGACCAAAACACATTTAGTTAGCTAGGCATAAAGATAGAGCTTTCTCAGTGTACCTAGGATGATGTCAACATAGGGGACATGATCATAACTAATTAAAAGTACACTAAGAATTCTTCGATGAATACCAAAAATACTCCATCATTGATGTTACCTACCACCATGGAAACAACTGAATCTCTCGAAAGTCTCAGGCTTCCACGCCTGAAAATATCTCACCACACTGGTCCAAAACTATACGGTTCCTTGTACAACCTAAAACTGAGTCCTCAAAATAGCTCATTCTCACTACCCAAACCACCCACATCAAGGGTAAAATAAATAAAACAAAGGATTTTTATTTCACAACATTTATCATATTTAACAAGAGGGATTTAAAAAAACCATATCAAGTCTTTCCCACTTTATCCTTCCACACAATCAAGACTGAGGCACTATCTCTACCCTTAACCATCCTACACCTAGGTCCTGGTTAACAAGGGTAAACACATTGTCATTATTAAAGTTTCTCATTTAGACACCCATTTATTCTCATCTTGCATAATTTTACAATATTTATCAATTTCATGTTAGGCATAATTTTCATTTCAATTTTACAAGCAAGAAAAAAGTGTTCAAGTTCAACAACTTACCCAAAACTCATTTTCCCGTGCGTGCATATAGTAAAGAATGTCACAAAATAATCCTAAGTCTATAGAATGATTCATTTAGACTCAACTATCATGCCATTTAGGGCCACAAGTCAATCTCAACAAATCATATAAATAATAATCACATTACACAATAAGTGCATCACCCAAGGTGAAATAACATTAACTAAACACATATCAAAAACAATAATCCCACCCTGGTAACTTGGATTTTACCCTCAAACATGGGGTGGCTACTCCAATGCATGAGATCTTAATCAAAACCAGACTCATCCTTTTCTCCCATATACATTTCCCAAATAATAAGATAAAATAAGTAGAAAATAAACTCTTTTCATACAACTTTGTAACGTCCTAGACCGGGTTCCACATGCCGGTACCCTGAGCCGGACCGCCACATGACCTCAAGCATGCCTCCTCGTATGCCAGAGGCTGCCGACTAGCAGCGAGGGTATGATATCAATCATTGGGATACTATACCCTCTTTTATTAGAGTAAAACACCATAAAATATAAATAAATAAATAATTTGGAACCATATATAAGCATGAGCAATACCAATGTTACAAGATAACCAAAACAATAAAAACAATATCTAACTGAAAGGGGAAACATGCTTTCCAATTCAAGTGTCAAATTGTCTAAAATGAAACTAAATTAAAGACACTAACAACTCCCAAGTGGGTCCTTAACCACATCTGATTCCCTCATCCATGCTCCATCCCCAATCAAAAATATAATCCTAGGCCTTTTCCCTTAACCCATCCTGCAACAATAAAGTCTATTCGGGTACCGAACAGAAAGCCCGAGTAGGGTGTGAGTATAACTTAGTAGGCCACCACCAATGATGTCTAAAAAAAATCTAGTTAATAATAGCATATACAGTTGTATAAAGAATAAAATTAAAGTAATAAAGTAAATAGTTTACATTTATTCAATTATCCTTTATTTAACCTTACAAACCCTCACGTTCCCATGGACACCTGTATCTCAATACCTACTTCGGCCTATTTTGAAGTCTCAAAAAGTTCTCATATTCAATTAACAATCATTATATCACATGGAAAATTAATTTTCCATTTAATTCAATTCATATACGGACAATTTGATCCATAGTCTAATGTCAATAAGTGGGTGTAGAACATCATGTCTAGAACTCTTGTGAGTATTTGGAGCATCAGTCCCTGTCTCACACCCCATGGGTATTTTGAGCCTCATTCCCTATCCCATACAAGAATATTTTCATTCATGTTGGGTGTAAAATTCAGTGTCTAGCACCCCGTGAGTATTTAGAGCATCAGTCCCCATCCCACGCCCCATTTATCAATCATACATATATATCATGGGTGTATAATTCCATGTCTATCACCCCATTAGTATTTGGAGTATCAATTCATATCTCACACCATGTTTATCAATCATACATATACATCATGGGTGTAGAACATTATGTCTAGCACCCCATTTCTCAATCATTCACAATATATCACATATATCACTATTTCCCATATTTCACAACAATCAAGGTTAATAATCATTAACCCCTTATCACATTCCACATAAAAATTTCACATTAATTAATTAAACAATTAATTATTCAAAATATAACAATTTCATAATCACATTGTTCCATTAATTAATTAAAAAATGAATTAATCACATTAATCTATTTAATTAATTCAAAAATTAACTAATCACATCACTTTCATTAGTTAACTCAACAATTAACTAATCACATCAATAACATTAATTAATTTGATAATTAATAAATTTCATCAACAACATTAATTAATTGGACAATTAATTAATTATTTCAATAACATTAATTAATTCAATAATTAATTAATCACATCAATTTCCATAGTTAATTTGATAATTAAGTAATCACATTAACTAAATTAATTAATTCAATAATTAATTAATAACTATAATTCTATCAGTCAATTCAACAAATAACTAATCAAACCACTTTCATTAGTAATTCAACAATTAGTTTATCACATAAGCCCCCTTAATTAATTCCATAATTAATTATGTCAATCCCATTAATTAATTCATCAATTAATTAATCAATATCCCCAAACCCAATATCCTATAATTAATTAAATAATTAATTATTAAAATAAACAATCCCAATATCTCATAATTAATTCTATAATTACTTATCTAAAATTGAAAATCTCATTGCCCCATGATTAATTTAATAATTAATTTTTGAATTATATCAATTCATTATCCCAACAATCCATGTTTATTAATTCACCAATTAATTAATCCAAGACATTCAATTTCACCATCACAATAATCATAATTAATTAATTCACCAATTAATTAATCTAACTCATTCAATTACACCACAAAAATTACCCATTAATTAATTTATTAATTAATTAATCTAACTCATTAAATTGCATTAACACAATAATTCCCCATTAATTAATTCACCAATTAATTAATCTAACTTGTTCCCATTAGTTAATACCACTGTTAATTAACCCATTCAAATACTTTAATTTCGTCACCGATTAATTATCCACATCAATCCCATTATTTAGTTCATCAATTAAATAATAACATTACTCACATTAATTAATTCATCAATTAATTAATCCCATTTATTTAATTCAACAATTAAATAATCTCTTTACTTACATTAATTAATTCATAAATTAATTAATCCAATTATTTAATTCAATAATTAAATAATCACAACCAACCATTAATTAATTCATAAATTAATTAATTCCATCCCAAACCGTTCAATATCCCCAATTAATTCATCAATTAATTATTCTATCATAATTAATTAAATAACCCTAATTAATTCATCAATTAATTATTCTATCTCCATTAATTCAATCACCACAATTAATTCCTCAATTAATTGTTCCTCCTCCATAAATTTAATAATCATAACAATCTCTAATAATTATCTATCTATATTCAACAAATTCAATATAACAATAATTAATTCTTCAATTAATTATTAAATTTAAAAAATCTCTATAAGTCCATAATTAATTCGACAATTAACTTTCCACATCATAATTTCACAATCTCATAAATAATTCCCCAATTAATTATTAAGTTCATAACATCAATATCCCATATTTAATTATACAATTAATTATCTAATGTCAATGATCTCAATATCTAATAATTAATTTAACAATTAATTATTCATGATCTAGAATCTCAATATCCAAATTTCACATTTAATTTAATTAATTAATTCAACAAATCAATTAATTTAATCAAGAATGCAATTGTTAAACATATAATTGAAATTATACAATTACATTCAAATAATTGTAATCAAGACTATGAGATTGAATTTTCGACCACCTACCTCAAGAAAGGTGAAGAACACTTTCCAACAGAAATTCCAAAGTTGAATTAGAACCCTCAAGAATGTGATGAAGAACACAGTCTGGATCCAAAACATAAATCCATGATTAAAAGACACAAGATCTCTTAACTTTAGATCTAGATCCAATGATCATAGATCTAGATTCAAAAAATATAGATCTAGATCTAATAGTGTATAAACATATTTATTTTATCTGGGAAGAGGAGTAAAAGAGAAAGATAGATCTAAATAAGAAGAATACCCATACCCAGGAGGTGCGTAGAGGGTAATCGATCGAAGACAATGGTGTGTGGAGGAGTTCCGGTCCAAGATGTAGGTTTACTGAGGTGTTTTGGTCGAAGGTTGAGGTGTGTAGAGAAGTTCCAGTCCAATTCTGAGGTGCACATAGGCTCTATAGAATAGAAGAGAGGTCCGTAGGATCCTTGTAGAGGAGAATAAGGGTGTATGGAGAGTTACGCATCACTGGATTCATGTATTTAATTAGTTTGGTGTCAAAAATACATGACATGAATTCCCATTTCATGTAGTGTAAGAATCGTAACTCATTTCCCCCTTTTCCTGAGTGAAATATCATCAAACCATTTAAAAAATTATTAATTAAAGATTACACATGGTGAAATCCAATTAAATGTGGTGAAATATTACATACAGTGAAATATAATTACACGTGGTGAAATCCAATTACACTTGGTGAAATATTACATGTGGTGAAATATTATTACATGTGGAGGAATATTATTTTGTGATATATAGACATGCGGTGAAAACTACTTTCAGGGGTCTAATTTTTCAATGTTGTGAATTAATTTAAACAATAAATTAAATTCAAAACAACCCATATTGACAAAAAATTTAAAAATATTCAAACATGAAAAAATATGGGATCTTACATCTTCACATATTATTTTACATTCTATGAATAAATATTTCCTTTTCCATAAAAAACTCTCGAACTTCATGCCTAAAAAATTAAAAACATTGGGAAACTATGCCACTATCCAAACTCTTACTATATCAATAAAAAATTGTAACTTTTATATCCATATTTTTAAATAAAAAAACCCAACATAAAAACACAGAAACATCACATTGAGATATTTTTTCCCCTAACCATATTTCTAAGGATGAAATGCAGTGATAAAGTTAAAATTCATATTCAATGATTGATAAAGACTTCCCCAGAATTTTGAGATAAACCTTAGATGTTAATTAGATATAATTGATATTGGTACCTAATTCAACCTTAACACTTCCTTAATGTATACCCTAGAATTATTTTCAAGTGATTAATATTCTTTAATAGTATTGAAATTCACTGACTTAATAAGGCTATAGATTACAAACCAAATGAATTTATAACATTTAGATTTATTGGGAAATACATGGTGTTGTTTTCCCATTTTCATACATGTATGGGTAACGATTGAGTAATAACATTAGACTTATGACGTTCCACTTTAACTTTTTGATACACCAGGAATCAAGATACATACTCTAGAATATCCTTATTCATGTTGTCCCACTAGAAATATTCTTTGATATCTGTATACATATTTGTACTTCTAGGATGGATAGAGAATGATAAAAAATTTCCTTCATACAATAGTCCCTTATCCAATTATGGTAATATAGGGACACATATCTAGTTCCCAAATCTTATCATTCTATCATGGTTAAGGTTGAACTCTAAAACATTACTTGCATTATTTTTTAATTCCACATCCTCCTTTTGGGCTACTTTAATTTTCACATAGAGGGATGGTTGAACAGTTATTTGAGAAATATGAAAACCCATATCTTTAATACACCTCATTCCATGATTTATTACATAAATAAACACTTAATACAATCCCAAAAGATCAAGAGGACTAGTGTATTTGAGAAATTAGATATATAACATAATAAATTGAAACATGGGTAGAAAAACATTAATTAAAAACTCCAAAAAATATCCTTATATTCCATTAATATTCTAATACTGTATAAAATAACCTGAGGGTTTACATAAGAAAAGGGTGAGATATAAATCCCAATAATGGAAGAATCAAAGAATAACATGATTAAATTCATTTATGTAAGTTAACTGGAATATCTAGGTGACATAAAATGGGTGAGAATCATAAACACAGACATCAAAAAATGATATAAGATGGTAACATCAATTCAACATGGGAATGTGGAAGCAACATAAAACATGAAATCATAAGAATAATTCAAGGATAAATACTGATAAATCATAACATAGTGTTATTAGTATAATCTCCCATGCACCATACATGGTCTCTCATGAGATAAAAACATTACCCAATGCATTGGAGGGCTATATAATTCCAAGCCCACTAATCACATTTATATCATGTACATGCATTTGTGTGCCACATAGATCATTCAACATAAAAATGACTTCCTTAAAATTTAACCCCAATATTAAGGATTGTGGGTTACATAAATGGAAATCACCAATAAATAAATAATATTTATATCTAATTGAATACTTTTTAGTCGAAATGGGGATGGTTATTCACTACACAAATGTTTGGAAAATAAAATCACAAGATAATTTCAGTATCATAATGGGTGCACATAGAGACTCATGGAAGAGTTTAATGAGAGTGAAAGGTGATATATAATTACTTGTAACCCATAAGTATAGTAAAAGGTATGTTTAAACACAATTTCCAACATGAACAATTAGAAATAAAATGTCATAATAGAAAAGAAGTGCTTGAATAAATAGGAGGAGAGAATCCCTTACTTCGACATAGTAACAAATTAGGTAATGGTTATAATGGGAGGAGATAAATGATATCTTATTATTATAACATAAATATGAAGTCAAGGGGATACTCATAAAGTTATTATAACATAATAAATTAATATTCAAAAGGTTAAATACAAAAAAGGTGCTCGAATGGAAATGAAGAGGGAAAGAAAGACCCCTTACCTTGAGGGGGTGCTTCTAAAATATTAGGAGGAGCTCATTAAGAGAATAGAAACACGTTAATAGGTATTTAGAGAGGTATATATAGAGGTTATTTCTAATTAAAGTATTTTTAGTGAAGATGAGTGAGATTTTGGGTGGGTATTTATAGAAAAAGTGGGTATAATTATTTATTAATTTCTAAACCTAGGTTTTAGACTCTATATGATAAAATTATCAAAACCACAAAACTTACCATGATTTTTCCCATGTTTTATTCCAAATAAGGGTGTTTTTAAATATTTTATTATGATAAGAACCGAAATCATTAAAATAATACCATTGGTGTTGTGGAAGTGAGTCATGTTTATAAAGAACTAATTTTAAAACCATAAAATATAATATAGGTTTTGAAGGATTCATTGAAGGTTTATAAAAGTTATAAAATAATAAAAAAACACATTATTTTATAGGGGAAATATATATTTGGTCTTTTATCCACTTTATAGTATTTATAACATCACTTTTGGGATATTATGAGGTTATAATACATATTGTATATTTATACTGTATTTAATTTTTTTCAAAAAATTTGACTATATTAAAAAATTATAAAAAATTAACCATTTGGATAATTTTTAAATGATGATTTAAAAAATATTTTTTATTTTATCATAATAATTCTTAAAATATGAGAATTTAAAACTTTAAATAAAAATCATCATTTATTGAAAAATACTAGTTTTTATTACTATAACACTTTTTTGACCCTTATAGAGATTAATTGGACTTCATTAAATTATATTATAATTTGTGTATAAATATTTATTATTTAATAAGAATATTATATTAAAATAAAATTTATTTCAAATTTCTTTAATTTATAAAAAATAATGTTTTAATTAAAACCATATATTTTCAAAAAATATAATTTTTTTTCTTCGTATCAAAATCCAATTTTCATCAAATCATATATAATTATATATATAAAGTAATAATGAAAAGGGGTAAAAATATTCATTATTTTATTTTAAATAAAACATAATAATTTATACTATTAGGGTCTAGATACATAACCCCTTATTACACCAGCATATGCCCTAAGGGAAAGGTGTGCGATGGTGATACTTTCGTAGGGTGGTTTGGTGAACATGGTTTGGGTTGTGATCTTAATAAGCTTGAAATTATCCCAAAAATGGTTTCAATTAAGTTTTATTTATTTAATATTTACTTGGGCTTGGTTAAGGGAAAATAAAAATGATTCTATCTCCATCAAGAACTCTGCTAAATGAGATTCATAGGGTATGATCCTACTGGTTGAAGAAATCACTTCTTCCTTCGGTGTTAATTAGAATTTATTGTAACCCTTAATGTAATAATCTTAATGTTCACAATAAAATGGATATATTATAAAAAATTATATTACTTAATGTTACTTTAAATCTAACATGATATATTTTATAATGGTCTAAAATAACCAAAGTAGTGCATGTGTTTTCTATAACTAAATTATTTAATAAGGAATTTATTCATTCCAAAAAAGGAATTTCATTTATAGAATTTTGGGTTGTTACATTATACCCTATTCATAAATTCCACCGTTTAAATTTCATTTCATGCACTAAAACAGATGATTGTACTTCTGTTTCATCGCCTCTTTTGATTCCCAAGTTTCTTCCTCAAACTTGTGGTTTCACCATAATGCTTTGACCAGGTGAGTTCTATTGTTTTGTAGAACACTTTCTATATGATATAAGATATTCAATGGTTTCTCCTCATATGAAATATCATTATTCAAGGATACCAATTCTAGATTCAGTACATTTGAGGGGTATGGTATGTACTTCCTCAGGAGGGATACATGGAACACATCATATACTTAGGAAGGATAGGGGAAGTGATAGTAGATAAGCCACAACTCTGATGCAATAAAGGATCTCAAATGGGATTATATTTCTTATACCAAGATTTCAATTCTTTCTAAACATCATGAATTTCGTAGAAGTTAATATATAAAGGAATACCTTATCTCTAACCTTAAACTCTAGGTCTCGTTGAAGATTGATGGAATTTATTTTCTTTTAAATTTGTGTGGATTTCATATGACATTGAATGGTTTGAAAATTATCTGTCATATTTTGGATAATATTAGGTAACATAATCTTTATTTATCCAACTTAATTCCAACGTGTTGGAGTCTGATACCTCTTTCCATAAAAATACTCATAATGTGCCTTTGAAGGATAGAATGTAAAATGTAGTTATCCGAGAACAATACTAGGGGAATATGCTAATACCAAAATCCTTGGAAATACATTGATCATAATATCACCATATCCTCTAGATTTTGAATGGTTCTCTTAGACCAACCATCCATCTAAATGTGATAAGCAGTATAGAAACTCAACTCTGTATCCAATTCTTGTTGAAGGCTTCTCTAGAACTTCAAGGTAAACTTTAGATCTCGATCAAATACAATAGAGAGTGTAACTCCATGTAGTATCAAAACTTCCCTAATTTATATATTGCTGAGTTGGGTAAAATTTAAATCTTCCCTAATATAAATTAAGTGTGTTGAATTTTTAAGGAAATCAACTACCACTCAAATGGTGTTATTTCCTTTAGATGTCTTTGGGAGTCCTATAACAAAATCCATGGTTATGTTCTCCCATTTACATATTGGTATAGGAAATGGTTGTAGCATACCCTTAGACTTATTTCATTCATCCTTTACTTGTTTTAACACCAATCACAGAGATATAAATTATGAATCCTACCTCTTCATGTTTTCACACTAGAAGTTTTTCTTTAGAAATTTATACATATTATTGATTCCTTTATGAATAGACAAGGATGATATATGCACACCATCCAAGAGTTCCCAATTAATCTCATATTTAATGGTAGATATATCCATGTTAGAAACATTATAACTCCATATTTAGACAATTTGAATTTTGAAATATTCTCTACCTTTCTCTATAGCTCCTCATTATCTTTTTGCAATCCCTTTATCCTCTCAAGGATTGATAGTTAAGCAGTTATTTGAGCAAGGTAGGATGAAGATACTTTTATTATTCACATGTATATACTTTAAATGTCTAAGAATAACATATCCCCTTAAATCATAATCATATATAGGGTTAAAAGATCCTTTCTACTTAGAGTATGTGCCACTTTATTCACCTTCCTAGGATGGTAAAAGATTGAATAATCATAATCCTTGACCAGATCTAACAAAATTCATTGGGTCATATTGATCTACTTTTGTGTGAATATATACTTAAGGATTTTATGATATGTATATATGTCACACTTATCCCCATAGATATAATTCCACCAAATATTTAATGTAAAGATCACTGCATCCAATTACAGATCATGGGTTGGGTAGTCCTTCTCATGTATATTTAATTGGTGAGAGGCATGAGCTATCTATTTTTCATCTTTAATGAGTACGTAACCTAATACCTTTTTGGAATCATCATTTTAAATCACAAATGATTCCCTAATATAAGGTAATGTGAGCACAAGTGCAGTTATTAGTTTCTTCTTTAACTCTTTAAAGCTCTTCCCACATTAATTAGTTCTAAAAAACATAACTCCCTGTTGAGTTAGCTTTGTTAGTGGTCTTTAGAATCATGAGTAGTTTCTCACAAATCAATGACAGTTCCCAACTAATTCAAGGACACTATACATATATATAATATATGTTAGTCTAGTACATTCTTCAATTTCATCTATTTTTTAAGGATCCACATATATTCATTTTATAGTGATAACATACCCCAAGAATTTTTCTTTCTATATCCAAAACTCACATTTTTTGTACTTAACATATAAATTTTACTTTTTAAAGGCCTTAAATATCACATAAAAATGCTCCTCATGGTCCTCCTTACTTTTAGATAAGTCAAGAATATCATCTATAAATACTACCACAATTTTTTTGGGGTAATCCCTAAAGATTATATTCATTATGTATATGATGATAACTTGAGAATTAGTGAGTCAAAATATAATCACTATGAAATCATAGTGCACATAACTTTTCTGAAAAGTAGTATTGGGGTTTTCCTCCTCCTTCAGATTTATTTGATAATATACCGACCAAATATTCTCCTTATATAATTACTAGGATACATATAGCTGATCGAACAAGTCATCAATCCAAGAAAGTGGATACTTATTCTTTATAATGATCTTACTGAGCTCAGGATAATCAATATAGAGGCACATTGAATCATCCTTATTCTTAACGAAGAGGACTCAAACACACCATGGTGAAGCACTTGGACATATAAACCCTTTATCCAGATTCTCTTGTAGTTTTTTATTCATATATACAAGTTCAACAGTGGTAATTCTATATGTTGTCTTAGATATTGTCAAAGATTTGAGCATAAGTTCAATTGAGAACTCAGCCTCTTGGCTTGGAGTAAAACCATAAAATTATTTAAGAAACTCATCAGTTAATTCCCTTATAATGGGAATGTCATTAAAGATGATATTTTTCTTAGTTTTAATCACTTGATCTAGTTATGATTTCTCATAATGAAATAATATTCATTATTTGGATGATTATTCTAAAGGAGTTCCATCCTCCTCCTTGAAATTTTATAGAATCTAAGGGTAATTTAGGACACGAAGGGTGATTTACTTCTCTTAGTAATTTATATTATCTCTATATAAGGAAACCCAATCCATACCAAGAATTTAATTTAATTCCACTAAAGGGAGTATCACAAGATTCACTGGGAAGTTCATACCGAAAATATAGACATGTTAGAAGTTATATACTTAGGATGCAATGATTTATCCATTTTATGTTTTAAATGATAGATCTAATTCCATGTTTTGATTTTGTGTTTGAATAGTTCTACTAAAGTTGTGTTATATCAAAGAAGTCATAGAACCACAGTCACATTGGACATTTTAAGTTCATGAATGGATGATAACCCCACCTTTCACTATTGGATTATGGTTTTAATTATTTACTTCATCCAAAATAGACCTAGGGATGATAATTGTAAAACTATTACACACATTAAAGGGAATATATGAGAATTTAAGGGATAACTCATAAATGAAAAGTCTTTCATAACCTATGAATTTATAGGTTTCAATCTAGGTTATCCATAGTATATTTAATAACATAAAATTTCATAGTAATTTTTATTCTATTCATAATATTTTTTAAGGAGCTTGTGAATTTACCAAATAATATCACCTAGGAGTGTCAAACTATATGTGAAACAAGGCCCCATTTTCATTCACTTGGTGATTATCAAGTTAAAAAAAATCACCTGTTTTGAGGTTATTACCCCTAGGTACAACTATACCAGAGCTACATCCACTTGTAGTATCCAGAAAAAGATTTTGTTTCTTGGAAACTACTTACTCTATACTTTACCAAAATTTATGGATGTTTTTTCTATTTTAAGACATATCCCTATGGATTTCATCTAAGTTTTTTTAATCCCAATATCCAAAAATAACTAGACCATGTTATGATACCAACTATGAAAACCCCTATATTTAATATACATTATTTCGTGATTTATTACATATGGATACACTTAATACAATATCAAAAGATAATTAGGCCTAGTTTATTTGGGAAATAAGATAAATAGAATAATAAATTAAACCATGGGTACAATTACATTATTTAAAAACTTCAAAACATTCCCTTACATTCCATATATATTCTAATACTGCATGAGATAACTTGAGTATGTACATAATAAAGGCGTGATCTATAAAGCCCAGTAAGGGAATAATCAAATCATAACACGATGAAAGTAATATATGTAATTCAAGAGGTATATAAAGGTGACATAAAAGGGGTGAGAATCATAATAATGAACATTGAAGCATGATATAAGATGATAACATCAAGGGAACATATAAATGTGGAAACAGCGTAAAACATGAAATCATAAACATAAGTCAAGGATAACCGCAAAGACATCATAACATAGTGTTCTTAGGATAACCTCCCACGAACCATACATGGTATCTCATGAGATAAAAACATTACCTAATGCATTTGAGGGATATGTAATTATGGGCCCACCCATCATATTCTTATCTTGTATATGCATTTGTGTGCCACATAGATCATAAAATATAAGAAAAAAATTCATAACTTTTAACTCGATGATTAAGGAGTTTGGGTTAAATACATTGAATTAACTAAAAAATTAAGAATAGTTATATATAGGTGAATAAATTTGAGTGGAAATGAAGATGGGTATTCACTACAAAAAATGCTTGACATGGAAAATCACATGATGATTTCAGCAACATAATAGGTGTATATAAAGATTCATGGAAGAGTTTAATGAGAGTAAAAGGTAGTCTCTAATTAAATTTAAATAATAAGTAAAGTAAAATATATGTGTCAAAAACACCTTTCAACCAAACAATTTGAAATCAAATGGCATAATTCAAAGGAAGTGCTTAAATAAAGAGGATGAGGAGATAATCCCTTACTTTGGCATATCAATGACTTAGTTAAATGTTATAATGAGATAGGATAAATGATATATAATTATTATAAAATAAATTATATACTAAGGGGATATTCATAAAGACTTTACAACATAATTAATTCATATTCAAAAGGTTAAATATAAAGAAGTTTCTTGAATGGAAAAGAAGAGAGAGAGAGAGATCCCTTACCTTGAGAGGGTGATTATAAAAGACTAGAAGGATATCCTTAAGATATTAGAAATACCTAGAGAGGGATTTGGAGAGATACAAGGGAATGAAATTTTTTCTCAAAGTGTTTTTAGTGAAGAGGAGTGAGAGTTTGGGTGGGTATTTATAGAAAAAGAGGGTAATTATTTATTAATTTCTAAACTTTGGTTTTAGAATACATATGATAAAATAATATAAAACACAAACATTAATATGGTTTTTGACCATGTATTCTGAAAAAGAGTATTTAAATATTTTATTAGGAGAGGAATTGAAATCATTAAAATAATACCATTGGTGATGTGGAAGTGAGTCATGTTCATAAAGAATTGACTTTAAAAGCATAAAATATAATATAGGTTTTGGTGGATTCGTTAAAGGTTTATATTATTTATAAAATAACTTCAAAAATACATTATTTTATAGATAAAATGTTTTTTGTTCATGGATTCCATTTATAGTATTTATTACATAACTTTTGGGCTATTATGATTTCATAATACATAATGCACATTTATTCCGTATTTAATTTTTATTTAAAAATTAATCTTTCTTATAAAATTATGAAAAATTTAAATTTGAATAATTTCAGTGTGTTGATTTTAAAAATAATATTTATTTTAATAAAATAATTTTATAAATATGATAATTAACACTTTTAAATCAAAATCGTCATTTATTGAAAAATATTACTTTTTACAAAAAATAATAGTTTTCTAACTCTTATAAATATTATATTGGAATTAATTTAATTATATCATAATTTTTATATAAATAAATAAAATTTAATAAGTATATTATATGAAAATAAAATTTATTCCAAATTTCTTTGATTTATCAGAAAGAGAGTTTTAATTAAATCCATATATTTTCAAAAAATACAATTTTGGATTCTTCGTATCAAAATATAATTTTCATTAACTCATATATAATTTTATATATAAAGTAATAATGAAATGGGATTAAAATAATAATTATTTTTTTTATAAATATAAAATATGAATTTATACTACTTGGGTATAGATACCTAAATCCTTATTACACCATTATATTCCCTAAGGGTAAGGTGTGTGATGGTGGTACTTTCTTGGGACGGTTTAATGAACATGGTTTGGGATGTGATCTCGATAATTTTGAAATTATCCCATAAAGGGGTTTTTTTAGATTTAGTTGTTTAATATCATATTAGGGTTGGTCAAGAAAAATCATAGTGATTCCATATCACCCAGATGATTTGATAAATGGGCTTCATAGGGAATGATCATACTGGTCAAGACCATCGCTTCTTCTTTCTATGTCAATCAGAATATCATAACCATTAATATAATAATAGTAACAGTCACTATATAAAAAGTATATTATAAATGGTTGTTGTTATTAATGGTATTTTAAATATGATATGCTATATTTTATAACGGTCTAAAATAACCAAAGTAGTGCATATTTTTTCAATAACTACATTACTTAATAAGGAATTTATTCATTCTAAAAAGGGAATTTAATTTATAAAATTTTGGTTCGTTACAAGAAAGATAGAATTTCTACCCTTTACTCATAATTTAAAGGTCCATATTTTTCAAATCCATAAGTATTTGATTTTTTCAGTTCTTATCATTTATAAGCTAACATGATCCTTCTGACTTAGAGCATCATCCACCTCGTTCACCTTCCCGGGATAGTAATGTATTGTCCATTAATAATATTTAATAAACTCTATCAATATACTTTAATTAATATTCAAATATTTTTATGTGAATATATACTTCATGGTTTTAAAATCAGTATACATATCATAAATTTAATTATAAATATAATGCCTCTATATTTTTAAATAAAAAATTACCGCTACTAGCTCCAATTCACGAGTTAGGTAATTTTTCTCATGAATCTTTAGTTGGCATGAGACATAAACTACCACCATATCAATATACATAAGAAAACACACCAATACCTTATTTTATGCATCACTGTATATTAAAAACCCTTCTCTACTATAGATTAGTATGAGAATATGTGTATTGACAAACCTTATATTTAGATCCTTGAAATTTTCTTCACATTCATTTGTACAAAGTTACTTGGCTCCATTCCATGCCAACTTGGTTATTGAATTTGATAGTCATGAAAAATATCTCAAAGATAATTGATAGTATCCAACCAATCCAAGAAAACCAAAGATCTTGGTCATCATGGTTGGTCTATACCATTGTTTAATAACCTATGTATTTTAAGGATCCACTAATATACCATCAGTGGTGATTACATGAACCAATAATGAGTCTTTAAGTAGAAAAAATTTATAATTGTTGAATTATAATAAAATTTATCCTTCCAAAAATATCTTTAATAGAATCCTCATATAATCTTCATGTTCTTCCCTAAACTTAGAGTATATTAGAATATCATCTATAAATATTGACACAAACTGATCAAGATAATATTTAAAGATTCTATTAATTAGATCCATGAAGATAGTGGGGTAATTCGTAAGTCAAAATGACATCAAAATAAATTCATAGTGTCCATAAATTATATGAAAAGCTATCTTGGGAGTATCCTACTTTTTTATCCTTAATTGATGATATCCAAATTGAAGTTAAATATTTTAAAATTATTGATATTTTCACAATTTATCAAACAATCCATCAATATTGGATCGATGATACTTGTTCTTGATAATGATCTTGTTAAGTTTTTGATATTAAATGTAAAGACAAATTTACCCATCTTTCGTCTTAATAATATGAATAAGTTATTACAATGGTGACACACTATGGCATATGAATTCATTTTCTATATTTTTATGGAGTCTCTTCTTCAAATCCTACAACTCAATTAGGACCATCCTATAAGAAGTATTTGAAACAGTTGTATCACCAGAAATAGGTTATATTGAAAACCCAACCTTGAAATTTGGGGGAATACTAGACAACTATTCTAGAAATACATCGGTATATTTTTTAACATTTGGCATATCTTCAATTTTGAGTTTATCCCCAACCATTTGGGATAAATATCCCCCATGAATAGGTATTAATACCCATGTAATGGAAGTAATTTTAATTGGAATTTCATATTCATCATCACATTGATATAATATCATAGTTTGATTCAAGATATCAAATATGGATTTTCTTCCTTGATAATTGATATGGGATCTATATAGTGAGATCCAATACATTACCAAAATCACATAAAATTAAACCATATAGAGATTGATAAGATTTATAGGAAGTACATTACCAAAAAAATTTATTATAGAGAATTTATATACTTTATATTAAATAATTGTACCATTATAAGTTTTTATTGATAATTTAATATCCAATCATTGAGTTGGTGATGTGACATACTTAGAAAATTGTTCAGATATAAAAGAGTGGGTGGAACCTAAATCAAATAAAACATTTACAGCTCAAGAGTTGATGAAAAGTGTACCTTACACTACTTCATTCTCATGATCAACTTTTTTAGTTATGATCCCACATGACTTCCATTTTTTTTACTTTGTATTAATAGTTTGATGATGTTTATTTTCATCATAATCCATTGGTTTGGTGCATTTGTTGGCATAATGACCATAATCATTACAATTGAAGCATTGGACTGTCGGTGGTAAATTTGGTTGAGATTTATTTTCACCCATATTTATTTGAAATTCATGTTATCCAAGACCTTCTCATATATACTTGAATAATTTAACTATCCCTTGGATACAATTTTCCCCATGTTTATTTACAAGATTTTGGTATGAATGGATATTAATTTTCTTTTCTCAAGTGGTTTTATTATTTGAATTCCCTTGAAAATAAAATTTTCTATTCTTATACCCAAAACAATGAGAATAATAACAACCTCAAATTACCATTTCTGCCTTGATAGAACATATAATTAATTTTTAAAATCTATCAGAGTCTCTTATATCCAATTCCTCTTAGAGACATTGTCTTAATTCACTACAAAATTGATCAATTTTGATTTCCAGGTCGATGATAAAACTATAAGTATACATTTTATGTTTTGTGAAATTTGATTTATGGGAACTAATGGATTAAAAATAATTATTCATCAGTTCCAAGAATTACCTCTCCATTTTAGTGTGAAGGGTTTGAGAGAAATACTTATTAAAAATATATATTCTTGAACTCTTCAAAGTTTACATAGAAAATTTCCTCATATTTATTCATATTCTTTATAATATTCCACCATTGATCAACTTCACCTTCCAAATGATACACATACAAAACAACATTCTCATGGTCTAAGCATTAGAGAATGAAAAAAAATATTTTCTACAACATTTTTCCATTTCTCAACAATTAGTGGGTTGTAATACCCACTTAAGGATGGTTAAAATATTTACATAAAGGACTCAATAATAATTTTTTACTTACTTGGTGCATTAGGGTTCTCAATAATCTTAAAACAATTATCTATAGATTTAGAAATTTAGGTGAGCATTACCATGAGATTTTGGACCCCAACTCCCATCCCATTTGGTTACTCATTGAGAAAATTATTGCATTATCATTCACACCCATCATTAAATAAATTCCTCCTAGTTCTAATAAATGAATAAAAAATCCTAGTGTGAGTATCAATAATCAATAATAAGAGTGAGTAATGACATGATAATGAAATTCATTTCGAATATGCCCTAAATTATGAAACCTTACTATCAACCCAGGACTTTCTAGGTTTAAATCTAAAATATATTCAAATACCTCATAATGGTTCATAAAGAGAATTTAAATTAACCAAAGTATATCCCCTAAGAGTGTCTAACCAGATGTGTAGTTAGGCCTCTTTATCATGCACTGAACAGTGATTGATTTAATTTTCAATATGAACCTTTCAGTGCCACTTCCCCAAGGTATATATGTTCCTAAGACTAAATCCACTTGTATTATTCATATAAGGATTTTATTTCAAGGAAAACTACACAATATCTACTTTACAGAAATTATAGGATGTTATCATACACTTAGAATTATCCTTAAGGTTTTCACTAAAATTATATCTTAATAATCCTAAAAAATAACAAAACCCTACTTTGATACCAACTGAAACAATACAAATATAACTTAAATAAGATTTTCATCATTTTAGATTAATATTAAATAAATGTCACAATAATAAATTCCCAAATACCTTAAAGTTTTAGTGTATTTGGAGACAATAAACATATTTAAGAATAATATTAAGAATTTCCTAAAAAAAACTATTCTCACATGGAACCTTTCTAGAATTATCAAACTTAATACCTTTCTTAAACAATTGTTGTAATGGAAACATAAGAAAGTGGAGATCTTAGATGCTCAATAAGGGTAAACATAAGATATAACAATTAATGATCATAAGTGAGAATAATAAAAAATAAGGGTATGATAATACGATCACAACTTATGAAAATAATACCCAATAAGTCATTGATCATAAATTGTGAGTCATAACATAAATAAAACACAAATAATAAGATAATGAAATCATTAATAATCAATAATTATCCATGAGAGAATAACATAGGAATAATAATTTAACATAAGAGTGCGACATAAGTATAAGCATCAAAAGCATGTGTCAAGGATACCCATAAAGTCATTCGCCCCATAATTGGCTTAGGTTAACCTCTCACATTAGTTATTTGAATTGGATTAACCACCAATGTGCTCTTTTTCTTGTTTTTACCAACTGTGTACCCTTGGTATTGGGTTCACCAACCGTGTACCCTTGGGATTGGGATAACCTCATGTGTACCCTTTTGAGCTCATAGGATATTAACATTATAAATGAATTAAAGGTATTTAATGGATATAAACCATAACATAATGTAAACCATACACAATTATACCACATAACTATAAATACATTCATCATTTCATTATAGCTTAATTAAATTAGGGGAAAGAAATGGGTTTCATGAATACTTCCTAAAAAATCATCAATATAATCCATCCGAAGAAAGAAGTTGGATGATATGATAATAACATATTACAAGTGTAACATAGGATTTTCAAAGGATGTTAAAATTGATTTAAAACACACCTTTTAAGATTATAGGATAAATCAATTTGAAATAAAAGAAGAAATTTCCATTTTTTGAAATGCTTAAGAATTCATTAAATTTTTTTTCTTTAAAATAAAATACATTGATCTTGATGAAACATTATAAAATTAACCTTTAAAATAAAAATATTTTTTTATAAAAAAATTATAAGATAATGTTTCTATCAAAAACTTTAATTGAGAATACATAAAAATACTAAATACTTTCTTAAAAACACAAGCCTTTAATTTTTTTTAAATAAATAATTCATTTTAAAATAAAACTTTTACTCATGAAAAATATTACAATATTTTATTTTATTTTCAAAATAATTAATCATAAAAATAATTTTTAAAATCCATTTTGAAACATGGAAAGTAGGAGAATACAAATTCCTCAGATGGGTTATCACTCAAATGTAATCACAATTTGAAAATGAGAAAGGTGAAGAAACCCTTATGACTTTGGTAACCCTTGAACCAAAAGCATTTGAAATATAGTACTTATGATGGAATTTTTATCCTTTTTATAATAATTAAATGTATGATAAAATACATCCATTATTAGTATATAAAATACAAAAAATAAAACATGTATTGAATATGGTATAAGTCTCAAAAAACAAAAATTGAGATGAAAAACCCCTTACTGTTTTCTTCATATTTATTTGAAGATCTTAAAAATCCTTTATAATAAGAAAAAACATATTAATAACCTATTATATATCCTTATTTATATATATAAACTTTTCTAATATTTTTTAATTTTCATTTATTATACAATAATTAGTTTTTCATCGCTTATTTTTATTATTAGATGTTAGTATTTTTGATTATTTCATGCATGTTTGTAATAATGAGGATGGAAATTATTATTTGATACCATGTTCATAATATCTAGATAATAAAACATATTTAAATAATTTTGTTTCAATAATTTATGCATTCTCATGTTCACTTGATGGAAACTATGATAATGGTTCACAAGAATGAGATACATGATGAACTTGTTTCGGGTAATTTACCGATACTAACAGACTGCTTTATAATGATTGTTAATTTTTTTATCATAATTTAATAACAATATTCATGAAATATATGAACAATTAATACTTTATATATCCATAAAAATATCTTAGAATCATCCATGTAGGGAAGTGATGAAAAATGGAACACGCCATCTATGGAGGTGGTAGTCCACATGTAACACGAGTGATGTTTTTGATTTCCATAGAATATAAGGAAGGTATAAAATAATTTATCATTTAAAAATATTAATATTTTTATAAATATCATATATATTCACTAAATATAACATTTTAACTATCCGTGTAAGGTGTTTATGAAAAATGAAGTACATCATTCATGGAGACGGTAGTCCATACATACGCATGGATAATATTTTCATTCTTTTAAGTAGAAGGAAGGAAGGTAAATACTAATTATAGAATTAACTTAATAAAATTAACTATAATAATGAAACTTATTCTATTATGTTAATATGGTTTGAATTGGTTTGGAGGAGTATGGATGAAAAATATATAGAAAATAATGTTAGAGAGTGATCGATACTCACGTTGAGAGTTTAAATCTTCTCTTGAAATATTATTTAGAAATGGAGGTCTCAACACTTATTATTGAATAAAGGGTAAAAAAAAGTGGGAGAGAGATACCGGGGAATTAAATGGTATAATTTTTAAGATAAATTCTAATTTCAGGGTTTAATTAATGTGGTGGTGTATTTATCCTTTCATAAATGAGGTGAGTGGCATTTTTATAATAATATAAAAGGTTAAGTCACTATTAAATGATCAAGTGGATCCAATAATAGAAAATAATGGATAAAGGAATATTTTTGGTCAATAATCCTCTCCCCCACTAATTTAGATACAATTTTTGAGTGATTTTAGTCTTTTTTCTTTAGTTTTAACTTTTAATTTTACCATGGTAACTATTTTTTACCCTCAAAATTTTTTTTTATTTAGAAAGTTTTATTTTTATTTTTAAAATTACAGTATTCCTTATTACATAATTTATTCATTATAATCCAATATGGAATCAATTTTATTATATTAAATTAATATAAGGTTAAAAATTAATTTTGAAATTATAAATGAATAACGCATAAAAATAGTTTTAGAAAAAAAAAATCTTATGTTTTAAAATGTATAATATAGGTTTGTAGCTAAAGATTAATATTTCTAAATGTATGATTTTACTTATAAAATACATATTTTTTCATAAAAATAGTTTTAATTTTTTTAAGTAATGGTTATATCCTAATGATTTCATAAAAGACACAGTATTTGTAAAAATGGTATTTTGTACCATCCTTATAAAAATCAGTCTTTTCAGAAAAAACCCCAAAATTCATCCTAAGATAATATTGTTATAATGAGTCTAAAACCGTAGTATATTTTTCCAAATTATTTTTTTCTGAAATTTATCTTTTAAATAAAAAATATATAATATATAATAATTTTTTAAAAAAATAAAATATTTTTGTTTAGCCATGATTAATTAAATAAGTACTTATTATAAATCCTTAATTGATTTTATTAATTATGTTTTATTTAATTATTATGTAATATATTTCATTTTTTTGTAGTAATAAATCATTATTCAATTAATTTTAGTTTTGTGTGCATCACAAGTTATCAAAAACATCTAATTTATTAAAGATAAATATATTATTGGCAAGTTGGGTGTTATAATAGCAATATTGTATCCATGTAACAATGCATGTACTGTAGTGGGGTATTGTATCAATGATACTATTCATCTAGAAAGAGATTTTGGGGAAAAAATGTGCCTATGGGCCATCCATCCATTAAAAGTCCTTCAGTCTATAGGGATTCTGGGCCATTATTAGTGGGAAATGTGAGATATGGAGGGACTAGAAAAATGGATTGATGTAATAGGTAGGTTGTGCAACATGATGACATGTAGGAACCATTGGGTGGGTGGCCTTGAAAGTGGGATGTGTTCACTTACACCTATCAACTAGCCATCCATCCTTATATATTTTTTATGTAGTATATATGGGTACCCTACCATGTGACTAGAAACATAGTGGGACCCATAAAATGGTGAAACACAACAAGATGTCGATGTAATGGGGCACCATGTAGGCATAAACGAGTGGAAAACTCAAAATAGATATGAGTGTGTTGTAATCTATCATTAGGACCTCTTCTTGCATAGATATTTTATGTGGGGTAGAGGGGTTTCCTAACATGGTTCATCAAAGGAAAAAAAATGCAATAGTTCTTAGTGGGTAGAGGGGGGCACAAATTTTAGGCTGGTAACACGGTGGGATGACTACTGATAAGGGTCAACAAGGCATAAGACCGATGAAACAATATGATGCAGACTTCTCATTCAAGGGGAAACTATGTATTAATCCTTCGGAAAATTGGTTCTTCTAGCCACCTATTTTCTAAGGCATATTTTCCTCTAGGCCATGAAGCTTGGTATTGTAATAAAATTGGTCTAGTGGGTGATTACCATTCCTTGTGGGGAGGGATGAGGCTTGACTCAATAAGGATTCTCAATGTATGTTGTTTAGTTTATCATAATCCTTTATATATTAAATAATAATAATAATTAAATCCAGGGGAGATATTTGAAAATTAATAAAGGGTTTTGTTATAAAATAATAATATATATTTTTTAAAATTAAAATGAACAGCTAGTGGAAACACCACCTGCGACCTGTGGACCATGAACCTCATTGAATGGGGGGTTAATTGAGTACCATCTATGAGGGAACTCCTTTTTTATTTGAAAAATATTTTTTTAAATCTTGTATAAACTCTAGTTTCCTCCCCACCCATTCCTTGTGTGCTCTATGGAGAATGTGTCTCCCCTGCCATGCACCAACAAGGTTGGGTTTGGCTGATATTTTGCTGACCCAACCCATCGGAGGCTTGTTATGAACCTGAATGGATCTAAAAAATTATAATTTTTTTTCTTCAGAAATTATATTTAAATATCTGAAATTATAATAAAAAATTTCAGGGAGTATGATACATATCATTTATTAGTTTAAAAAGTATTTAAAAGAAAATTAATCAATTTAAATTTCTCTTGAGTATAATTCTAGTTTATTTAAATTTTCTTATGAAATATTTTTTCATGTAGACTAATCATGAGTTGATATCGAATCATGTATGTTTTATTGATCATTTATTTAATTTAATTATTGAAATATTTTAATTTTTGTTATAATTATTTATTAATTATTTAAATAAGTAGTCTACGAATCACTCCTCTCTTCTAAAATATATATAAGGTACTGAACATACACATTTTATTTTATTAAATGTATTACCCACACCCAAGTTCCACTCACCTATGTGTGAGTATACATATTTTATTATCGAGCATGCGATAATGCAATTCAAAGTGAGACTTGACAAGGAACCAAATAAGAGAAATACATAGGATTATTTTGGAGGCACTATATTTTGAGTCCTTACATAACTCCTTGAATTCCATTCAGGTATTAGTTGATCAATCATCCACTTGATGTATCAAATTTTAGATAAAAAACTCATGATCAAGACTTAGTTTATTTATTTTTATGCATGATTAATTATTTTTCAATATATATTTAATAATAATCACATAGTATAAATTAAAAAGCATTCATAAATAAGATAAATAAACATGTGATGGATTCTTTATATTTATATATTTCTAATCTTTTATTATTATCACATTGTAACAAACATAATAAATATAACTTTATTTTAGTCATGGATTAAAAAAATAAAGCATATACGATTTATTTTATTAGGTATAATTAATTATTTATGTATATTTTCATATTAATTAAATAATAGGCATACTAAGGATAAAATAAGAAATGTTATATGAATGAAAAAATTATTTATCAAACATGGTTAATTTTATATAATTTTCACATTAAAATTAACAAGTAGGTGAAATGATAAAATAAATAATATTTAGACAATAATTAAAAAAATCCATCAATCAAAATATTAAGTCAAATAACACCTTCAATCACTTGATTTAGAATATATCCATAGTTTAAAGTATTGGTCTGACCCTCATTAGGATACTTTTAATTATCAAAGAGTTATAATAAAAGTCTTGGGTTAACTTAATCAATTTAACATCAAGAGTATCTTCCACCATAAGACTTAATGTAACATGGAGGCAAGTGTTAAGTAAATATGAGTATAGGATTTTAGGATCTTGGATCGCAATCAATAGATTAATGAGCTATGAGTTAATTAAATTTAAAAGTAAAGGATACCTAAATACATTAAAGTAATTTGATAATTCCACCATATGGGTTATTTAGATGGAAATATGGATATTTACCACTATGATATCAGAGTGACCAGATATCCCTAATATAACAGTGAGTGATGTTAGGATTTGATAAAATAGTGGTAGACTAATTCATTAGTTATTTCATAATCCATAATCAATATAAAGTACTAAAATATGATTTTATTTTTTTATCAAATGTAAAGAAACATTACCCCTTCACATTCCCTACAATCCATATTAGAGAAAGACAATATTCAAAACGATGCAAACTTCTAGGGGTGTTATAGGTGCTTGTGCACCTTACTATTCTAATAGAAGAAGTTTTATATAATAGAATCCATTTTTACTAGTGAGAATTTTATGGAGGAAAGTGAGGAGGAGTCAAATGTCTTCTGTGAATATGTGGATGATGCATTGGGTTTCCAATTCCACATGTTATAATTAATAACTAGTGATCTCAAAAGCTTCATGAGAACATGGATCCATATTCCATATTATCTCATCTTTTCGATCTCTATTAGGAGAAATAAATAAAAGATATGTATGAAATCTCTAAGGCACTATTTATGTGAAATCTAGTAGAATAAGTTTCAACTAGTCCTCATGTAGTCAATATGATTATCTACATTGTTTTGAAATTCTAGGATTCATCTTTCCCAAATAATTGTGCACATACCTTATACTCTACTATCTTTATCTAATATTATTAAGTTTTATTTTGAAATTCAATATGAAAAGTAGAGATAAGACACTCTCGGATCTCTTGAATTTTATTTTATAAGTGAATAAATGAAAAAAGCATGAAAAAGCTTATATCCTTATAGAGAAAAATAGAAATAGGAAAGGAGAAAAGGTGAAAATTGAGGCTAATGAAAAAGAAGCTTTATATTTTTCTTGTGGTAAGAAAGGACAATAATTGTTCCTCAATAAAGAAGTGATGAGAAGCTTTGAGTATGTTTATTATCAAGTGATATATTTCTATTTTTAAAAATTGGTTATTAGATATAGATTTTGTTTCTTGAATTTTCATCTAATTACAATAACTAATAAGATTATAGAATATTGATAAATTTGATGTCAATCTTGGAGATTCCATTTAAGAGAGACAAGCTACAGTGGCTATAAGTATAACACCCCAAAAACTTTTATGGCATGTTTATCTTAAATGCTTTCAATTAATTAGATAGTATATATTTCATGAAGCATTGAGTCTCTGTGAAGCAAAACTTCGTTATAGGAGATAGTCACAACCTATCCATTAAACTTAAATTTTCCACTTCGGTGTTTTAAATTTCAAAAAATAGACATACATGGTTGCAATCAGGGTGAGATTTTGAGTCTGATAGAGTCAACTTAATTTTTGGTGAATAGTAACTTACCCTTATGAATAGTAACATACAATTATTAATAGTAACCTACCCTTATGAATATTAATACAACCCTTATTAATGGTAACCTTACCCATGGAAGTGTAAATAAAATTTAGGAACCTTAAAAATGAAGATGAATATTTTAAGTGTTGGTATTGTTTTTTGATTCAATGATGATTTTAATTAAAAATCAACTTTCTCAAATTTAGATTTTTTTTTGGAAAATGGAGTTTATTTTTGGATTCTAAATGTTGAAAAATGGTTAGGTTGAATTTTTAAGATTTTTATGAAATACTTGATTTTTGGTGAATAGTAAAATACATTAATTTACCGTATAAATACATTATCATTTAAATACACTCTTCCTAGCATCATGAGTGATGTAAGAACCCACATATCGAACTTAAATGCACTTATTACTATTCTAGGTCATGAAATCCTCCCAATTTCTTGTCTTGTGGAGAAATAATAAATTAATTAATATAATATTAAGAAAACCCTCTTCCCCTCCACTATATAAACCACCCCTCACCCCCTCTTCCTACCACACCACTCAAGATTTTATCCTTTCCTATGTTATTCAAAATATACTTTCCAAGACCTTCCTCCATGTCCAAGACCTTATAGTCTCACCAAAAGGACAAAAATAAAGGCCTTAAGGAGATTCTCAAGGAGGAGTACTCAAGAGGTGAACATCTCTTTCTTTTTCATTCATCTTCTTTTACAAGTTCCATTATTATTTTTATCTCTCCTCACCTCCCCTCATCCAAATTATATGATAATTCCAATACCTTAAATGTATTATAATTTTATTATTCTGATGGAATATTTCACTATCATCTCTTGTTTCCCCTTCCTCTTACATGAAAAATGAAAATATCGTCTGAGATGTGTTAATTTATCACATTCAAGGACAACAGGTTTTCAATTTATATTAATATATTAAATATTGGTCATAAAAATATTTTAATGGTTGAACCAAATCATAATATATGTATTTTACCTTATGAAATGTTTTGGGATCCTTACACACTCATAATATAAAATAATAATAATAAACAAGTTCATTATGCACAAAACCACCATGTTAATCCAAGCGTTTATCATTAACTTTTAACTAACGATTCATACTCATGGTATATAACCAAAATCATTATAATATCATTTATATCTCAAAAATTCTGGATGTTTAACCACATTTCAAATGAACTTACATTCATGAATACAAGTAAACTGATCATGAAAACCAAGGAAGAAAATGCTTCCAAAACAATAAAATTGAACCTCTTAAACCCTTCAAAAAGGAAATGAATGAATCTAATAAGGTTAAAATAAATAAATTACATGTTTAGAAGGTTCTGGAATTATTAATTAATGAAGCTAAATTTGATTATTGATGTTATTAATATCAATCTAAGAACACATTCGAGCATAAGGTAAGGGGTTTGTCATCTCAGTTTTAATTCCGTGAAATTTCCATTGTTCGCCACTCATTTCTTGTTTGTGGTATATGTGTACTAACATTTGATATATAATATCATGATTAAATTTCTATTCATTTTATTCTATGATTCATTTGGGGATTATTTATTTTTGGTCATACGATTCAATTGATTACAATTGGGCAAGGGACTTTGTCTCAATTTCCATTTCATTGAGACTTACTTGGTATTGTGAACCTAATATTTCTAATGTGGTGTATCTACTACCCATTTAAGGTAATTTTTCATTTGAAATTATAATTCTGGAAAATATCCATTTTCTTTTAGCATGGATATGATTATTTCCTTAAGCCGTATACCATTTCACATATGATGTCTATTTGGAATGTTATTTTAACTATAGAAATATTGATGAATCCATATTCTATACTCTATAAGAATATTGAGAAGGTATATTATAATTGTATTAAATATATGTATAAATAATGACTTGAACTTTTAGTTATGGGAGGGGCCTGCTATATCCCCCCAATGCTTTGATAGGTCTCAGGAGACAAATCAGTTGGCGACAAACCCTTCGAGTTTGTTTCTAAAATAGAATTAGATGGGTATCTATGCACATAATTAAACTATTTCGATGGTATAGTGGTATCATGTTCCAGATAAATGATTTTAAATTAATAAAAATTATCATTATTCATTCTTAATTATTAATATCCATGAGGTTTTCACTATAACAAAATATATGGATGCGGTTTCATTTTTAGTTTATTAATGGAATGTGTTTTTCATTTATTCACCATGACATGTTGATTATGCCAAATTGATTACAATTAAATTATTATTGACTCATGATTATGCTATTTTTAACCCTTAATGATAATTTTAGCTCACCCCTTTCATTTTTTTACCTTAAACAGGTTATGAAGAGGAGATCATTTATTGAGTTCTCATGGATTCAATTTATTTGTTTTGGTTATGCATTGTATTTTGTTACCTTTTCAAATGTAATATGAGATACATGTATATATCTATATTCTTCAAGACTACTAAACTAATCATTCCTTCCGGATTTTAGTCCTTTTAATCATGCCAATGTAATAAGTAATGCACTAGTGTTTCCCTCGGGAATTGGGGATGACCTCATTGATTGAAGGTTCAAACATTCCAATCGGTTTCTAACGGGTTTGTTCGTAGAACCGGAAACATCCAATGATTCCATATCCATTTGGACCTAATTTCCAAAGGTAGGAACTCATTAGTTGTGGATTGATGAGGCTTAGTAATTTGCATTGGTCGAGAGGATGGGAGGTCGGACTCATCACACATTTTTAGGGGAATTATTGTCTACTCTGGGACTCTATTTATAGATTTAAGTTATGTTCGTGAATCCTTATTACATTACCAAGTATAAAATGAGCTTTCCTTTAGTCTGACAATCAATGATAGATATGTAGGAAATTCAGAGAATCTTTTATATGTATTAGAGGTTCTTCATCGATGAAGAATCATCTGTATTTGTTAGAGATTCTTAGTTTATGGTATCCCTAAAAATACATAAAAGTCTCTTGGTCATTATGATGACCATTCTGGTTTTAAAGACACTCAGTGGTGCACTTCAAGTTTATTGTCATTCAGGAGGACATGGATTATTTCAGAGTTTGGATCATACCCGCTAATGGGATACCTACGTATCCTTTGTTTTAGAAAATTAATCAGAACCCACGTAGTTAGAGTAAGGTAGCATGATGTTTATGCATGATTGATGGCTCAAAGAAAGAAGTCATGATTACTTTTACACTCTAAGCTCACATGAGTCATTCTCGGTGTGGGAAACAAGAGGTATTGGCGAAACCAAACAATTGTTCCACGAAAGATGCAATGATATAGGGATTATGTGTGTATGAATGCCCAAATAGATAAGAATTAATATTTACTTATTGGGGATTACTCCTAAGGAGGATGCCCATATTTGAGACTGGGGATTAATCCTAAAAAGGAGGCCCATATTTGAGACTAGGGCTTAATCCTGAAAAGGAGGCCCATATTTGAGACTGGGGATTATTCCTGAAAAGGAGGCCCATATTAAAGGAATTAAGGTTTGGGTCTTACTCTTGAGGAGGATGCCCAAAATTTGTGGAATTATGACTGGGGATTACTCCTGAAAAGGAGGCCCAGGTTAGGGGATCTGGGGCTTACTCCTAAAAAGGAGGCCCATATTTGGGAACTTTAAGACTGGGGCTTACTCCTAAGGAGGATGCCTAGATTAGAGGACTTGGGGATTAATCCTAAAGAGGATTCCCACAGTAATGAGAATTTGGAATGGGGATACTCCTGAAGAGGAGGCCCAGTTTAAGAATTCCCTCATCTTAAAGGATGAGGTTGAATAAATGAAATCTCAATCTTTAGTGACATAAAGATGTGTAAATCACTAGATTTTGAGAGATGTTCCACGGAGTTCCTTTCAGATAAGGAATCCAAATCAAGAAATCATGCCATAAATGGCTTTCAAGAGTATCTTAAAGACTGAATTTTGAATAGGAGAGGTGGAATGGCATAAGAGGGGTGAAAACGGGCAGGAAAGCACCCAAAAAGGGAGGGGCGCGCAAGTCCTAGCAGGCACGCAGGTACTGTGTGGGCGCGCAAGTCCTGGTCGCGCAGTTATACCTGCACGACACATGGTTACTTGCGCGATTTTCATCCCTTAGAGTAATATTTGGGAGATCCATGATCAAAGCCTTTAGAATTATCCCTAGAGGCTTTCCAGAAGATGGCGCACAAGTTATGGTGAAGAAGTGGGGCAGCGCGCAAGTGTGTTCATTTCCCTTAAGGGCAAAACACTTAGGCATGCAAGTGTTAGTGAATTATAACACTTAGACCTTACTCCTCCAGTTTAGAACTTCCATTATAGGTAAAGAATTAACTTATAAGTGTTCGGAAGACTTGAAGAAGAGACTTGGGCGTTCAGAGCTCTGTATCTGATTTCTGAAAAAATTACTCTCGAAATGGGGGGCCCACAGGGTCTATTTATAGGCTGGAGAAGACCCCGGGTGGTTATCCTTTAGGGTGATCAAGTCACTTGCGTGACCATTAGGCGGCGCACAAGTATACTTGCACGACAGTGATGGAACTTGTGTGACCCTTGTGCATTTCAAGCCTTGTTCATGCCTTTGTCGATTTTTGATATTTTCTTCAAATGATGAATCAATTTGTTCTACGTAATTTCCCTTTCCATTCTTCTAAACAATGTGAAAAAAAGGAGAGTTAACAAAAGTCCCCCCTCAGAGTTGGATCTGAAAGAATAAGGATGTGACTCTGAGGAAAAGAAAAATCCAAAGAGAAAGAGGCGTGCAGGTGCGAGTCGCGCAGGGCTGGAGCGCCCTGGATAGAGCGCGCTAGCTGTAGGCGCGCAGGTGGGCATCCTTGCCTATAAATATGCGGTCATTTTCCGTGCATAGCATCTGATTTCTGGACTTTCTGGCTCTCGCCGCACAGGTCCCCTTCGCCAAGCAATTTTCTCGTTTTTCATTGTTTCTTCGTTGTCGCTCTATTTTCAAGGTAATAGGACTTGCGCGGTGATACTTGTGCGCCAAAAACTTGCACGACACATTAATACTTGCGCGACATATTCATACTTGTGTGCCAAGTTTATACTTGCATGCCTTAATGCCTTTCCATTTTTCTAAAATTCCTTCACAAATTTTATGAAAAATCAACTTACTTAAGAGTTAATTTATTCAACTTTTGTGTAGAATCAAATGGCTCTTAGAACTGGAATAGCTGATAAACTGGCTAGCAAGAGGATTGATGATATGATGAACATCATTGGCCAGGATTATTATACCGTCAAAAGTATCACTCTTCCGAATTTGGATAAGTATCTGAAGAAATATCATCTTGACTTCCCCCAAAGCATTTATTTTCATTTGTATGGCTATGGTCATCTATGAGAAGTTACTATTCTAGAAGCAAAGAACAATCTCCCAATTTCATGGTTTCAGAATTATACCAACTTCGCTTCAGAAAATATCTCATGTGGAGGATTATTTATAAATACTAGAATAGTGGAGAAGGCCCACAAGATGCATCATAGTCCTTGTATGCCAGATCTAAAACCTCACAAGCCTGAGCTGCAACCACATTGTCATCCTTCAATCTTCCGAAATGCTCAGATGGATCAATCCAAAGGCTGGAAGAAAAGTTGGGACTTCCATCCTGGGGGAGGTGTGAAGCCAATTTGGATGTGGTCATACTGGGTGCGACAAACCTGTGCAGAGTTTGTTGAGGATCTGAAAGGAGTTGTGATATAAGAAGCTCTTTGGGTTGGGAAAACATATGTTTACAGACATGATAACTTTGTGTCAGAGATACTCAGCCACTGGAACCTAGAAACTAATTATTTCCATCTAACTCATGGAGAAGTAGGTATCAGTCTGTGGGATGTCCACAAGATATCATGGGCTCCAATTTTGGGTGATATGTATGATAAATTCATTCCACCCAAGGTGACTTGGAATGATTCATAGAAGACTCCTTCTTTAGCTCGAGAATTATTTAAGATCTTCCACAGGCTCAAGAGTTCAGATACCTCCTTAACTCATTCTAGAAAGGATATTCATCTGGAGGAGTGTATGAATATATTTCTTATTGAAAATAAAGAGAAGGATCCAAAGGATAAGGAGCCAAAGGAGAAAGGATCCAAGAAAAATAAATCCAAGGATAAGAGGCCCAAATGTCCTACCACCTGCCCAAAACCTATGAAGAGGGGTGATCCTGGAAAATTCTGGACAACACTAGAAGCAAGAGAGTTTGAGAAATGGGGGTATGAGGTGAATCAAAGGATCCTGAAGAATACTTGTCTAGCGGGCTTCTTGGCTTTATAGATCAGCATTTATCTCTTTTCAGTCAGGGATTCAAAGGGAGGCATCAGGCCCGGGACCTTCTTCATTGCGGCAAAGTAGGCTGAGGGAAAAATGGTTGGGTTGGCTACCCCCATTTTAGAAAAGATTCATAGGAGTTTAATTCATGTCTTCATGGGTAAATATCCTTTAAGAATAGTGGGACCATTCCAAGTTTTATGTGGATGGATTTCCACTCACTTCAGGACTTACAATGTACATAATGGATTACAAATTACTGGAAGTTCTTTCAGGCCATCAGTGCAAGAATTATCTGGAGTTGCTCCATTAGATGTTAATGCCTATGAAATGAAAGTGAGGTTGAACATGTTTAAGGAATTTAACTTCTTTTCCTATGTAAATCTTCCAACCGGGCGGTTTTTTAATGATGGAACAACCCATTTGGATCTGAGGGCATACATGCTAGCTTGTAGAGATGGTGTGCTAGTTGCCAGGATTGACAGAGATATTATATGTGAAGCCTATTCTCTATATAGATTTGCACGTCAATTCAAGTGTCTGAAACAGATTTCTGTATCTCCCCCAGTACATGTTAGGTTAGAGCAACATCTGATGTTTGCTCGACAACTGTGTTTACTGATGTCAAGGGAGAAGACTGGGGAAGTATTTGATCTACCAGTTGAAAAAGCGGCACATAACCTGACTACTTGGTATGCCGAGCACTGGATAGAATCATACCCCAAAGGGGTGCTGAATCACCCAGTTTATCAGGTGGGGAAAAGGAAGAGGGCTGTAGAGAAGGAAATCCTTCCTCATGAAGGTGATGTTTCCCCACCTGAAGTTGATTCGCCAGATTCCTCCTCTAGGACTGATTCACCGGATTCCCATGATGGGGATGATGAGGCACAACAAGTGGCAAAGTGGCCTCATGCCCGATATAATCCTCCGGTTAGAATCAAGAGACCTACTCCATCAACTCCTGGTGAGTTACTTCATTGTGGTAATTTAATCACTACTAATTTATAAAGCAATAAGTCTTATTTTCTTATTCTTTATCTACAGTTGCAGGATCCGGAAAGAAATTTGAGTCAAAGATTGTAGGACCTTCCTCACAGCCTTCATATCTAAGACCAGAGGTTGTCCAGACATGGAAGAGTTTATACTGTGGTACTGAGACCGCCTGGATGGATTTGTGTGAGGGCCTACAACTTCCTGGAATAGGGAATATTCTGGCTTATACAGATATCCAATAGGAGGATAACCCCAATGAAGTGTGGGATTAAATCAGAGATCTGGAAATGCTCATATATTCCACTGATGAGTCCATTCCTGTCACCAGGCGGGTGAAGGAAATGATTGATCGTGGCGCCACTGAGGGGGCTGGTGGTTCTGGAGATGAAGAGTGGCATGATTATGTGTCTCATGAAGATGTAATTTTTCTTTACTTATTTGCTTTGAAAATTGATTCCAGTCGAATCTTTGTTACTTAAGGAAGTTATTTTCTTCATCTTGCAGCTTGCAAAGAAAGGAACTGAGGTTCCTTCACCATAGTATAGCCCTGGTGGTACTTTCATCGGGGCTACTGCTGATTCTCCTTGCGAACTAGGTGAGATATCTCCAGGCCAGCAGGCCATGAATGAGGCTTTGGACATAGCCTTCCATTCGCCAATTCAAGTTCCAATAAGGGAGACTGCTGATACTCCTAAAAATACAAATGGACAAAGGCGGCGAAGGAGGAAGTCCACCGCTAAACTCTTTATCAGTAGTGGTAAGTCCTTAGGATAATCATGAATTTTAAACCTTGAAAAATATTTCTCACTTTCCTTGGGATTTCAGGGGCTTATTAAATTTCCCCTCTAAAGGAAAGGACTGATCCTCCCTTAAGGACCATGGAGGGTGCTGTGGAACAAACACAAATTCAGACTAACTTGGTTGTTTCTGAAAAAGAGCCAACATCTATTCCCAGTACTTCTCCTACTGCTGCTACAAGTAGAGAAGAACCTGCACCAGAATCATTGGCAGCCGCAGCAACTAAATCTGCCATCCTTCCTGAAGAAGCTATCCAGGGTCAGGGGCTGCAGAATGAGGGTCGCCAAGATGACACATCAAATGCTCCCACCGGTGAGACTAACCAGGATTCTAAAATATCACTGGATGAAATGATTAATCATGGCATGTCTTTCGAAGAATTTTATGATCATGCTAAGTTATCACGTGATTTAGAAGACCTTGGGCATGAGTGTTATCCTTCGCCCAGTAAATTTTCTTATAATTTACACTTCTAATCATGACTGAAAATAATATGCAGTTCCATCCATAGAAGTTGCTTAACTGCGAATGCCTGAAGAGGGTATGGACATTCATGTCAACCCTACCATTGCAGAAACATTAGCTCAAGTGGAGCTAAACCCAGTAAACCCTCATGAGACCCATCTTGAAGATCCTTTTGAAACTGGGAAAGATGGAGAGGAGTCTTATCAAGCTGCTGATCTACTGTTAGGTAATGATTGGACCGAGTTTTCAAGATAGACAGCCAACTTACATTATTCTATGAAACTAACCATACTTTTAATTGATCAAAAAGGGCTATCAACTTTAATGGTTAGAATTGGAGGTGAGGTCTCAACTTCCGTCCAAACAGTAGTAGAAGGTGAAGCAACTAGGGTCAGGGGGGAAGAAGTAGAACAGGGCACTTCCTTAAGTGCATTAATCCCAGATTACATGCCCCCCTGTGATGATGATGTTGAATCAGACCCAGAGGTGCTTAAGGCTCTCAGATTCTCACAACGTAAGGCATGGAACAACATATGGAAAATCATATATGAGGTGCCTTTAGAAGATATATCATATAATATCCCTCGATTGTTGTCCCAGTTTATCATTCTAGGACTTGGCGGTTTTGGATACCATGAGATCCATACCACGGTGAAACATGTCATCTTTAGGAGGGAGCATGAGCAAAAGTGTCGCGAAGATCTTACCAGGGTGAAACCGTCAGTCAACATTGGTGAATTTGAGGCTGCAGTATCCCGAGCTGAGGCTAACTATGCTTCCAGGATGAAGGATCTGAAGCATAATATCAAATAAAAAGTCGTCCAGAAGATGCACCTTCAGCAACAGTTAGATGTTGTTACTGTGGAACTTGACCAACTCAATAATTCACTGGAGGGAGTTCAAATGAATGGTATGAAGACCATTGATTATGCCAAGAAAGCACTCCATCAGGCTGAAAAGAGTGAAGTTGGTCAATTGCATGAGCTTCAATTAGCTGCTGATGAAGCTCGGGATGCGGTTCATCAAGTGAAGACTTATGTCGACAACCTTTTGTAATTTCTTTGAAAAGAGAAGAGACTCCAATCTGTGGATTTCCTTCTAATTCTTGTGCATCAAATGGAAAGAATTATTTCATCTTCAATCACTTGTGCATGTATTTTCCTTTTATCCCTGCTTTAAATTTTACCTAAGCCAATGGTCCTAGTGATCATAGTTTGATTTTTACTAGGATTAATATAAATAACCCTACAAACTTTGAATCTTTTAATTGCTCAATATTACCTAAATCATACAAAATGTATGTTTAGTGAGCTGGAACTTGATTTTACTCAGAGTTCCTTTGTCTTTTGTAGTCAGTTTAAAGTCATGCACATCGGACATAAAAAGGCTAATGTTTAAGGTCGAAATAGCTTTGACTGAAATGGATTAGAATTGACTCAATTCCTTGAAAATTTATCTGAAAACACATTAACATACTCAAGTATGAGGGAAACAATATGTAAACTATGACTTAAGAATATTTGAATTTGAGGAATGATATGAAAAAGAGCTAAAAGGCATTAGAAAAAGTAGTTTCCAAGAATGAAGTTACCATTATTTAACAAACCTATTAGGGGGTTGAATTATGCAGGGCCACCTAAGGGCATTGGCTGCATACTCAAATAAATAGCATCTTTTGGCTAACAAGTCTGTTATGTAGACTGTTTATGCAAGGCTGCCTAAGGGAACATTCTGCCTAGTCAGGCAAAAGAACTCTCATAAATTTACTTTCCTAGTGATAAAAAGCCAGTGAAAGTTTATGAAGATTCAAAATTTTCAAAGTATAGAGTTTGCTGTCACTACTTGAAACTTGGGTTTTACCAACGGTTAAAAACCCTTAGTAAAGGCTGATGAACCATTGGTATAATTTATACCAACGATTCAGCAAATCGTAGGCAAGTAAGCCGTTGGGAAAAGCTTTTCCCAACGTTTTACATAGAACCATTGGAGTAGGGGTAGGAACGTTAACCTTTCCCAATGGTTCTCATAAAACAATTGGGAAATGTTTTACCAATGGTTGTGCTAAACCGTTGGAAAAAACAGAGGAGGGATTTCCCAATGGTTCTACAACCGTTGGGAAAGCTTTTTACCAACGGTTCAAATAGAACTGTTGGTAAAAAGCTTCCTACAAGACCTATGCCAACGGTTTCAAACCGTTGGCATACCCTATACTGTGCAAATTGCATAGAATCCCTGCAATTTGCACAGCAGGAAGAGGTGGAGGTGTCCTGCAATAATTTGATGCATAATTTTATGCACATCAATAATTAAATCATAATTCATTTTAATTCATACACATTTAACATATGATGCATAATTTGATGGCAAACACATACATAATTCATAACGTAATTATAAACATACATACACAAAAAAAATATAAACATACATAATTCATTTAGAATATAAACATACATAATTATAAACATACATATACAAAAGTGATCCACTTTGAGTGGTTCACTCGTACATGTCACAATAGACCCATTGATCGTTGTCCTAAAGTTTCAACGGAATCTGAATGCGTTTGGTCGTTTTTCCGTATGATATTTGTTATTTTCACTTAAAATATTGTTCATTTTAAACAAAAGAGATACACTTTGAGTGGTACCAACCACACATTTCCTAGAATTGAGGCGATGATGACTCATACACGCCACATATGACCCATTGATTGCTGTGCTAAAGTGTCAACACAATCGGAATCCGTTTGTTCGGTTTTCCATATGTACTTAAAATTTTTTCCATTTTAAACAAAAGACAGACACTAAGAGTGATCCTTGCCACACCGCACCTCGGATTGAGGCGGGGTTGACTCGTAAACATCACAATAGAACCATGTATCATTTTCCTAAAGTTTCAACGGAATCCGAATGTGTTTGGTCAGTTTTCTGTATGTCATTTGTTATTTTCACTTAAAATGGTTTCCAATTCAAATAAAAGTGAGCCACTTAGAGTGGTGGGGGACACACCGTGACTCGGATTGAGGTGGGGTTGACTCACACTTGTAAACGTCACAATAGACACATGGATCGTTGTCCTAAAGTGTCAACATAGTCTGAATGCGTTTGGTCGGTTTCCCGTATGTCAGTCGGTGTTTTCACTTAAAAATAAGTCCATTTTGAACAAAAGAGAGACATTTTGAGTGGTCCCGGCCACACCGCACCTTGTAATGAGGCTTAATAGACTCATACACATCACAGTTTACCCATGAATCATTGTACTTAAGGTTCAACAGAATCCTAATGTGTTTGGTCGGTTTTCTGTATGTCAGTTGTTGATTTCACTTAAAATTAAGTCCATTTTCAACAAAATAGAGGCACTTTGAGTGGTGTCGGCCACAACGGGCCTCAGATTGAGGTGGGGTTGACTCCTACACGTCAAATGTGACCGATATATCATTTTCTTTAAGTTTCAACAGAATCCGAATGTGTTTGGTCGGTTCTCCGTATGCCAGTTGTTGATTTCACTTAAAATTAAGTCCATTTTTAACAAAACAGAGGCACTTTGAGTGGTGTCGGCCACACTGGGCCTCAGATTGAGACGTAGTTGACTCATACACGTCAAATATGAGTCATGGATTATTTTGAAAAAGTATCAACACAATCAGAATCCATTTGATCAGTTTGGCGTATGTACATAAAATATTGTCCATTTTAAACAAATGAGGGACAGTTTAGGTGGTTTCGGCCACACCGCACCTCGGATTGAGGCGGGGTTGACTCGTACACATCACATATGACCCATGGATCATTTTCCTAAAGTTTCAACACAATACGAAAGCATTTTGTCAGTTTCCCGTATGTCAGTTGGTGTTTTCACATATTAATAAGTCCATTTTGAACAAAAGTGAGGCAGTTTTAGTGGTCCCAGCCACACTGCACCTCGGATTGAGGAGGAGTTGACTCATACATGTCACATTTGACCCATGGATCGTTGAACTTAAGTTTCAACAGAATCCGAATTTGTTTGGTCATTTTTCTGTATGTCAGTTGTTGATTTCACTTAAAATTAAATCCATTTTTAACAAAACAGAGGCACTTTGAGTGGTGTCGGCCACAAAGGGCCTTAGATTGAGTCGGGGTGGACTCATACACATCACATATGAGTCATGGATCATTTTTCAAAAGTATCAACACAATCAGAAACCTTTTGATCGGTTTGGCGTATGTACGTAAAATATTGTCCATTTTAAACAAAAGAGAGACAGTTTGGGTGGTGTCGGCCACACTGTGCCTCAGATTGAGGAGGGTTTGACTCTTACATGTCACATATGACACATGTATCGTTTTCCTAAAGTTTTTACACAATCTGATGGCGTTTGGTCAGTTTCCCATATGTCAGTTTGTGTTTTCACTTAAAAATAAGTCCATTTTAAACAAAAGAGAGGCAGTTTGAGTGGTCCCGGCCACACCGCGCCTCATATTGAGGCCGAGTAGACTTGTACACATCACATTTGAACCATGTATTGTTTTTCTTAAGTTTCAATAGAATATGAATGCATTTGGTCAGTTTTCCGTATGCCAGTTGTCGATTTCACTTAAAATTAAGTCCATTTTTAACAAAACAGAGGCACTTTGAGTGGTGTCGGCTACAACGGGCCTCATATTGAGGCGGGGTTGACTTTTACACGTCAAATTTGACCTTTAGATCGTTTTCTTTAAGTTTAAACAGAATATGAATGTGTTTGGTTGGTTTGCCGTATGCCAGTTGTTGATTTCACTTAAAATTAAGTCCATTTTTAACAAAACAGAGGCACTTTGAGTGGTGTCGTCCACACTGGGCCTCATATTGAGACGGAGTTGACTCGTACATGTCACATATGAGTCATGGAGCATTGTGAAAAATTATCAACAGAATCAGAATCAGTTTGATCGATTTGGCGTATGTACGTAAAATATTGTCCATTTTAAACAAATAAGGGATTGTTTGGGTGGTGCTGGCAACATCGCACCTCAGATTGAGGCAGGGTTGACTCATACACATCACATATGACCCATGGATCGTTTTACTAAAGTTTCAACACAATAAGAATGCATTTGGTCAGTTTCTTGTATGTCAGTTGGTGTTTTCACTTAAAAATAAGTCCATTTTGAACAAAAGTGAGGAAGTTTGAGTGGTCCTGGCCACTCCGCACTTCGGATTGAGGCGGAGTTGACTTTTACACGTCACATTTGACCCATGGATCTTTGACCTTAAGTTTCAATAGAATAATAATGCGTTTGGTCGTTTTTACGTATGTCAATTGTTGATTTCACTTAAAATTAAGTCCATTTTTAACAAAACAGAGGCACTTTGTGTAGTGTTGGCCACAAAGTGCCTCGGATTGAGGCGGGGTTGACTCGTACACATCACATATGAGTCATGGATCATTTTGCAAAAGTATCAACACAATCGTAAACCTTTTGATTGGTTTGGCGTATGTACGTAAAATATTGTCCATTTTAAACAAAAGAGGGACAGTTTGGGTGGTTCCGGCAACACCGCGCCTCGGATTGAGGAGGGGTTGACTCTTACATGTCACATATGACACATGGATCGTTTTCCTAAATTTTAAACACAATCTGAAGGTGTTTGGTCGGTATCCCGTATGTCAGTTGGTGTTTTCACTTAAAAATAAGTCCATTTTGAACAAAAGAGAGGTAGTTTGAGTGGTCCCGGTCACACTGTGCCTCGGATTGAGGTCGATTAGACTCGTACATGTCACATTTCACCCATGGATTGTTTTCCTTAAGTTTCAACAGAATCTGAATGTGTTTGGTCGGTTTGCCATATGTCAGTTGTTGATTTCACTTAAACTTAAGTCCATTTTTAACAAAACAGAGGCACTTTGAGTGGTGTCGGCCACAACGAGCCTCATATTGAGGCAGGGTTGAATTTTACATGTCAAATTTGACCCATAGATAGTTTTCTTTAAGTTTCAACATAATCTGAATGTGTTTGGTCAGTTTTCTGTATGTTAGTTGTTGATTTCACTTAAAATTAAGTCCATTTTTAACAAAACAGAGGCACTTTGAGTTGTGTCGGCCACACTGGGCCTTGGATTGAGACAGAGTTGATTCGTACATGTCACGTATGAGTCATGGATCGTTGTGAAAAATTATCAACACAATCAGAATCAGTTTGATCGATTTGGCATATGTACGTAAAATATTGTCTATTTTAAACAAATGAGGGACAGTTTGGGTGGTTCCAGACACACCGTACCTCAGATTGAGACGGGGTTTACTCGTACACATCACATATGACCCATGGATCTTTTTCCTAAAGTTTCAACACAATCCGAATGCGTTTGGTTAGTTTCCCGTATGTCAGTTTGTGTTTTCACTTAAAAATAAGTCCATTTTGAACAAAACTGAGGCAGTTTGAGTGGTCTCGGCCACACCGAGTCTTGGATTGAGGAGGAGTTGATTCTTACACGTCAAATTTGACCCATGGATCTTTTTCCTTAAGTTTCAATAGAATCCAAATGCGTTTGGTCATTTTTCCATATGTCAGTTGTTGATTTCACTTAAAATTAAGTCCATTTTTAACAAAATAGAGGCACTTTGAGTGGTGTCAGCCACACCGGGCCTCAGATTGAGGTGAGGTTGACTCTTACACATCACATATGAGTCATGTATAGTTCTTCGAAAGTATCAACATAATAAGAAACCTTTTGATCGGTTTGGCGTATGTACGTAAAATATTGTCCATTTTAAACAAAAGAGGGATAGTTTGGGTGGTACCCGGCCACACCGCACCTCGGATTGAGGCGGGGTTGACTCTTACACGTCAAATGTGACACATGGATCATTTTCCTAAAGTTTCAACACAATAAAAAGGCGTTTGGTCGGTTTCCCATATGTCAGTTGGTGTTTTCACATAAAAATAAGTCCATTTTGAACAAAAGAGAGGCATTTTGAGTGGTTCCGACCACACCGCACCTCGAATTGAGGCGGAGTTGACTCGTACACATCACATTTGACCCATGGATCATTTTAATTAAGTTTAAATATAATATTAATGTGTTTGGTCGGTTTTCTGTATGTCAATTGTTGACTTCACTTAAAATTAAGTCCATTTTTAACAAAAAAGAGGCACTTTGAGTGGTGTCGGCCACACCGGGCCTCTGATTGAGACAGAGTTGACTCGTACACGTCACATATGAGTCATGTATCATTGTTTAAAATTATAAACACAATAAGAAACCATTTGATCCTTTTGGAATATGTACGTAAAATATTGTCCATTTTTAACAAAAGAGGGACAATTTGGGTGGTGCTGGCCACACCGCGCCTCAAATTGAGGCGGGGTTGAATCGTACACATCACATATGACCCATGGATCATTGTTCTAAATTTTCAACAGATTCTGAATGCATTTGGTCGGTTTTCCATATGCTAGTTGGTGTTTTCACTTAAAATTAAAGTCATTTTGAACAAAAGAGGGACAATTTGAATGGTACTGTCCACACCGCGCCACGGATTGAGGCGGGGGGTGTTCAGGGGGCGGTCCAGAGTCTAGGGAGGAGGGTGAGGGGGATGTCCGAGGGGCGGTCCGGGGGGGGGGCTGTTCGGGGACCAAGGAGGAGGGTGGGGGGGCTGTCCGGGGTGCTGTCCGGGGACTGTCTGGCGTCGTGGGAGGAGGGTGGGGGGCTGTCCGGGGGCAGTCTGGGGGGGATGTCCGGGGGGCTGTCTGGGGGACATACCCATATCATATCATAAAAAATAACACCAAGGATCAGAAAAAATAGAAGCAGACATGCAGAATAATGACAAGTGCACATACAAATCAGAAGCAGCTAAAAAATTATTGCATACATGCCATGTTTATTTCCTAAAACACTGTAAAACAAGAAAAATGATGAAACTCTAGAACATGGTTTGCCTCATAGGAAGCGCTAAGTTTTACGACTTCTGTCAGACAGATGGAAATTTGTCAATCGTCTTGGTCCATCAGCTTAGAATTCCTCTTCCTCTTACAAGAACTGGTGGACGTGTCATCAAGCTCACGAGGACGCTTAGTGGGATCGATCACTTCAAGAGCATAGTGGCCATGAATCTGATGAAGAAGTAAGAGAATCTGGTGCTCAACATCATCCAGATGTTGAGTCACCCGTCATATGAGGTCATATGGAGACGGGAAGTGCACATCGATGATCATGGAAGAGGCAGACAAGCTGGACATTGCTGGTTAAGCTGCATCCACAAATGGATTCATTTTTCTATATTAGAACCTTTATAAATGTTTTTCAATTTTTACCAAAAATTAATGTGTGAAAATTGTGAAAAATAACTTATTGTATATTTAAAAATGGATTTACTCTTGGACATGATGCATAATATCTCAAATATTCCTCATTGGGTCCCAATTTTCAATTTTACTCCATTATCAAAAGTCTTATATCAATTTATTTTTATTTGGATCCCTAAGTTGTACTTCTCTACAATGAATCGATTGTCTTAGATAATTTTTGAAAAAGCAATGTCCTCACGATAATGTTTTAATTCCATTATGGAATTTTTTATTTAAAACATTCTTCCTAGGGAGATCAATGGCCACCACACACACTTACCCCGGACAACCACCCACTCACCCCGGACAGCCCCGCACTCACCCTGGACAACCCCCACCCCTCGGACAGCCCCACACTCACCCCGGATAGCCCCCCAACCCTCGGACAGCCCCCCACCCCCACCCCTCGAACACCAGCCCACTCACCCTGGACATCCCCCCACCCCTCGAATGGCCCCCCACTCACCCCGGACATCCCCCCCCCCCACCCCTCAGACATCCCCCACTCCCCTTAGACAGCCCCCCACCACTCGGACAGCCCCCCACTCACCCCGTACAGCCTCTTCCACCCCTCAGACAACCCCCCACTCACCCCGTACAACCCCCCACCCCTCCAACACCCCCCCCCCCCACTCACCCCGGACAGCCCCCGCCACCCCTCGGACCGCCCTCCACTCACCTCGGACAACCCCCCACCCCTCAGACAACCCCCACTCACCCCAGACATCCCCCACCCCTCGGACACCCCCCCCCCCCACACCCAAATCAAATAGAAAAAAATTCATACACACAATAAAGAACATTAATTAATGAAAAAATTAAGGAAAACATTAATGAAAACATTAATTAAAATAAAACATTAATGCAACCATTAATTAAAAACCTAAATACGATTACTGAAAACATTAATTGGATATTATTTAAATTGATGTATTGATTCGAGTACACAATTCGTCAAGGGATTATAATGAATCATAAAATTTTCCAAAATTCCTAGAAATAGGGAAAAACTACATGATAAATGGATAAATAGTGAAATAAATGGATAAATGTTTAGAATAAAAGTATATATTTAACTAATATGAGAAGAATTTGAAAGAATCTAACCTGAATGGGGGAGTTTCAGATGGAAGATTTACCTGGCCGGCCGCTTCTGAGGCGAGGGATCTAGTTCTGGGCGGTCTGGGAGGTTCTGGGGGAGTCGGGAAGAGTTTAGGGGAATTTGGGGGTGAATTTTCCCAACGGTTTTTAAAAACCATTGGGAAATCCATTATTTTCCCAACGGTTCATCAACCCATTGGAGAAATAATGGAAATACTATGCTTTCCCAATGGTTTCTTCAAACCATTAGGAAAGACAACTCTTTTCCCAATGGTTTCTTCAAACCGTTGGGGAAGGCTTCCCAAATTCCATTTTCCTAACGGTTTCTTCAAACCGTTGGGAAATCTTCCCTAATCACACCTTTACCAACGGTTCTTTTGAAACGTTGGTATAAAAGCATTGGGAAAGATACATTTTCCAGTAGTGTGTATAGAAAGAGGTACTTGAATATCAAGAAGATATTTCCAAACAATATTATCGAAGAACTGGCTGAATATTACTCCTACGAAGGTCTGACCCAAATGTAGGGAAGGAGAATATAAACCATAGACTTTAATACTTTCAGATCATGAGAAAGGATATGGGAAAAGTATGTTAAGTATGGATATTTTTGCAGATCTCTACATATTGTCATTAAGACAAATAAGGACAAAAGAAGAATTCTTCCCAAGAATGAATTTACCAGTATTTAACAAACCCGATAGGGGGTTGAATTATGGAGGGCCACCTAAGGTAATTGACTGTGTATTCAAATAATAGCATCTTTTGGCTGATAGGTCCGTTATGTAGACTGTTTATGCAAGGCCACCTAAGGGCACGTGCTGCATGGTCAGGCAAAAGAACTCTCAGAATTTCAGGCCTTTTGTGATTAGAAGTCAAGAAAAGGGTTATGAAGATCTAGAAGTATTCAAGATTAGGATTATGACACATAAATATGGGTATTGTCCAATGTATGCAGAGATACACGGATCAATGATAACCATAATCATGTTGTGGCTGGGTCTTGAATAGAAATGTTGGACTTCACTACGTATCCCATAATGATGGGAATCAAGCCATACATAGTTCTTGAACTATATTTTAACGTCGTGTGGGAAAAAAGGATTAGATATCTTAGTTTAGGGTCATAGAGCTTGGACCATTATAAGAAATACACAGTGTGTGTTTTCATGGGGACTTTTCAGCCAAGGGACTGAAAGTGGAATTTGGGGTTAGGCCCAAAAGACTTGGGGCTGGATTCGAGAGACACTCGAATGTTCCTACGTATCTCATAAGGATGGGAATCAAGCCCACGTAGTTCTAGAAATACCCTTTGTACAAATTTGGTTCATACATGTGAAGGGTGAAAGGGGAATTTAGTGCAATGATGGTTTAACCCAAGATAAAAGGTTTGGGAATTTCCATGTATGCACGTAGTCTTTGGAATGAAACATGATTGAAAAATCAGTGTAAATAATGGTTCCCTATCAGGTGAGGGTATCAAAGAATATTGTAGTTTTATTTTCATATAGGGCAAAAAGTGTTGTACAGTTTAACGTCATATAGAAAAGAAGAAAGTGAACCAATGTAAATATATTGATTCTAGGTGCGGTTTCACGAATAAACATCGTATGAGATGGAGGTAAACCAATGTGAAGAGATTGGTTTTGGGATTAAACCTTGGGAGGTTGCCTACATACCTAGCCTGGAAGGCAAGGATCAAAGTCCGTGTAGTTAAATTAAAGAATGAATTAATGATCAAGTTGTTCATAGGGACAACAACCTAAAAAAATGATGGTATTGGGACTTACACATGGTTAGTAGCCCAGAGAGAGTGTTATGGTTGAAGTTTGCTCTAAGCTCACGTGAGTCATACTCGGTGTGAGAAACAATAGGTAACAACAACCTTAATGATGCACAGTTTAATGTCATGTAGGACATATAAAGGGACTATGTAGTTTAAAGTCTTGCAGTTAGGACTATAAGTGTTGCACAGTTTAGTGTCATGTAGTAGGGACAAAGTACAGTTTAATGTCATGTAGGACATATCAAAGGAATTTCTATACAGTTTGGCATCATGTAGTTAGGACGATGGGGACAACATAGTTTAATTTCATGTTGAACATAAAAGAGGACTGTGCAGTTTAATGTCATGCAGTAAGGACAAAAGAGTACATCATTTAACGTAATGTTGGATGTATTAGGGACTTTTTCACATTTTAACGTCATGTTGTACGAAAGAGGGATGATACAGTTTAGCGTCATGTTGGACGAAAGTACAAATTTTTTAAGGTCATATGTATGGACCATTGGTTATGCAGTTTAACATCATGTTGGATGAAAGGGACGTGCAAATAGTTTAAGGTCGTATGCATGGACCGTTGGTTATGTAGTTTAACATATTTCCGGATGTAAAGGACTTTTATATAGTTTAGCGTCATGTATTTAGGATGTCACAGTTTAGCGTCATGTTGGACGAAAGTAAAAATAGTTTAAGGTCATATGTATGGACCATTGCTGTATAGTTTAACGTCATATAGCAAGGACGATGAAGGGGACACAGTTTAACGTCATGTTGGAAGTATGTGAAAATAGTTTAGGGTCATATGCATGGACCGTTGGTTATGTAGTTTAACGTCTTGCTGGACGGTGGTGCAGTTTAAGGTCATACCAGACCATTGGTTATATTTTGTGTTCATACAAAATATTTCTTCAGAAATCTAGCATTGGTTGGAGTAGTGATGAGTTCTCTATCTATTGATATTAAAGAATAAGCTCCATTGGAGTAGACCCTATGTATTGAGTAAGGTCATTCCCATTTTGGCTCAAGCTTGGGAGGTTTCTTTCCTAGTAGCATTAGAGTTCTAAGAACTAATACCAATTCTCCCTGAGTGAATGAATGAAGATGAACTTTTTTGTTAAAATCTCGTGCTATTCAATTCTGATAGACTTCCTAGTGGTGCAAAGTGCACAATCTTTTCTCATCTAACCGTTCCAATTCATTCAATCGATTTTGAGATTTCTCGTATGTAGATGACTGATCACAAATGGCTACTCTGAGCGAGGGTAATTGAACTTCAATGGGAAAGATGGATTTCATTCCATATACCAGTGAATATGGATTTGACCGCATTGCAGTGCGGGTGGTAGTCCGATAAGCCCATAAAGCATGAAAGAGTTTATCATTCCATGATTTCTTATCCTTATCCACCATATTTTGTAGTATATTTGACATAGTCTTATTGAAAGATTCTATATGGCCATTGGCCACTGCATGATACCGAGATAAATGGTTGGATTTGATGTTGTATTCTTGATACAGCTTCTTCACCTTGGATGAACAGAAGTTGGTGCCATTGTCCGTCAATATGGCATGAGGGACACCAAATCTAGTAATGATGTTAGACTTTATGAAGCTAACAATGCATTTATAACTGAATTCCTTAAGAGGTATTACCTCTGCCCATTTGGAAAATAAATTAGTAGCAGTAAGAATATACTTAAACTGCTTGGTCGTAGCTGCAGGGTAAGGTCCCACCACATCCATTCCCCATGTGGAAAATGGCCATGAGTATTTAGCTGTATGAAGAAACTATGGAGGTTGATGAATGAAGTTGTAATTTACTTGGCATGAATGACACTTCTTTGTGAAATCAACACAATCTTGTATCATTGAAGTCCAAAAGTATCCAACCCTTCGAATCTGATCAGACAGTCTATGTCCAGACTGGTGGAAACTACAGACTCCTACATGCACTTCTTTCATGACAGCCATTGTCTCTTCACCATCAATGCATATGAAGATAACTCCATCAAAACCACATTTGTAGAGAATTTTCTCTAGGTGGTCTTGGCTATCATAAAGAGTAAAATTGACCACACGTCGCCGGATTTGTTCTTTATCGGCTCTATCAGGTGGAAGTGTTCCATTTTGAAGGTATTCCCTGATAGGTGACATCCATCCTATAATATGACTATAAAGTTTATGAATGGGAGTAATTTCATTAATTTCCTCTGTTCGGATTCGAGCATAAGGTAAAATTACACGACGGTGGGCAATACTGATGGTTGTCTCGTCCCGATTTGGATCTTCCAGAGCTGTGGCTATATTAGCCAGTGCATCATCTTGAGCATTTTGTGATCACGGGACATAAGAAAATGTCGGTTCAGAAGGGAATTCCGCCATTAACTCTATGACGTAATCATACAAAGGTATTAGTTCTTCTTTTTTGATGGCATAATCCTCATTGATTTGTTTGATTACCAAGTCTGAATCACCTTTCACCTTTAAGTGATTCACCTGTGCTTGAAGCGCCAACTCCAATACTGCAATGAGAGCTTGGTATTCCGCTTCATTATTTGTACCACATTCCCACAATAAGAAGGAATAAGATAACAATACCTTTTCTGGAGAAATGAGCACAATTCCTAAGCCAACTTTGTTGAATTTGTGATTTTCCATTTTCCTCCCTGTTGGACTTCTGGAAGCACCATCAAAATACATTTCCCATGCGTGAGGACTTTCTTGAATAGAGAAGACTTCCTCATCAGGGAGTTCAATATCTGAAGATGTGTCTTCCACTGAAGGGTGTTTAGCCAGAAAATTAGCCAGAGCTTGGCCCTTTATTTCCTTTTGAGACACATAGTGAATATCGAATTGCTGCAAAATAACTGCCCACCTTTCCAGAAGTCCTGTAAGCATTGGACGACTAAGAATGAATTTGAGCGGGTTATTGCGAGATACCAATTAGAACTCGTGATGTTGTAGGTAGTGTCTCAACTTCTGAACTGCAAAGATTAATGTCAGGCAGCACTTCTCAATACTTGAATATCGGGTTTCTACTTCAAGCATATTCTGACTGAGGTAATAGAGGCTATTTTCATTCCCAGCATCATTCTTCTGAGCAATAAAGGCACCCAATGATCGCTCTAAATCTATCACGTAGAGGATAAGTGGTCTTCCTTCAACAGGTGGCATGAGTACCGGTAGACTCAAGAGGTATTTCTTGAGAATATCGAATGCTTCTTGACATTCTTCAGTCCTTTGGTAAGTGACTCCCTTCTTCAACAATTTGGTGAAGGGTAAACTTTTTCCTGCCAAATTGGAGATGAAATGCCGAATATAGGATAAGTTTCCTTGAAGTCCTCTTAATTCTTTCAAATTTCGAGGAGGTAACATACCAAGGATTGAATTTTTCTTCTCTGGATCAACTTCAATACCACAATGGCGTACAACAAAGCCGAGAAATTTTCCTGAGGTTACCCCAAAAGCACATTTTAAGGGGTTCATCTTCAAATTATGTTGTCGAATATTGCGGAATATGACTTCCAAATCAGCCCAGTGATTAAAAAGTTGTTCGGATTTGACCACAAAATATTCCACATAGCATTCAACAAACTTCTCTAAAAAGGGTTTGAAGATACGATGCATGGCACACTGATATGTTGCACCTGCATTCTTTAAGCCGAAGGGCATTACCCGATAGAAAAACACGCCCTAAGGGGCTCTGAAGGCTGTGGATTACTCATCTTTTGGGGCCATTCAGATTTGATTATATCCAGAATATCCATCCATGAAGGAAAGTGCTTCATAGCTAGCTGTTGCATCAATTAAAAGTTTTGTAATCGGAACTGGGAAATCATCCTTAGGACAATGCCGATTAAGATCTCTAAAATCGATGCAAACTATAATTTGTCTGTTCTTCATATTTACAGGGACAATATTAGCCAACCACTTGGGATATTGAACTTCTCTGATGAAGTTAGCTTTGATAAGCTTATCCACTTCAGCTTCAATTTTGGATGCATAAGTTGGGTGTGTTCTTCTCGTTGCTTTCTTAAATCCTCGATGTTCTTCTGGTAAACCCAAATGATGAGTAGCCACATCAGGATCAAGCCCAGGAATCTCTATATATTTCCAAGCAACTATGTCTCGATTTTTCTTTAAAAAGGAAATATACATCTCTTGTTCTTCAAGAGTCATGGCCACACTAATTAAAGTGGGGCGTGGATCTTCTTTTTTACCCAGATTCATTTCTCTGAGTTCATCCATGGTGGTAGAGATACCCTCTTCAAATGATAGGGGAGCATATATAAGATCTTCCTCTTCTTCTTCAACATGTGTTACTTCTTCCATTTCTACTTTCATAGTAGATGATGAAGCAAAATTTCCATGATTAAGAGAGATGTTAAAATTTGATAATCTTGAAGAAGAGGCTTCCGTTTCTGGCCCAATTGATGATGAGGGGTCTTCCTTGGGTAATAAAGAAGAGATGATGGATTGGAAATCGACATCATTTTTCACCATCGATGTTGCTATAACTTCTTCTGGCCTAATTGGCGAAGTATAGACTTGTTGGATTTTAGTAGATGAAATGAAGACGTCACCATTTAGGCTTTCATCATTGCTTGATGGGTTACCAATTTCTCCCATGTTGTCTGGCTCGATTTTCGTAATTGAAATCATGGATCTTTCCATAAGAGTATTTTTATTTGGTTCTATCTTGTCAATTTGATTGATAGGAAACACATAATCTGTACTCACATGTGTAAATGGATTTATTGGAATCTTCTCCAAACCATATGGAGCAATAACTTTGGTAATATCTTTTGTTGTGGATTCCTCCTTTCCTTTCATGTGGTAGAATTCCACCTCAATGTATTGAGATTCACATGTCTTGAACGGGGCCTTATTAACATATAATGTTCCAACTTGACCATCGAAACAAAACTTGAGACATTGATGGTATGACGAAGGGATAGCCACATGCCGATGTAGCCGGGGTCTTCCAAGCAAGATGTTGAAGGCTGAGTCTTGATCAACCACCATGAAATCTGAATTAGACACAAGATTTCCAAACTGATTTCTGAGTGTAATCTCGCCCAATGGTTCTTGTTCATTTTTATCATATCCTTGTAACATCATGGTAGAAGGAGATAAATCAGATTCCGTGAGGCCCAATCGACGAAGTGTATGAATGGGCATGAGGTTAACTCCTGAACCATTGTCAATGAAATCTATTCGGACATCTACACCATTGACCTTTCCAGATAAGTACAAATGTATAATATTTCCATGCACGACATCATCTTTATATTCATCTGTGAAAGATATCACTGCATGGCATTCCGTAAGATTACTCTCTATGTGATAGACTTCAGCTGCAGCGATTTCAGTTTCAAACTCCTAAGGACTTGACAAAGCCTTGATGAGTGCCTCCCGAAGATCCTTTGACAAATTCAAAGCATCCAAAATTGATAACTTGGCCGGTACTTGGGCCAAGTGTTTCAATACATCATACTTTTGATCCAGAGGTATGTGTTTCCCAATAGGAACATGTGGTTTAGCAGGTGCCTTGGAAGTTTATGCATATTGTACCGGGATAGGAGTTGGTAATACTCCTGGCTTTGGAAGATTAGACCAATTAGGTCTATTTACTTCCTGGGAGGAAAAATATGGAACTTTCAACCGATATTCCAGAATAATTGTGATAGGGCTGAGTCTGCCTTGTGTAGAAGAACTTGCTTGCTCTTGTTGAGCTCATTGAAGGGATCTACCACGAGTTTCTGCCGCATACACAATTCTAGAAGGTGTAGAATTGGAAAAATGGCCTTTGAAAGATTCACGTCTTCCCCTATATCCTGAGCCTCTGGAACTTCCTCTGATTCCTCTATTTGATATAAGGAATTTGGGCTCATCAAAATCGAAACTGTGACTGGCATATGGATCTGTTAATTGAATCATATTAACAGAACCAAATATTAACTCTTTATCCGATGAAGAATCTGCCTGACTAGCCATTTTAGGCTTTGCAGTTTGGTGGGGCGGTGCCTGTGAATTTGAAGTAGATGGCATGAAGTCTGCTAGAGTCAAAGAAAACTTAGGCTTTGACACGTACTCATCTTCTTCTGAATCTCTTTTTTTCTTTGAATCATGTCGTTTCTTTGAGGATTTTCCCTCTGATGAAGAGGGTTTTGTTGCGGCATTCATGGCAGAAGGCACAATTGTTTTATTCAAGTGCATTCGTAAAATGGCATGAGTTTGGTTGATCGTTTTTCTCACCATCCAATCATCATATTTTTGCACATTTTTGCTTTTGACTTCTAGCCATTCGCCTTCCTCCTCTGGAACTATAGCAGTAACACATGCTACCTGAGCTGAAGAACCTTTTAATTTGACTTCTCCCAAGTCGACCATCTTTTTCAGGAGATCTTTGAATACAAAACATTCCTGGATGGTATGCCCCAACATTTAATGAAATGGGAAATAGTTGGGATGGTCTTCATCTCCTTCCTTGTTTGGCCTTTTGTGCCTTGGCAACCGAACCAAATTATTTTCCAGAGCCGAAATGAAGTAACTAGAAACATGTTCATTCTGGAAAGAGTATGTTTTTCTTTTATGATCCTCAAATTGTTTTCGTCTTTGATCTCTTTGATCGTCTTGACGAAAAGGACATTGTCGTTGGCACTCAGGAGGTGGATCCCTTCGAGAAGATGAAGGTTTTGAGGTAGAAGTAGGTACAAGTTCTTGTTTAAACATAACTCTAGCAGTTTCTGCTTTACCCATTCTCCTTCCCGGAGCTGATGGAATTACATGAGATTTAGCCTTATTCTGTATAAGAGAATCTTCAATCTGTTGAGCGATTTAAGTAAGGTCTTGAAACCCTCCTGTGTATTTCACAGGGATCAACGGAGTGCATAATTCTTCATGCAGATTTACCACATAGATTGGAAACATTTCCTCTTGAGCGAGTTCTAAGCATAGAGAATATGTTAATACCTTCTAGCGAGCAATGAAATCAGAGACTCTTTCATTCTCCCATTGCTTACAATTTTTAAGATCAAAAACTGTTGTCTTTGGAAAAGTTGAGCTGAATTGGAGAAGGAATCTTTGGCGAAGATCCTCCTATTCGTTAATTAACCGGGATTGCAAGATTTTGTACAAAACAAATGCTGGTCCTTGTAAGGTTCGCACGAACCATCTGAGTTTCACTACTTCTTGCTGCTCTGGAGTTCCCATCATAGGATCGCAACAAGACATGTAATGCATCTAATGCTGTTCAGGGTCTCCTGATAAATTGAAAATAGGGAATACATGGTTCCCAAAACTTGATGGGGGAGAGATTGAATCTACACATTCAGGGTATGCTTTATTTTCTGGTTGAACCTGCACACGCTTCCCTTACATAGTCTCTAACAGAGCTGTTAATGACTCAATGGTAGTTATTAACTTTTGAGAGACATCCGGTTGAACTTGGACTTGGGCAGGTGCAATGAATGGAGTTTGGACAGGTATGGCAGCTGGTACTGTAACTGATGGTAGCACTGCTAATTGTTGTTGCACTTGACCCGTAGGATTAGACCTGTGAGGGTGTGCTGATAAAGGAGGATATTTTTAATCCATCTCAGTAGCTGCAACAAACTCCCTTGGCTTACTGACTCCAGCACTCTTAGGAGGAAGACTACCTTGAAGTAGTTCTGTGTTCAACCTCCTCAATTCATTCATTTCTTCCTCCTGTTGCACAAATCTTTGCTCTAGTGAGAGCGATTGGCCTTCTACAAAGGAAGGATATGTCACCTGATTTTTTCCCTTCCCCTTGTTTGATCCCTTTTGGAGAGGGGGAAGTGGGTTATTTGAAGGAACACCCAGATTTTGGGTAAATCTTTGATTTCGTGTAGGCACACCTTCTTCATTTGTGTCTGTGTGTACAACTTCCTGAGCAGGAACCTCTTCATCTGAGTCCCCTGAGTGAGCCTCATCTGGTGGATCAGGAACAACAGAATTGATGACATTGATTGATGCATAACGCATCACATCCCTTCTATCAGCATTTTTGTGATATTTTCTTCTTCCATGTCTTTGATGAGACATTGCCTTTGTTGATTCAATCCCTCAGGAACTTCTTGACGAACCGTAATTTGGAGGGAATCACCTGATAATTTGGATCTTCGTTCCTCTTGAGGCTTCTTCCCCAATCAAGAAAAGACCGACTTTCTATGAGGAGTGGATTGATGATTTGAAAAAGTCCACAGTCTGATGGACTGGGGCTGTTCTTGTTGTTCCCGCTCAACTCCTCGAATCCTATTTGTTGATTCTGAGGGATGGTTTAAAAGAGTCCCCAGTCTGAAAAGTTGGGTGGATCTTGACATGCTATGTCTGAGACGTTCTTAAAATCTCTCCTGATCTTACAGACCTTAGTCTAGAAATTAGATGGATGCATCAATCGATATCCACTTTTATCACCCGGTTCAAAAGACCGTTGGATGATTTCTGACACTTCTTTCACTTGATGATGTGCTTGCTCCATACGAAAGGCATGTTCAATATTCTTGTTTGATTGATGCAGGAGTAATTCAACAACTTGTTCTCTGTATTCTTGATTTTTGGAGGAACTAGTTGAAGCATGTTCTTGGGAAAGCCTTTGATTACAAACAAAGCCAGTTGATTGTGGCCGACCACGGGCAATAACATTGCATGAGACCATTTTCGGCGGGCTTTGCAGACTGGAGAGCACAGTGAAATGTAGTGCTCCATGAACACCCCATCCTTTGACATGAATAACAGATGGGGCATTGGCAATTAACTGGAGAACTCTTCTTAGTGCACCAAGGCATGAACACTGAAGGGCTCTCTGCTGCTTTTCAGCCTTCAGATATCGAGAGACTGATAGAGATGAAAAATCAATCTGACATTGTAACCCTTCTATTATCTTAACATGATTTTCATATTCATAATAAGATAATACTTTATTTTTCAACTGACAAAGAGTTTTCCATATGTTGAGACAAATATCATGAATTTCATCTTCCGTCAACATCTCTGGAATGTCATACTGAGAGTCATCTAGAGGCCAAAACATGACTGTCACTTCACCTTTCTCCAATTGTTTTCTCATGTTCAGAATTTCCTCTTTATCATTCAATGAATATTCTTTTACCTGATTTGACCAGATTTGGTGCTTCCTTATTGCTTCATCATATTCAACAATATTGGTAGAGAAATAAATGATCAAACTAGAAGATGCATGACTTAGGGGTGGTTCGGAGAACGACCTACACCCTGGGCTATCTTCTTGTTGAGAAAGTATTTCACCTGCTAGCTATGAAGCATCATACATGACTGGTTTCTCATTTTCAAGTGCCTCGAGATAAGAGGTCTTTCTCGGAACTACATTGTCCACTAGAGTATTTTCCGGGCAATGTGCATCACTACTACGGAGAGGACTTTCGCAGCGAAATTCATCATCATAAGGAGGTCCACCATGGTGGGTTACAGCAAAAGATGAGATCTCTTGCTCTTTGGTCTTCTGACCACACAGAGGGTTCCTGTGGCTCTCATCTGAACATGAAACTTCGAGATCGACCGAATTTTCATGAAGTAAGCCTTCATGAAGAAGTGTTTGTTGAAGACCTTCAGAATTAATGTTCCCACTATTGGGAAATTAGGGAGTAAAATCTTGCATTCCAATAGATAACTGTCTGAGGGATTCATGAACTCCAGCATTGAGAAAGGCCTTATTACAGATTGGCTCTTGATTTCTTGACTATGTTGGGCGGGTCTTCTTCTTAGATGCCTTCTTACTCACCTTGGAAACCACTTGTTGATGAAAGTGTCTACTCTGAGCAGGTGTATGTGCCTGATCAGGAGAGATGGCCAGGTTAGGTTGGCGATCTCTACTCAAATCAGGTGTATGTGCCTGACTTGGTTGTCTGTATGATATGGGGGAGTATTCCCCACAACCCTCTTGTACTGGAACATATGTGTGTGTCTGTTCTGGAATGGACTGTTGATGTGTCACTCCACTAGTAGGGATAGATTTATGTTTCTTTCCCTGAGATACTGCTGAAGTTGTTATAATATCCTGGCAAGCATCCAGAATATGAGCAGGGATTTGCTTCTGCTCTTTCACCATTGATAAAATATGCTTGGTGACTTCAGCTGCCGGAACGGGGATATATGTCCATTCCGTGCTTGGAGTAGGTGTATGTGCCTGCTCCTGTCCTCTTTTTCCTATCAGTGAATCCTGACAATACTCAAGTGTGGGGGCAGAGAGTTGAGTCTGCCTCCTGTTTTTTGCCAAATCTTTCCGACTGACTTCTCCGTGTGCTACCAAACGAGACTATTGGTAGGCTTGATCAATAATAGCAGGTGTATGTGCCTTCTGATTGTACTTCACCGAACGTGGTTGACGAGCTCCATCATATGTAGTCAGAAGAGCCTGCTGACTAGCTGATGATGTATAAACAGGTATATGTTCATGCCTATAGTACTCCGCCAGAATTGCCTAGCGGGATTGGCGTGATGCTGCCAGAAAAGTCTGCTGGATTGCGGAATTAAAACAGGCAGGTGTGTGTACCTGCTCATTTCTTTCCACCAAGTTATGTTAGTAGACTTATCTAGAAATGGCAGAGATGATAACCTGTTCATTGTTAACCGGATTTTTTCTCTGGTGATTCGTCTTGCCTGCTCGGGTTCGAGGAATCTGAGCCGAACGCCTGGAGTCGACACCCTCATCATGTTGAGGGCGCACTGCCGCACGAGTCTGGCGGCGATGGTTGATGGGAGCCCTCGGGAAGGACTCCTACTTCCTTGAATTAAGGCCCTGAGGGACCTGCTCATTCACCTCCCCAGAATATTGGAGTGAATGGTGATTGCGTTCCGGGGATAATGACCCGAAACCGTTGGAGACGGTAGTTAGAACTGCCTACTTCTTGGTCATTGATCGTCGCTGTCTGAATGACCAGGGTGAATTGTTAACTTGGACGGCTTGTCGGGCAGCCTCCAGAGTTGGAATAGTACCATTTCGATGGTACTCCTTAACCAGCATGTTTGATACCCAGCGTTGAAGATGCTGAGTAGGTGATGTCGTCCTCAGAGCAGACGATGATCCAGTAGGAGTAGCAGCAGTGGCATTCGTAGTAGAGTTTTTCACAGCAGGCGTATTCACGGGTGTGAACTTGAGAGCATCCATTTCTTAGAATGCATAAAATCTTGGAAAATTGTGCCTGTTTGATATAACAGATGTAATCAAGAAAAATTCAGCCACTAAAAATTTTGGATGAGCACATATATCAATGATTGTTTTTGTTGGCCCTCTCATTGAGTTTTAAATAGGGGCCTAACAAATACATAAAACATCATTTTAACTTGGTTAAGGATTCACGTCAGGATCACCATTTTTTGTTTCCATCTGGAATTGGGGATGACCTCCTTGATTGAAGGTTCAAACATTCCAATCAGTTTCTAATAGGTGTGTTTGTAGAACTGGAAACATCCAATGATTCCATATCCATTTGGACCTACTTTCCAAAGGTAGGTGCTCATTAGTTGTGGACTGGTGAGGCTTATGAATTTGCATTGGTCGAGAGGATAGGAGGTCGGACTCATCACACCTTTTTGAGGGGAATTATTGTCTACTCTGGGACTCTCTTTATAGATTTAATTTATGTTCGTGAATCCTTATTACAATACCAAGTATAAAATGAGCTTTACTTTAGTCTGACAATCAATGATTGATATGTAGGAAATTCAAAGAATCTTTTATATGTATTCGAGGTTCTTCATCGATGAAGAATCATTTGTATTTGTTAGATATTATTAGTTGATGGTATCCTTAAAAATACATAAAAGTATCATGGTCATTATGATGACCATAATGGTTTTAAAGCCACTTAGTGAGGCACTTGAAGTTTATTTTCATTCAGAAGGACATGGATTATTTCAGAGTTGGGATCATACCCGCTGATGGGCTACCTACGTATCCTTTATTTTAGAAAAGGAATCAGAACCCACGTAGTTTGAGTAAGGGAGCATGATTTTTATGCATGATTGATGGCTCAAAGAAATATTTCATTATTACTTTTACACTCTAAGATCACTTGAGTCATGTTCGCTGTGAGAAACAAGAGGTATTGGTGAAACCAGACAATTATGCCATGAAAGATGCAATGATATGGGGCTTATGTGTGTATGACTGCCCAAATAGATAAGAATTAAGATTTAATTCAGGGAGGAAATCCAAGAATAGGGTCTATAAAGGTATATGTGCTTCATAGATATTTGGATACTATAATATTGGGGCTTACTCCTAAGGAAGATACCCAAGTTAGGAGGGGACTTATGATTGGGATTTACTCCTGAGAAAGAAGCCCAAATCAAAAGTAAATTAGGGCTGGTTAAGAGAAATTAAGACTCGGGATTACTCCTGAGAAGGCGGCCCAGGTTAAGGGACTTGAAAAATTAGGGGACTTGGGGCTTACTCCTAAGGAGGATGCCCATATTTGGGACTGGGGCTTACTTCTGAAAAGGAGTCCCATATTTGAGACTGGGGCTTACTCCTAAAAAGGAGGCCTATATTTGAGACTGGGGCTTATTCATGAAAAGGAGGCCGATATTAAATGAATTAAGGTTTAGGGATTACTCCTGAAGAGGATGCCCAAAATTTGGGAAATTATGTCTGGGGATTACCCCTAAAAAGGAGGCCCAGGTTAGGGGATCTGGGGCTTACTCCTGAAAAGGAGGCCCATATTTGGGAACTTTAAGACTGGGGCTTACTCTTAAGGAGGATGCCCAGATTAGAGGACTTGGGGATTACTCCTAAAGAGTATGCCCACAGTAATGATAATTTGGACTGGGGCTTACTCTTGAAGAGGAGACCCAGTTTAAGGATTCCCTCATCTTAAAGGATGAGGTTGAATAAATGAAATCTCAATCTTTAGTGACATAAAGATGTGTAAATCACTAGATTTTGAGAGATGTTCCACGGAGTTCCTTTCAGATAAGGAAGCCAAATCAAGAAATCATGTCATAAATGGATTTTAAGAGTGTCTTGAAGACTGAATTTTGAATAGGAGAGGTGGAATGGCATAAGAGGGGTGAAAATGGGCAGGAAAGGCACCCAAAAAGGGAGGGGCGCGCAAGTCCTGGCAGGCACGCAGGTACTGTGTGGGCACGCAAGTTCTGGTCGCGCAGGTATACCTGCGCGGCACATGGGTACTTGCACGATTTTCATCCCTTAGAGTAATATTTGGACGATCCTTGATCAAAGCCTTTAGAATCATCCCTAGAGGCTTTCCAGAATATGGCATGCAAGTTATGGTGAAGAAGTAGGGTGGAGCGCATGTGTGTTCATTTCCCTTAAGGGTAAAACACTTAGGCACGCAAGTGTTACTGAATTCTAACACTTAGACCTTACTCCTCTTGTTTAGACCTTACATTCTAGGTAAAGAATTACCTTTGAAGTGTTCGAAAGACCTGAAGAAGAGACTTGGGCATTCAGAGCTCTATATGTGAATTCTGGAAAATTTTCTCTCGAAATGGGGGGCCCACAGGGTCTATTTATAGGCTGGAGAAGATCCCGGGCGGTTATCCTTTAGGGCGCGCAAGTCACTTGCGCGACCATTAGGCAGTGCACAAGTATACTTTCACGATAGTGATGGAACTTGTGCGACCCTTGTGCATTTGAATCCTTGTTAATGCCTTTCTCGATTTATGATGTTTTCTTCAAAGGATGAATCAATTTTTGCTAAGTCATTTCCATTTCCATTCTTTTAAAAAATGTGATGAAAAGGAGCGTCAACAACTAGCTCCTGGCTTCTGGGTTCGGGGTGCTACAATAAGACTCTAATATATCACATTTTTGAATGGATTGATTTTAGTTTTAACAAACTATTATTATGTGCCCAGTGAAACCAAGAACATCATTTCTATGTCAAGTTTATACATGGAGGTTTTTTTTAAAAGCTAGGGGCAGAGCCCTATTTATTAAAAGAAAAGAAAAAAAGCTCTTTTTAACTGGGACAGGGTAACGAATTACATGCCAGAAGGCCAGAGTAACCCAATATTTGCCCGAAGGCCAGAGGCAAACAGTCATAGGTTCAAGAGACAAAAGTACAGAAATAAACAATTCAAAACAAAATAACCCTGCAAACCCTAGCCATCAACACCAAAGACCATCGCTGGATCTATGGAGGAGCACGAAGTCACTGCAAATTTCCTCATAGAAATTCCGTATCAATACTAGAGAACAGGACCAAATAGGCCCAACCCTATAACAACACAGTGATTCCCACTCCATGCTACTAGCTGACCAATGATCCATGCCGGTTTGAGCACCAGATCGCCAACAGACGCGCCGATCACCAAATCCAGCCGCTGTAGACAGATCCGTCGTCAAAACCACATGCCGAGGCAGCCCAAAAATCCACCGAGGGCCATCAGGATAGCCAACCACCATCATGAAACAAAAGTATCCTCCACCACTGCAAGATCCCAATGAAACAAACCATCACAAACCATCTCCACAAGATAAAAAAGGCATATTTGAAACAGATCTGTGCACAAAGCGTAGACGCAAGGCCATAGGCTCCCATCAGAACACGCGCAACTGCTCCAGATGAACAGAAGCCATATCCTACAGCCAAAGCTACCAAGGGGTTGTAGAGGTAGCACTGGAATCCATGAAGAGGCCATCATGGACCGATGTGGACGAAACCCTACGGAATCGCAAGGAGCTCTCGGCCGAAGCCGAGAGCCCAAAATAAAAAATAGAAAGATGACGCCAACATCAGATCAAGAACAGATCTGGAAGCAAGATTCTAGATCCAAAGTATTTTCCACAGCCTGAGCCACCAACAAGCCCAAAGCCACCGACGAAGGCAACGCACCATCGCTGAAGCCTTCATGCCATCAAGAGTTGTCGTCGCGCCATCGGGTGCTGCCGCTGAGAGCCTTAGCCGCCACACTAGCGAGAGTCTCCGCTGAGAGATGAAGCCACCGTTCCATGGGGATTTACTACCGAGGAAGACGAGGAAGAAGGGTTGAAACCCTAACCGAGGTCTCTCGACCAAAGCCGAGAGCCTCTATTCAAAAAATCATTATACATGGAGATATATGTCTTCAAATTTGGAAATAAAAGTTTCTACTTTTACAAAGATAACATATTATATGGGATGAAACATTTTAATAAAAATATTTATATACTAGAATATGAAAACATAACTAAGTCAAAAGAGGTCTTTTATTTAATAATAAAATGAGGCTTCGTCCCCAAACTTTTAAAAAAAATAACTCACACTAAATTCTTTATAATGAATTCCTTTCTCACATGCCTATTTTGGTTATTTCAGGTCTCACAAAACTCTCCTACTTTCTAAAGGTGGGTAACCTCTCGATCTCATGGTGTGGTGATGATGGCACCTTTTTTTATATGAGAGGATATGAGGTTAGCTCATCCTATAATGGGACTTTTTTCACAGTATTGGGATCTATTATATATTTAATACATATTTGTGAAATCCTTCCTAGTAAAAATACCATTTACCCTTTGGTGAAATTTATTGACTGAAAACATGAATCTAAGAGGACACTAAACTTGTGAATTATACTATTTCTCATTTGATCCAAGTATTTGGTTAATCTATAGTCTAAAGATATATAATAAGGAACTTTTCATTTTTTTTACATTTATGGAGGCATTGATAAATCCCATAAAATTAGGTGAGAGATATTATAGAATTTAGACTGGTCCCATGATACATGTTTTCTACATATCCATATGAATGAAATTAGAACCCACATAGTTCTGTTCCATTTAATGATACATGTTGTACCTTTTAAGTTCATGTGATGAGTAATATAGTGGTTAATTTTAAGGTTATTCTATTTATGAACACTTATAAGAAGTTTAAATTCATGTGGAGTGGACTACTAGGTGAAATGAACCTATAAATGGTTTGGTGTGGGACTTATACCAAGGAAAAAAAATTAAAATTTACTCTAGAATATGAGACAAGTTAAGGGATTTCTAATCACTATTAGGAAGATATTAACTCAAAGAATTTTAGGAAATCAATATGAAAATCTCAACTCAAGGAATATTGGTAACCAATAGGAGGATATTGAATCAAGGCATATTGGGAATCAAAAGGAAAATCTTGACTCAAGGTGTTTGAGGAAATCAAGAGGAGAATCTCAACTCAATCCATTTGGAGGATCCAATAAGAGAATATTGACTCAAGAAATGTGAGGAAACCAAGAGGATTATCTTGAATCAAGTTATTTTAAAAACCGATAGGAGGATCTCAACTCAAGGTAATATTAGAAACCAAGTAGAGAATCTTGAATCAAGGTGTTTGAGGAAACCAAGAGGAGAATATTGAATCAAGGTGCTTGTGAAATCCATGAGGAGAATCTTGAATGAAGGAATTTGAGGAAAATAAGTATAAGATCATGACTTAATACATTTTATGAAACTAAGAGTATTATCCTTACTCAAGGTTTTCTTGGGATCTAGGAGAATGGTTGCAGGTACTATGAACTAAATCATAATGAACTACGTTGAATATTTAATGGATAAACTCTTAATGTTTCACATGGTTGGTGATGGAAGTTTAGAGATCAGTCCTAAATCATAATATCACATCCCATAACGGATCCCAAGTAGGGGACTGGGGGGAAAAGAATTGTATGGATCAACATGGTTTTTCTAGGAACCCTGGTAGGTTTCCTATATAAAGTGGCAAAAAATTAGGCAACATTAGTGAGTTAGTTCCTAGGTAGGTGGCCTAGGAAAACAGCTTCCCAAATAATTCATGAGGGATGGGAATAACTCCAAGGATTGTACATGACTATATGGGATAAATTGGTCAAAACTCTACAATGGGAATACACAAGAGCAACGATGTTTCTCCCTAGTGAATACCTTGGAGGGTTAAGTGCATATTTACTCAAAAGGAGCCTCAAAAATATAAAATTTCACCCTTTTTTCCATCCCATTCAATTATATTTTGATTTAGAAATTGTTGCAACTCAAGACACCCTATAAGGGGTGAATCAAGGTGTTTTCTAATTCAAGTTTTTTTCCTCTTCACTTGATTTTATCTATTTTGAATCTTGTTTTAGTGTTAGTAGGAACAATGTTCAACCCATTGATCAATTAATTTTTCACCTAATCTCATTTATGAATGCAAAAATGTAAATAATGCACAAGATATAAGGATTTTACTTAGTTTAATACAATGGGATAATCCAAGGAGCATCCACCAATGGTGTGTTGATATACCATAGGGTAACACTAATAATTGTAGTTATTAAAAAATGTTAAGGAAATATGAACTAGCTATCATAGAGTCACTCCCTCTTCTTCCCTCAGTACACTAATCCGGTGAACATTTGGTTAGTTTATAGATGCGAGGGTCTCTTCAATAGTTTATAGACATGAAGGTCTCTTCTAGGTTTGTATAGGTTGATGATACCCCTTGCATCCTCATTTCTAGGTAGACTCTTCATTAATATTTTATTTACTGTTCTTCATTTCTTTAATTCATGATAAAAAAACTTCTCAATGTGAGGGACGATCCTTTATCTTCTACAATATCATATCAACAACAATTCTTCTCAAAATAAAGATAATTCTAAACTAAAATTATCTTTTTTCTCCCTTTCTTCAATAAATATAAATAGAAGTGTAATGCCTCCTCCTTCTTTGGGAATTATATTTTTTAATTAACTAGGCATATCAATAAAAATATTATATATAAATTCTTTCCTTTTTCATGAAATCCATATATTCAATATTTTCACATATCATTCTAGATTTTTTACAGGAAATTTATATAGGGTTCCATGAATCCAACCCTTAAATTGTGGATTGGGATGAATCATACCTTCTATAACTTTATTATATCTTCCTAGGTTTACCATATGGTTTAAGTATGGTCATTAAGTAGTAACTAAAATTATTTAATCCCTAAAACCTAAATCTATCACCTAATGTTAATTTTCACATAAATCTTCTAGATATATCATAAACCACCTTTTCATGAAATGTCTTCCTCTTTTAGGTAATGGTATTTTTCCACCTCACCCTGTTCATGATGTGTTACCATAATAAATAATTTACTTTATATTAATATTATATTTTTATTAGCTTGAATTTATCTTCATTCCATTCTTATAAAGATACTAAAGAATGTTCAAGATCTTTAATCCCTCTTCCATTTATATCTAACCAAGTACTCTTGATTGCTATACCATATTTCAATGCTTCTTCCATGACTTTAAATTTTTTCTTCATGAGTCTTAATTGGGTATTTATCTCAAATTGAATTCTTCTCAACCATTTACTAATCAAGAAGACACATTCCTTGAAATTATTTCTTAATGATATCCTTAAAAATTCTTGTTAAAATATCATCAAACTCTTTTAAAAGTTTATTTAATAATTCATTATTTTTTTAAACTCTTCCTCATTTCCCTTTATTGAAACCTTGATCAAATATTCTTCTTCATAACTATCATTATACATATGAGATTCATTTTCTTCACTAAATCCCCTAAAACATTTCCTTTTGAATAAATAATCTTTCCAGGGATCCTTTAAAGTCCTCATTTTAAACATAACTTTTTCCTCAAGAGAACTAATTATCTCTTTTCTTTCTTTAACATATGAATTAATATTTTTTATCACTATGGATATTTTTTCTACCTTTTGATTCAAATAAACACCTAATTATGATTTTTCATATACTGTATCCTTATATTCATTTAGCTATTCAAGTTAGGTTAGTCCACCCTTATGTTTTTCAATACACTAATAAAACTCTTTCAAAGGTCCTACAATCTTATGGTAATTCCTTCTTTAAATATATAATTCTTATAGAGCACTCAATAGTTCCACTTTAATATCAACAACTGCCTCTGGTTCAATCTTATATTAAACCTAGTTCCTGTCTTTTTGAGATATAGAACTAATATAAATTCAAAATCATATCCAATGTTTCTAGGAGCAGTGGAAGCGTGGTTGGTATGGGACCCAAATTTAATTTTTACCGTGATCAATGATTATTCCGAGATCAATACGAAAATGAATGCCAGTCTCTATCGAATAGATTCAAAGATTTAGATAAAGAAGGAAGAGTCCTGAAACCTTTAGATAGGATCTTCCACATCATGTTTATAATTAATTTAATTAATTTCATATAGGAAAGAATACCTAGATCTTCAGTATTTTCTTTATTGATGATGTTGATCATCCAGAATGACCCTTCTGGATTTTCTTATTGCACTTGTAAGGATCAAAACTACAATCCCTCTAGTGGTGATCCACACAGGCTCTGATGGCTTCCGATCGACACCGCTCATTCTCTTGGTGCTAGTGTGGTGAAGCAAGTGTCTTGTGTCAGTCGTTATTGATCTCTTGTTCTTTAGACTTGAATAATGTATATCATTCTTGAGAGGGGAAGAAGAGGATTTGACAGAGAAATTGTTTGGATTAACAATTCTGAATTCACCAAGATTGCAGTGTCGTGTGGTGTCTGGCACAATAGGTGTACTTGTCTATTTATATGCATGGAACTTCAGGTATAATATTTAATTGAATTACATAAATTAAATACATTAATGAACTTAGATAAAACCCATGCTCATAATAATAATACCACATCATTATTTATGGTGTGCTAACTTGCAAAAAATGGAATTGTAAATAAAATTTCGCATCACAAAATAATAGCAGCGTCATTATTATTTTAACTTATGCCAACTAGTTAAATAAATATTTACCTTCTTGAAAAAATTATTTTACCACTGGACAGGCCTTGGTCCGCTCGAACTCCACTTCCATTTATTGAACACCTGAATAAATAAATAAATAATTTATTCTCTTAAATAAATATTTTATTTACAAAATAGTAAATAAATATTTATTAAATGTTCAATAAAATAAATAAATAAATTTTATTTAATTTATCTGATCATTTTAACTTGAATAAAATTATTCCACAGTTCTGAGAATAATATTTATTTCATTAATTAAATTCAAATAGAATTTAATTTAGACCACCAAAAACACGTAGTGTGTGACCCTCTAAGATTATTTCTCATTAGCATTAGGTGGACTTGCCTAAAGTCCAAGAGTACTGTCTAGAAACGGTTTAAGGCACCCAAGATAAATAATGTAAAGTCACAACAATGACATCCACATTCGAATGATCACTGTGTAATATAATCCCTTTATCACAATATCTCATCAAGCAGGTTTCATGATAGTGTCATCAACTTTTATACTTGATACGTTGTTCTTTGACTAACTGAAATAAACTCATCATTACACTATGGCCATAGAATTTCACGTGGAGGTTCTATTTCAATCAAAGGTATGAGATATCAACTTCCATAAATGGAAGGGACAATTCTTTCCTCGACTTATCCATTAATAACATGCCACTCGTGACGCACCCAATATACCCTACTTATCGCCAACTGTATATGTGATGGTTTATTAGTAAATCAAAGTGTGTAAATTGTGACACGTATTAATGAAAATCTTAAAGTCTAAGGATCATTACACACCCTCACAGATAGAAATATGTGATGACACAAAAACAGGCGGAATTCCTACTAGTGGGCCTATTCTCATAATCTTCTATCTTGGAGATTACCAAGTGAAAACTTCATGAGAGGAAGTATCATCTTCTTAAAAGTACTCAAACCTGACAATTTACATGCTATGTGTCCCATTATAGTATGTCATCCAACCATAGAACTATATTTAATAATATTATTATAGAATTTCAGGGTTCTCATCATAGTGGGGAACTTCCGTGAACTTATCAATGCAACAAATAATTTAGGACATTATTACATCAGAGTCATGAAGAACAATGAACAATACGTAATAATACATTAAATATCCATGTAATCAAAGTAAAACCAGTTAGTTCTAGGACACTAACTCTTACAAACTACCAATTGGGCTAGAGCCAACTGCCTATAACTTTCAGTCCGCTAGACCTCACATGGTGATCATGTTTCTGCTGATTCAAGGCTTTAGTCAAGGGGTCCGCCACATTGTCTTTCGTGGAAATACTGCTCACTGCAACTTCACCTCTCTGAGAAAAATCCCTCAAGAGATGATACTTCTGAATTATGTGCTTCATCTTTTGATGTGGCCTTGGCTCTCTTGGGATAGAAACCACTGTAGTATTATCATAGTACAATGTGATGGGATCCTTACTACTAGGTATCACATCTAGCTCCTAGATGAAGCTTCGCATCCAAGATGCTTATTTAGTTGCCTTGGAAGCAATGATATACTTGGAATATACTGTAAAATCTATGACCACACTTTTCTTTGAGATCTTCCAGCTCACTGCACCTCCATTAATAGTGAAGATGTATCTCGTTTGCTACTTCATGTCATCTTGATCAGTCTGGAAACTTTCATCTGCATATCCTATGATGACTAGTTCCTTATCTCCTCTATAAACTAGGAAAATATCCTTAGTACACCCCAGATACTTTAGGATAGTCTTGAATGCCATCTAATGGAAGTCACCTGGGTCACCTTGATATCTTCCTACTACACTCAATGCATAGGCGAAATCCAACCTAGTACATAGCATAGAATACATGACTGACCCAATCGTTGATGCATATGGAGTCCTTACCATTATATTTCTTTCCTCATGTGTCTGAGGGAACATTTTATTGGAAAGATGGATGCCATGTGATGCTGGAAACAATCCCCTCTTGGATTGTTCTATACTGAATCTATTTAGTATCTTATCAATGTATGTAATTTGAATTAGGCCCAATAATCTCTTGGATCTATCATGATAGATCTTGATCCTAAGAATATATGATGCCTCACCCAAGTCCTTCATGGAGAAGATTTGATTCAACCATGCCTTAATAGATTGTAAGACTGGTATCTCATTTCCAATAATTAATATGTCATCAACATATAATATTAGAAAAACGACTGCACTCCCACTAAATAGTTTATAGACACAAGGCTCACATTCATTCTTGATAAAACCAAATTCTATTATGGATTCATCAAAACGAATGTTCCATGACTTGGATTATGTCTTTAATCCATAAATGGATTTCTGCAACTTTCATACCTTATTGGAACCCTTTGGAGTCAAAAACCCTTAATGTTGTGTCATGTATACATCTTCTTAAAGGTTCTCATTAAGGAATGCTATTTTGACATCCATTTTCCAAATCTCATAGTCATGGTAAGCCGAAATGGAAAGTAGAATTCTGATGGATTTCATCATTGAAACTGGTGAAAAGGTTTCAACATAGTCAATTCCTTGACATTGTTTAAACCCTTTTGCAAATAGTCGTGCTTTATAGGTACTGACATGTCCTTCCATGTCTAGTTTCTTATTTAATACCCATTTTCAACCAATATTCTTTACATCAACTGGAGGATCTACCAAAATCCAGGCTTGGTTTTGGTACATGGAATCTATTTTAGAATTCATGGCTTCTTTCCACTTGGCTACGTCTGTGCCACTTACTACTTACTTGTAGGTTATAGGATCATTATTATCAACTCATAATGAGTCACCATCCTCAGTAACTAGAAAACCGTACCATTTCGGTTCTATAACCTCTCTTGTACTCCTACGTAATACTTGTGCCTCTAGAATATATTCTTCTTCCACAAGGCTTCATGGAATCTATTCATGTACCAACTCTTGTGTACCTTGAGCCTCGACTTCATTGAAGTATATTTATCTCCCAATATCTCTTTTGGAAATGTGCTCCCTCTCAGGTAATATGGAATGTCTTTCCACTATCACCCTTTTGTCTGAGGGGTTGTATAGGTAATATCCTTTTTCTTCCTTGGAGTATCCTATAAGGGTACACTTTGTGCCTCGAGGTGAGAGTTTGTTACCTGAAGAGGCCTCAACAAATGCTTCTCTACCCCACACATGTAAATTTGATAACATTTCTTTTCTTCCACTCTAGAACTCATATGGAATACCATTTATCAATTTAGTTGGTACTTGGTTTAGTATGTGTTCCACTGTTTGTAACGCATACCCCCAAAAGGATAATGGAAGACTTACATGACTCATCATTGATCTCACCATGTCCAACTAGGTTTGGTTCCTCTTTTTTCTTACACCATTCCACTGAGTTGTTTAAGGAGGAGTGAGTTGGGATAGGATCCCAAACTCCCGTAAGTAATCAATGAAGTCTTGATTAAGATATTCCCCACCTCGGTCTAAGCGGAGTTTCTTAATCTTCTTACCAAGCTGGTTCTCAACTTCATTCTTGTATTACTTGAACTTATAAAAGGAATTTGACTTATACCTCATTAAGTATACATATCCATATCTACTAAAATCATCAGTAAAAGTTATGAAGTATGAGTACCCACCCCTTTCTTCAACTAGAAATAGTCCACACACATCGGTATAAACCAATTCAAGAAGCTCTTTAGCCCTTTCACCTTACCCACTAAATGGGGATTTGGTAATTTTTCCTTTTAAACACGCATGACATATGCCAAGTGGTCTTAGTTAAAAAGAATATAAATATCCATCTTGATGTAACTTTTTCAATCATTTCTCATTTACATGACCTTGTCAGTGATTCCAAAGTTGGGTGTGGTATGAGTCATGTGAAGTATCTTTGTCATCGATTCTCAATACTTGGTTTGTATAATCCAACACATAAAGGTCATTGTATAAATGTGCCCTACCAAAAATATGATACCTTTATAAAAGAAGAAACATTCATTTCCAAACTTGAAAAAAAATCCATCTATATCTAGTATGGATACATAAATTATGTTTTTGGTTACAAAAGGCACATAAAACAACCCTTTAACACCAAGATCATCCTAGTTGGTAACGTGAGGTGGTAGTCCTCGACCGCTACAACAACAAGTCTGGATCTATTGGATGCTCGTAGATCTACCTCCCCTCGATCAATCTTTCTGAATCTACATGGTTCTTATATTTGGATACATATGTGAGCACCACAAGCTATATCTAATACCCAATTTGTAGAAATAGATATATTTCATTCGATAACAAACACACTTGAAGCTTCCCCTTGCTTCTTAGACTGGGTAAAGTTCTTCTTCTAGTGTCCCTTATTTCCACATGCGAAACAAATAGCCTCATGTTCCCTTGCCTCCCCTTTTATATTCCTTCTCTTGGAAGGCCATGAAGAAGCTTTGGGATTAAAGATCTTTGCCTTTCCTTTCCTCTTATTCACCATAATGAAAAAATGATTTTTACACTTCATATATTTGTACACATGGAATATGAGGATAAGAAGGTCAGATAAAGACTTATCAATGTTGTTCATATTGAAATTGACAACAAATTTAGAGAAGATCTGAGGGAGTGATGCAAGAATGAGATCAGTGCCCAGTTCTTTAGGGAGTTTAAACCCTAGAACCTCAAGGCGCTCAATGTAGCCAATGAGCTTGACTACATGAGGCCCAACTGAGGAACCTTCTCCAAGATTACTCTGAAAGAGTTCCTTAGAGATCTTAAACCTTTCCTATCTTTCTCTCTCCTAGTAAAGACCATGGAGGTTCTCGGGCATGCTATAAACATCCATGTTTTCATGAGACTTTATGAGATCACTAGAAATTGATGATAACATCAAATATTGAATGTCAACTACATTGTTCATATGTTTTTATAGACCAGGAAATCCTTATCACTTGCCTCTTTGGAAGGAAGATCAGGTAATGCTCACTCCAGCATGTAAGACTTCTGCTCATGGTGTAGGATAACTCAAAGGAGTCTAAACCATTCCTGGAAGTTACTGCTAGTGATGATGTTATCTTTATCTAGAATTGATCAAATGGATAGTGTGGTTGACGAGATTGTCTTTTTTATTATAAAATTTAGAAGAGTATATCACTAGCACTTTCTTGATTATATTTTATGAGAAATAATAAATTTTCATTAAGTCTTCCACTATTTTATCAAGTCCCAATGGCCCTCACCATTGAGCTCATAATGTCCAGTTTCCATGACATTCAAGTGTAAAGGATCCATATTCCCCTTTTCATAACCCCGATAAGGGTTGGTCAAGATATTAGAAGGTATTTAGGTAGGCATGTCTTTGCCAACTGCGGGCTTGTAGCTCCTTGATCTATTGAGTGAACTCCCCAATCTTGAAATCATGACTTTGGATTTCCTCAACTATTTCATCCAATATTACACCAAGTATAGAAAGGGATACTCCTCTTGATGTAATATAGTTAATTCAAACCAAAACCTTTCATAAGGGCTTCCTGTATAAAAGTAAGTGTCCCAACAAGGGTTGGTCAAACACATAGTTTTATTGAGTTTTTCCCTTAATCAAGTAATAGAAGGATTGTTCTAACTTAATATTTTTTTGAGAAATTTTTATCTCTAATGGGATAATTGATTATTATCATTATCACATGATAGTTAATATTAAGTTGAACTTACATAAGTGATTAACCGTGACCTTATAATATTTATGCATAAGTCTGGTTTATTTTACTTTCATCTTGCATGCTTATTTAATAAATTAATTATGTGATCGTGACAACACATCCATAATGATAAAACATGCAACTGAGAGAAATAAAATAAATTAATTATAATGATCATGAGCTTTTATAATGGTTATTTTATCTAGCATATGATAAACTAACCCTGACCTAGGGGAGAAACACCTTGAATCTTTTGGGTTCGTGTTTACAGTTTCTACCTATCCACCTCTGTATCTCCTGGGATTGGTTTCATCTTAGCTCTAGCTTGAACTGCCTCCATTATCTTGGGAGTTCCATCCATTATATATTCATTTTTTTAACTCACATGTAGGTGAGGGTTAAAAAGGGGTTTTACATAAAAGAAAAATTGGGCACATAGTCCCTACATATTAATGAGGAGAAGGCTTGCAGGCCAACAAATTTAATTCAAAAATATAAATTAAAAGAAACCATCCACATACAAAGGTCTTGGTTTATCTCATGATCATCCATACATGCAACAATATGTATGCATAAATAAAACAAGAATTCAATTCTTTAATCATTCTTGTTTAAGATAAATCATGCTCGAATAAATTAATTTTCGTCTTTAATTAATCAATCCTTTTATCTTAAACCCTTTTCTGAATTTCCATGGGATTCGAATCCATCATAATTTAAAATAAGTAAATTCATTTAAAATAATCTTTGTACGTAACTTGTACCTTGTAGGAAACCTGGTGAATTCCTATTCATAACTACCTAATGAGTAGAAATGAACATTAAGCAGATGTTAAATTAAACACATATATATATAACACCTATCACGTGTTGTACCTCACCTTTACACCCACACGATGGTACAAATATTAATGGTTTGTATAATATAATAATAAATATTAATAAATATTCATAATTTGGATAATTACATGATGTGTAGTTATAACTACATGATGTGTAATCCAGAAACTGTGTGCCGCCTATTCTTGATCAACACATAGAGTCATTTAAGAGTTAGAAAGACTCCAACACACGGTTTGGTTTGGCGAACTGGTCTGATGCATTTAATATTGACTACATGACATGTACTACCAAATAAACACCGTGTGATATGGTGTTATACATCCAGGAATCTTTGGCACCTCCGAATGAGATCCTCTATTTTATTTTAATCAAAATTAAAAGAACAGATCATTTTTGTAAGGTGAATGAGAAATGAGAGAGGAGGAACAGATCTCAAGATTCAGATTTGTAGAATGATTAACTTTAATTGAAACAACTAAATTATTAAATGTGTAAATCATCAATGAAATATTTAAATAATTATGAACTATGATGTAACCACTCTGATAACACTTCAAGGTTCTGGGCGCAGTGGAAGCATGGTTGGGACAGGACCCAACTTTAATTTTTAACATGATCGATGATTATTCTGAGATCAATATGACAATGAACGCCAGTCTAAAAGAAATAGAATCAGAGATTTATATAAAGAAGGAAGAGGCATGAAAACTTTACAGAGGATCTTGCACATCATTTGTATAACTAATTTAATTAATTTCATAAAGAAAATAATACTTGGATCTTCGGTATTTTCTTCGTTGATGATGTTGTTCGTCCGGAATGACCCTTTCAGATTATCTTGTTGTGCTTGTAAGGATCCAAACTAGAATCCATCTAGCGGTGATCCACATGTGCTCTGATGGCCTCCGACTGACACTGCTTGTTTCCAAGTGCTAGTGCAGTGAAGCGAGTGTCTTGTTTTGGTCGTTCTTGATCACTTTCTCTTCAGCCTTGAAGAATGTATCTCATTATTGAGAGGGGAAGAAGAGGATTTGAGAGAGAAATTGTTTGGCTCAAAAATTCTCAATTCACTAAGCATGTAGTGTCGTGTGGTGTCTGGAACAATAGGCGTACTTGTCTATTTATATGCATGGAACTTCTGTTACAATATTTAATTTCATAACAGAAATTAAATACATTCATGAACTTAGAGAAAACTCATGATCATAATCATAATACCGCATCATTATTTATGGTGCGCCAACTTGCGCAAAACGAAATTATAAATAAAATTCTATGTCACAAAATAATATCAATTTCATTATTATTTTAACTTGTGCCACATAGTTAAATAATTATATACCTTTTTAAAAATAATTATTTTACTACCAGACTGGCCTTGGTATGCTCGAACTCTACTTCCATTTTTTGAACACCTGAATAAATAAATAAATAATTTATTCTCTTAAATAAATATTTTATTTACAAACTAGTAAATAAATATTTATTAAATGTTCAATAAAATAAATAAATATATTTTATTTAATTTATAAGATCATTTTAACTTGAATAAAATTATTCTACAGTCTTGAAAAAAATATTTATATAATTAATTAAATTCAAATATAATTTAACCGAGACCACAAAAAATACTTAGTGTGTGACCTTTTAGGATTTATTCTCATTGGAATTAGGTGGGATTACCTAAATTCCAAGAGTACCATCTAGCAACGGTTCAAGGAACCCAAAATAAAGAACGTAAAGTCACAACAATGACATCCACATGTGAACGCTCACTGTGTAATATAATCCCTTTATCGCAATATCTCATCAGGAAAATTTCATGATAGTGTCATCAAATTTTATGCTTGATACTCCATTCTTTAACTACCTGAAACAAACTCATCATTACACCATGGCCATGAAATTTCACGCGACGGTTCTATTTAAATTGAAGGGTTGAGATTTCAACTTCCATAAATGAAAACTGAAAAATCCTTCCTCGACTTATCCATTAATAACATGCCACTCATGATGCACCCAATGTACCCTACTTCCCGTCAACCGTCTGCGTGACAGTTTTCGTCAGTAAATCAATGTGCGTGAGTCATGACACTTATTAATGACAATATTAAAGTATAAGGATCATTACACACGCTCGCTGATAGAAATATCCAATGACACAAAAACATGTGGAATTCATACTAGCAGGTCTATTCTCATAATCTCCTATCTTTAAGATTACTAAGTTTGAACTTCATGAGAGGAAGTCTCATATTCTTATGAGTCCTCGCACCAGACGGTCTACATGTTATGTGTCCCATCATAGTATTTCATCCAACTGAAGAAATATATTTAAGAATATTATTATAGAAGTTCAAAGTTCTCATCATAGTGGGGAACTTCCATGACCTTATCAATGAAACAAATACTCTAGGACATTATTATATCATATTCATGTAGAACAATGAACAATATGTAATAATAAATTAATTATCCATGTAATAAAAGTAAAACCATTTGGTTCTAGGACACCAAAAGGTTGAACTCTAAATAAAAAATCCTTTTAGATATAATACCACATTTTCCAATTTAATAAACCTTGAGGGGGTGAATTAGGGTGTTTCCCAATTAATTTTTTCCCTTTCATATGATTTTATCCAATTTGGATCTTGTTTCGGTGTTATAAAGAGAAATGTTCAGCCTATTGATCAATTAGTTTTCGTACAACCTCATCTAATATCAAAAAAAAATTAAGGACTATAAATCATGAAAATAAAACATGGATTTTACTTGGTTCTCCACAAATATCTAATCCAAGGAGCATACAATGACAATGTGTTGATATACTAGAGTTTAACACTATTCATTGCAGTTATTACAAATGTTTAAGAAATACACACTATCGATCCTAAGGACACTCCCTCTTTTTCACTAAGAACACTTATTTAGTGAAGGATTGGTTAGTTTATAAATGAAAGGGTCTTTTTAATAGTTTATATACTTGAAGGTTTTTGGTCCATCCAATATAGATTTTTGATACACCTTTTATCCTCATCTATAGGTAAATAATCTATTAGAATTCACTTTTCTACACTCTATTTCTTCAATGCCGAATAATATTAACTCTTAAATGTGACGGATTTTCCTTTTTATTCTATAATACACGATATTGTTCACTCTCTATCACCAAATCACAATATTATTTTCCTGAAGCTTCACTTCCCATCATTTGAAAATGCCTCTTTCTTAGGGAGAGTTTTCATATGGTATTTATATGAATTCATATAACTCCACTTTCCCCATGTGATATTAAAGATTTATAAATATAGAATGACCTATTAGGGCCATTATATGATTCCTAAAGGCCAAACATGAGGTCTATTATGTCATACCCCAACCTATCTTTTTATTTTATTTTATTATTTTAGTTTTAAAATTTTTTGTCGAGTTTCGGGTCGAATCCCGAACAGGATTTTTGAGTTTTGTCAAAAAAAAACGTGCATTTTTTTGGGTTGATGTCGCTGAGCGGATGGGAGGAGCACGTTTCTAAGTTGACGTCGCTGGGCACATGGGCGGGGCACATTTTGAAAACCCTGCGCAGCTCCGCTCGGGCTTCTCCACGATCCTCTTGTCTTTGGAGATTTTAAAATGAATAAACTTTGTAATTTATTGCATTAGTTAAAATTTTCATGGTTACTAAAATTTTTAATTATTATTATTAAAATGAAATAAGTATTTTCTATTATTTATATCCTTATCTGTACGATAATTATTATTCCAATTGGTGTTATTATTAATAAAGATTTATTACCATTATTATTTTTATTTTTATTGAGGTATTATTATTATTATTATTATCATTATTATTATTATTATCACATTTTTTTTATTATGCGTTAATGTTTATTTATTTTCCATTTTGTTTACACTAACCCTAATGCAGCCCTAGGCTTCCCACCTCCCCGCGTGCCGCCACCCCCTCCTTTCCCTTCTTCCTCGTTGCATGCCTCTCTCCCTCCCAACGCGCTAGCCTCCTCCTGCCCAGTGGTCGTGCTGCACCCTTCGTGACATGCTGCCTCTGCTTGTTGCTTAGCCACCATGTGCCCAGCAGCGCCACACGCACCACACCTCCCATTCCCTCTTTCCTGCTTTGGCCCGCACACCGGTGACCACCTTGCTTGCACCAGCCTCCACCTCCCGACACCAGCGTGCCGTCTGCGCCCCTCTAGCTTCGCTGCCTAGTGCCCCAGCTCCCCTGCACCCTATTCCGCTGCACCAGCCCCCCAGCCCGCTCCCTGCTTAGCGCGCCCGACCAGCGCACCCACCGACTCCTCTTTTCATTGTTCGACCTCCTACTTCCCCTTGCTTCAATGCGAGCAGGACTACTGAAATCTCCCCCGTCCGGCCCCTGCTTCATAGCCCAGACCAGAAACTGCAACACCCTCCACTGTCCGCTCCCTTTCTGGAAGCGACGACCGGTGCCCCGTCTCCCACCTGACTCACCCGCACATTTCCCACCACTGCCCAGATCACCCGCACCTGACCCATCGGCTGCCTCACACCGCCACTGTCCAATGGCCCTCACCTGCAGCCCCCGATCGGACCGCATCCAACTATGGACCCACCTAACCTCTTTCCGGTCATGCGCTGTTTAGTTTTGCGCCTGCCGACCCAACATGCGTCATCCAGCAAGCCCTTCTAGTGCAACATGCGTGCTTTCGGCCAATGCACCTCTTTTCCGATGGTCGCGCGACCTTCCAACTGGACCACTCCGACTTCTGATGTCCTCACCGCCCCTTTCTGATGGTCTCACAACCCCACTGGTCGAGTGTGTATCCGAACTGAGGTGAGGTTTGCACTGTTCTTTCTTGAATGTTAGATAATTATTTTAGTGTGTATTGTGTTTAATTAAAATTGGTGCGAACTTATTTTTTTTAAAATAATTGAGTTTTTTTTAATTAGTTCAGTGTGAAGTTTAGTTTTTAAATGAACTTATTTGAGTTTTATACCTTATATCATACTCATGTGGATTAAGATGCGTTTTTATGATAGCTAATCCTGAGTTGTTTAATTGATTTTTTATAAATTATGAAATTAATTTATTTGACCATACAAGTGGTGTGTATTCTTTTTTAGTAGGACATAGGAGTGCGTTTGATAAAATATGTGTCCGTCGAATCAATTTTTGTTAATGTAAAGCTGTGGGTTACTTTTTTGGAAATTGTTTAATAAATTTTAAATTGGGTTATTAAATAGTACAAACGATGTGAGTTTTGTTTCGAAACTAGGTCGAGAGGGTTCTTTTTCACTATTTGTTTGTTTAGATTATGTTGAGTCCGTGTTTATGTATTTTAGTTATCTTTTCAGTTGCAGCGCATTGGCAAGGTTTTTCCACGGTCCTGCGATCGTCAGCTTACACGTGATTGTGTGCCCGCTCGAGGCGTATCGCATCATCGTGCTTGGACTACGAGTTGAGGTAGATCCCCCACTGTACTCACCTTTAAATTTAGAATTTATTTATTTCTTGATATTCTATTAATTATATTAAATGTGAATTAATTGAAGATAATAAATTTTTAAATGATTATTTGGTGTAAAAAGATCCGTTTTTTTTATACACGACACTTGAAACATTTTCCTGATGAGTGGACACCCAGTAGTGAAAGAATGCACATTTGGCCTTTAAACATAATTCACAGAATTTTAAATGTAGTTCTAGTTTATTGATAAATGATTTATTTTAAAGCATGAAAAAGTGGTTTGGTTCACTTGAAAAATGGGTATTTTCCTTAAAATTGGTGAAGGCCTGTTTGTCACTTTAATAAAATAATTTTTTTGGAAAAGTATATTTTGGGTGACTCAGATGTGATATTTGGTGCACGTTGACTACATGATTTGTGTGTGATGTTTGTACTACTTGATTGACTTTGTTGACTCACCCCTTTCCTGCTTATTATATGTGTTAACATGGGAACCTGGCATAGTAAGTGAATCTTCTGAGAATGATTGTTTCACTAGTTTAGATTATGCACTGGCTAGTGGCCCTTAGTACGGATGACACTCTGCTAGGGGATTGGGCCCCTGGGTTAGGCCATGTTCGGAAACACCAGGTGTTAGGGCGTTATGACGTCATCGAGAGTAGGAATTCCTTCAGGATGAGTAACACGTATAGTACATTCTGGATTTTTCACAAGATCCTAGGTTTGACCCATGTTTTCTTTAGTGTTTATTTGTATTTGGCAGATGATTGAGAGGTCTAGTTCAGTTGCTGGCCCCTGTGTGCCACATTATCCACTACCCTTAGTGTGTGTTTTGTGTTGTGTGTGGTTTTCCCTTTGACTAACAATTAAAATTTGGATTTCTAAATTGTTCGCAAAAATGTTTTAAAAAGAAATGCACCTGTTCCTTTCAAACACTAAACTTGTTTTTATATTTAAAAGGGAAATGGGCTGTTACTTGTTTTAGAAATGAAGGTGTGTGTGGAAACCAATATTTTATATAATTTAGTTCAAACCTGGAATTGATAAATTCTTTATTTGATGGTATGTACATTGGTAATAGAATTAGTCGGGCCTACTTACTAAGTTTTAATACTCACGCCTATAGTGTTTTCCTGTTTTTAGTTTCTGTTGTGGGTTGACTCGAGCTTTCTCTCCATAGGTGAGAGTTAGTTGTGGTTTGGTGAGAGACTCTTGGGGTCGCAAGGAGTTTTATTCGTGGTTAGGTTAGTTTTTTTGTTGTTTTCCATTCTTTCTTTTCATATTATTTATTTACTTTGTGTTAGGTTACTTTGTGGTTTGGGAACGATTTTTGTTGTTTTCTTACTAAGTTTTTGTAGTTTTTTTGTTGTTTTGTTGTTCGCTGCTTTATTTATTTTCATTGGGAAAAATCGTTCCCTCCTGCTCTCTTTTGATGCCCTGGCACTTGTCGCCAGCTAGGGAGGATCAGGAACACCTCTCAGGCCATGCCGCGGACCGGCTCGGGTGACCGGTTCAGGGTCGACCCAGGTTTGTTCATGACAAAATGGTATCAGAGGAGGTCAGCTCTTGAGCGAACCTTATTTTTCAGAGCGCCCTTTGTTATTTGGGGTTGTCATAGTAGAACGAGTAGAATTGTTTAGAATCAAGGCGTACGGACATGAAAGACGTCATGAACTCTTGCTCAGTCCGAACCTCGGGTTACTATGGGATGTCCGGGTTGTCGTTGTCTTTGAAATATTTTGAATTGTTTTATGTTGGGAAATGAAATGGGAGTCGGGAAAGTGACCTATGTGAGATCGCATGGTATAGTAAGCCATGTGGAGCCAGAGACATTACCCGAGAGTGATCCTTGTGACGGTGGCGTGACTGGCGTATGGCCGCCAACCATATGTCCAAGTCACCCATCATCACTAGTTTTCCAATAGTGAATCGTTTGAGTTTTCCTTCATTATGAAAATTGTTTTGTAAAGTTTTATTTTGGAAATTGTAAAAATTTGAAATTGAAATGGAAATGAACATGTTTTTATTATGTTCTTTTTTTCATTGTTCCTTAGTGTTCACCCCCACGATGGTTTGATGGAAGCCCAAGGTGCAGCTTCGGGTGGTGCACCCCTAGCGAATTCTCCAGTTGATCAGCCCATAGACTATGTTCTGGAGTTCCAGAAGTTGAACCCTCCTCTCTTTTATGGACAAGAAGATCCTCTTGAGGAAAATGAGTGGTTTCAGAATATTGAGAGGAAGTTCAGTTTCATTTGGTTACCTGAGTCGTTAAATGCGAAGTTGGCTAACTTTATGCTTGAAGGCCCAACTTGGAAATGGTGGAAGTCTGTGTCTCAGAATAAGCCTTGGTAAGATCTAACATGGGAGTTTTTCAAGTCATCGTTCATCCAAAAACACTTCTCTGAGTTGAAAAAGCTGAGGAAGAGGATGGAGTTGTGTTGTCTTTAGCAGGGCATTGAATCGGTACTAGAATTCTATCGGCATTTCTCAGACCTAGTTCTGTACGACCAATGGTTTGTAGAAAACAATCCCAAGAAGGATCGACAATTTGAGTCTGGACTCTGAACTAAGTTGCGATTGAAAGTGAAAGAGCTCAACCTAACCACCTTCTCGGATGTTGTAGGGAAAGCCTTTTTAGCTGAAGCTGGGTTAGTAGGAGGACTTGAGGTAGTGAATCCTCCAGCCTTGGGAATCAGTACAGAGGATAAAGAGAGGAAGAATGAGAAGCACCCTGATGTGAGTGGCTCTAATAGAGGAATCAAGAGGCCTTCAGACCTTCAGTCTTTTTCTTCATAGTGAAATGTCATGATCTGTCACCAGTGTGGTAGGTAGGGTCACAAGAGGCCAACGTGTCAGAGTGCTCTGAGACCCTTCCACACCTGTGGACGTTGGGGTCACTTGCAGCGATTCTGCCGCTTTGTTTCTAAGAAGTGCGCTGAAGCTAGACTTGTCTCTTCGAAGGTCACCTCAGACCGTTAGTAAGAGTAGGGCGATTTTTGGGGACTGATTTGAGGTTTTCTATTTTTAGTGTTTCTTGGGTGTAGTAATCGTCTCTTGTAGCATTTTGCGGTGTTCCTTTTCTTTCAGTTGTAAGAATGGTTGTGGTTGAACCTCTTTGAAATTTTTATTTTATTGGAAGTGTGTTTGGTAAAATTTTGGTTTGTGGGTTATGTTTGGGAATTTCTAAAGCCTGACTGCGAGGGAAAAGATGCTTCAATCATCAGTGCTCCAGCCATAGGCCCTGGAGTGAAGCTGGCGCATAGTCAGGAGAACCCCAACAGTGGAAAAAGGGCTTTGGTTTAATCTTGGTCTTTAGTGCATCATGGTTTATGTTCTTCTGAGGGTGTAACATTATTGATATAACAATGGTGGTAGTTTTGATGCTCTACCAGTTCGCCCCTTCCCTTCTCCCCCTTGTGGTGGGGGGTTTTTGGTCTGTGTGGAAAGTTGTCATGTTTGGTTAATCTCGTTAGTTCTTATGGTGGGGAGACCCACAGTGGGTTTCGCAAAGTTACACCTGAAGTAATTTTGAGTTAGCCCAATCCTTATGGTGGGGAGTCCGTTCAGGCCTCCCCGTGTCAGTATCAGAGTTTATTTTCATGTATCGTTTGGTGGTATGTGGTCTTGTACAGAACCACCTAATCTTGAGTTCGTAGTCTCAAGTAAACGTTGAGATTGGAGTACACCCAATGGTTTCGTTGGACTAAGATTATAGGGATAAGTCTCAGAGGTGATTTAAGTTCATTCATTCCTTGGTTGAAATAGATTGTTTGGGTTCTGCTTGGTGATGATTAAGGTGATCTTTTTTATGGGATGAGTTTTGTGTCATGGGTTTTCAGTGTCTGTTTGGATCGATCAACTAGAGGCGCTTAAACTTTTGGGGGTCAGTGATACTTAAGGAGTTTCATCTTTGGGTCTTGATCTTGTTTTGGATTTCTGAGGGCGGAAAAAGTTATGGTGTGGAGAATTGTCACACCCCAACCTATATTTTTATTTTATTTTATTATTTTGGTCTTAAAATTATTTTTCAAGGTTCGGGTTGAATCCCGAATAGGATTTTTGAGTTTTGTCAAAAAATGCGCATTTTTTTTGGGTTGACGTCGCTGAGCACACGAGCAGAGCGCATTTTTGAGTTGTCGTTGCTGGGCACACGGGCGGGGCACGTTTTGAAAACCCCACACGGCTCCGTCTGGGCTTCTACATGATCCTCTTGTCTTTGGAGATTTTAAAATGAATAAACTTTGTAATTTATTGCGTCAGTTAAAATTTTCATGGTTACTAATAATTTTAATTATTATTATTAAAATGAAATGAATATTTTTTATTATTTATATCCTTATCAGTATGATTATTATTATTCCAATTAGTGATATTGTTAATATAGATTTATTACCATTATTATTATTATTTTAATTCAGGTATTATTATTATTATTATTATTATCACTTTTTTTATTATTTTTATGTGTATTATTTTTATTATGGGTTAATGTTTATTTATTTTCCATTTATTTGTTTTGTTTTTTTACCCTAACCCTAATGTAGCCCTCAGCTTCCCCTCTCCTCGTGCACTGCCACCCCCTCCTTTCCCGTCGTCTCCCACGCCGCACGCCTCTCTCCCTCCCAGTGCGCTAGCCTCCTCCTTCCCAGCTCTATGACCTGCTGCCTCCGCTCGTTACTCTTCCACCCCTACACCCAGCAGCGCCACACGCACCCCGCCTCCCATTCCCTCTTGCCTACTTCTGCCCACATGTCGATGACCATCTTACTTGCACTGGCCTCTACCTCTCGACACCAGCATGCCTCCTGCACCCCTACAGCTTTTTTGCCCAGTTCCCCAGCTCCCCCACACCATGTTCCGCTACACCATCCCCCCGACCTACTCCCTACTCAGCACGCCCGACCAGCGCACCCACCGAATCCCCTTTCCGCTGTCTGTCCTCCTACTTCCCCTTGCTGCAGCATGAGCAGGACCACCCAAGCTCCCCCATCCAGCCCCTGCTTCATAGCCCCGACCAGAAACCGCAGCGCGCTCCACTGTCTGTTCCCTTTCCAGCAGCGATTACTGGCGCCCCATCGCCCACTCGACTCACCCGCACGCTGCCCACCGCTGCCCGACTCACCTGCACCCGTCCCATCGGCCGGCTCGCACCGCCACTATTCGGAGACCCTCACCCATAGCCCTCGGTCTAACCGCATCCAGTTGTGCACCCACCTGACCTCTTTCTGACCGTGCTCCATTTATTTGCGCGCCTTCCGACCCACCATGCGCCATCCATCCAGCCCTACTAGTGCAATGTGCGTGGTTTTGGCCAACATGCCTCTTGTTTTACAGTCTCACGACCTTCCAACTGGACCACGCCCACTTCCGGTGTCCTCACTGCCCCTTTCTGATGGTCGTGCAACCCCACTGGTCGAGCGTGTATGCAAGATGAGGTGAGGTTTGCGCTGTTCTTGCTTGAATGTTAGATAATTATTTTAGTGTGTATTGTGTTTAATTAAAATTGGTGTGAACGTAGTTTTTTTTAAATAATTAAGTTTGTTTAATTAGTTCAATGAAGAGTTTAGTTTTTAAATGAACTTAGTTTTGTTTTATATCTTATAGCATACTCACGTGTATTAAGATGCATTTTTATAAAATCTAATCCTGAGTTGTTTAATTGATTTTTTATAAATTATGAAATTAATTTTTTTGACCATAAAAATGGTGCGTATTCTTTTTTATTAGGACATAGGTGTGAGTTTGATAAAATATGTGTCCGTTGAATCAATTTTTTTTAATGTAATGCTATGGGTTACTTTTTAGAAATTGTTTAATAAATTTTAAAGTGGGTTATTAAATAGTACAAACGATGTGAGTTTTGTTTTGAAAGTAGGTCAAGAGGGTTCTTTTGAATTGTTTGTTTGTTTGTATTGTGTTGAGTCTGTGTTTATGTATTTTTGCTATCTTTTTAGTTATAGCTCATTGGTAAGGTTTTCCCACGGTCCTGCGATCGTCAGCTTGCACGTTCTTGTGTGCCCGCTCGAGGCGTGTCATGTCATCGTGCTTGGACTGCAAGTCAAGGTAGGTCCCCCACTGCACTCACCTTTAAATTTAGAATTTATTTATTGCTTGATATTTTATTAATTATAATAAATGCGAAATAATTTGAGATAATAAATTTTTAAATGATTATTTGGTGTTAAAAAGAACCGTTTATTTTATACACGACACTTGAAACATTTTCTTGATGAGCGGACACCCAGTAGTGAAAGAATGCATGTTTGGCCTTTAAACATAATTCATGGAATTTTAAATGTAGTTCTGGTTTATTGATAAATGATTTATTTTGAAGTGCGAACAAGTGTTTTGGTTCACTTGAGAAATGAATATTTTCCTTAAAATTGGTGAAGGCCCGTTTGGCACTTTAATAAAATAAATTATTTTGGAAAACTCTATTTGGGGTGACTCAGATGTGATATTTGGTGTATGTTGACTGCTTTATTTGTGTGTGATGTTTGTACTACTTGATTGAATTTGTTGACTCACCCATTTCCTGTTTATTATATGTGTTGACATGGGAACCTGGCATAGTAAGTGAATCTTCTAAGAACGATTACTACACTAGTTTAGATTACGCATTGGCTAGTGGCCCTTAGTACAGATGACACTCTGCTAGAGGATTGTGTTGTACCTCTCGAACCCCTCAAGGTTTTATTTTCATGATCACAATCACCCTCATATTTATCTAATCCTCTTTCAAGTGTTTTTGGTTAATAGGAATCAAATCAGGTGGCCAAGGAATTGGGCCAAGAAAGAAAGAAGGCAAAGTGGACTGAAATTCAGTCCACCGGCCAACCGGTGGCTTCACCACCGGTCAGCCGGTGGAGCCTGGACAGAAGGCATCCTTCTGTCCAGACCACCGGCCAGCCGGTGGCACACCAGCGGCCAGCCGGTGGCACCTGCAATCAAGAGGGAGCCACTGCCTCCCCACCGGCCAGCCGGTGGCCTCAGCACCGGCCAACCGGTGGCACCCTCTCCAAATAGTGTCAGCTACTGCCTCACCACCGGCCAGCCGGTGGCTCTGGCACCGGTCGACCGGTGGCCCCTGGACAGGAATCCAATGACTTTTTACAAACACCGGCCAACCGGTGGGACTGTACCGGCCAGCCGGTGGAGCCAGTCAAACTAGCCGTTGCAGTTTGACCAGGCTGGCCCACTTGGCTCCCAACGGCTCTTTTAGCCTCTCCAACGGCTCCGAAGCCTCCCCAAGGGTTCCTTGCCTATAAATAAAGGCCAAGGAAGCCCCGGACACCTACCGGAACGATACGGAAGCCCCGGACACCTACCGGAACGATACGGAAGCCCACGGACACCTTGTTGATCATTTGGCGTACCTCCGGTGCATTCCTCCAAGGGAACCCCAAGTGCTCCATCCAATTCCACATTCAAGAGCACCCTCAAGAAGCTTGGGAGAGCACGCTACATCAGCTCCATCATCCAATTGGCGCCCAAGTCTTCCTCCAATACGGTTTTTATTTTATTTATCTTTTTGAGCTTTAAAATTGGGTTTGTGCCTACAAACCCCAAACCCTTTTCTCATCCCCCTTTCTTTTGGGTTCTCACACCACCATTAAGGTGTGAAGAGGTTTCTTCAAGCCTTTCCTTTTAAAAGGCTTGTGTCACCGGTGAGCTAGCCTTCACCCGTTAAAAAGTCTAGTGGGTTCTTGCTAAACCATCAAAAGCAAGTGGGTTCTTGCTAAACCACAAAAAGCAAGCTGTAATAGGTCCTAGTGCTACCTCAAAGCCTAGTGGGTTTCTTGCTAAAACCATTGAAAAGCAAGCGGTAGGAATCTCTCAACGGTTGAGTTGGGAGCGGAGACGTAGGCCGGGTTTTGGCCGAACTCCGTTATCAATTTTGTGTGTCTTGCCTCTTTACTTTCCGCTGCATTTTTAACTTTGATTTTAATTTGTTAATCAATTTTTTAAAAGGCAATTCACCCCCCCTCTTGCCATCATTCCCCGTTTATTCCGACCCAACATTTGGTATCAGAGGGGTAATTTGAGTAATACCTTAAAAGGTTTCAAATTCAAAGATCCATTGTGATGGCATCCACCTCTTTCGCCCCCGAGGGCTACTCATTGGGTCGGGCTCCATTTTTTGATGGGACCGACTATAATTATTGGAAAACCCGCATGACCAATTTTTTAAGAAGCATAGGTTATCCGATTTATAAAATTGTCATGCAAGGTTATTCTTTGTCTTCCCCCGACGAATCCAAATGGACCCCCGCCGATATTAGAAATTTCGAGCTTGATGGCAAAGCCATGAATGCTCTTCATTGCGGGTTAGATAGAAATGTTTTTGATCATATTTCTTCTTTCTCTACTTCACATGATATTTGGAAATGTTTAGAGCTAACCCATGAAGGTACTAAGAAGGCTCAAAAGCAAGAACCCGACATCAAGCAAGAACCCGATGAAAAATCCGTGCCCATTTTCCCACCTCACAAGAAAAGGGCCAAAAAGGAGAAGAAGAAGGCTTCAAAGGCAACATGGAGTGATAGCTCCACCTCTTCATTCTCCTCCTTCTCCTCGAGCGACCAAGGTAAAAAATTCCTAATGGTAAATCATGAGGTATCATCTTCCGACTCTTCCTCCTCCTCTTGTTCTTCAAATTCAAATTCTTTAAATCATTTATCTTATGAAGAACTCCAACATGCTAGAGACCAACTAGAAAAAGGTTTTCATACTTTATCGTCAAAATTTGTTGCTTTAAAAAAGTCTTTCAAAAAACTTTCCTCCGAAAAAGACCAACTTCTCAAAGAGAAGGAAGAGTTGACCCTAAAAATCCAAAATTTTCCAAATGTTGATTCCATGGAATCAACCATCAAAGACCTAAGGGAGACCCTAGCTAAGTTCACCCAAGGGGAACAAAATTTGAACAATATCCTAGGTTCCCAACGAATTTCTAGAACCACCCAAGGGCTAGGCTACACCAACCAAGCATCCTCCTCCCATGCACCCACTGTTTTTGTAAGGGGGAGTTCTTGTTTTAAATTTTGCAATTATTGTAAAAAACCCGGGCACCTTATTTATGAATGTAATTGTAAAAACGCCCGGTATGGCCAACCCAAATCTTTTTTTTATTCGGACGAATTTTATAGGAGAAGACCCGCCATGAGGCAAGTGTGGATTGAAAAATCCCTCTTAGCGAGTCTCTCCGGGCCTAAAATTGTCTCTTTTCAAAATCCCTCTCCCCGGTGACTTTTTGTTTTTATTTAGGGGGAGTTAGGATCTTTTAAGCTTTTTTTTTTAATTTCAAAATTTTCGATTCCAACTTTCAATTTCAACACTTGGTATCAAATTTTTTCATTTCAAAATATTCAATTCGAATTTCTCACTCAAATCTCTCAATTCTTTTTTGATTCAAAACTCTCAATTTCAAAATTTTCATTTGGTTTCAAATTTCAAATTTCAATTGGTTTTTGATTCAAAACTTTCAATTCAAACTGTTATTCAAATTTTCATTTTTATTTTTCATTTCAAAATTTCCAACAATTGGTATTATTTTCAATTGGTTTAAATTCTTGATTTTCAATTTTTCCCTCAATCAAGTTTTATGCCCCGAGCTATTTTGATAATCACAAAGGGGGAGAAATTTCTTGATTGATTGGGGGAGAATCATTTTTCATCATGCTTTGCATTGCCTTTAATCTCAGTATTTTACATTGTTTGTTTCGGTGATTGTGATCATCAAAATAGGGGGAGATTGTTGTACCTCTCGAACCCCTCAAGGTTTTATTTTCATGATCACAATCACCCTCATATTTATCTAATCCTCTTTCAAGTGTATTTGGTTAATAGGAATAAAATCAGGTGGCCAAGGAATTGGGCCAAGAAAGAAAGAAGGCAAAGTGGACTGAAATTCAGTCCACCGGCCAACCGGTGGCTTCACCACCGGTCAGCCGGTGGAGCCTGGATAGAAGGCATACTTCTGTCCAGACCACCGGCCAGCCGGTGGCACACCAGCGGCCAGCCGGTGGCACCTGCAATCAAGAGGGAGCCACTGCCTCCCCACCGGCCAGCCGGTGGCCTCAGCACCGGCCAGCCGGTGGCACCCTCTCCAAATAGTGTCAGCTACTGCCTCACCACCGGCCAGCCGGTGGCTCTGGCACCGGTCGACCGGTGGCCCCTGGACAGGAATCCAATGACTTTTTGCAAACACCGGCCAACCGGTGGGACTATACCGGCCAGCCGGTGGAGCCAGTCAAACTAGCCGTTGCAGTTTGACCAGGCTGGCCCACTTGGCTCCCAACGGCTCTTTTAGCCTCTCCAATGGCTCTGAATCCTCCCCAAGGGTTCCTTGCCTATAAATAAAGGCCAAGGAAGCCCCGGACACCTACCGGAACGATACGGAAGCCCCAGACACCTACCGGAACGATACGGAAGCCCACGGACACCTTGTTGATCATTTGGCGTACCTCCGGTGCATTCCTCCAAGGGAACCCCAAGTGCTCCATCCAATTCCACATTCAAGAGCACCCTCAATAAGCTTGGGAGAGCACGCTACATCAGCTCCATCATCCAATTGGCGCCCAAGTCTTCCTCCAATACGGTTTTTATTTTATTTATCTTTTTGAGCTTTAAAATTGGGTTTGTGCCTACAAACCCCAAACCCTTTTCTCATCCCCCTTTCCTTTGGGTTCTCACACCACCATTAAGGTGTGAAGAGGTTTCTTCAAGCCTTTCCTTTTAAAAGGCTTGTGTCACCGGTGAGCTAGCCTTCACCCGTTAAAAGGGCTAGTGGGTTCTTGCTAAACCATCAAAAGCAAGTGGGTTCTTGCTAAACCACAAAAAGCAAGCTGTAATAGGTCCTAGTGCTACCTCAAAGCCTAGTGGGTTTCTTGCTAAAACCATTGAAAAGCAAGCGGTAGGAATCTCTCAACGGTTGAGTTGGGAGCGGAGACGTAGGCCGGGTTTTGGCCGAACTCCGTTATCAATTTTGTGTGTCTTGCCTCTTTACTTTCCGCTGCATTTTTAACTTTGATTTTAATTTGTTAATCAATTTTTTAAAAGGCAATTCACCCCCCCTCTTGCCATCATTCCCCGTTTATTCCGACCCAACAGATTGGGCCCCTTGGTTAGGCCATGTAGGGAAACACCGGGCATTAGGGTGTTATGACGTCATCGAGAGTAGGCATGCCTTCATGATGAGTCACATGCATAGTACGTTCTGGATTGTTCATGAGCTCCTAGGTTCGACCCATGTTTTCTTTAGTGTTTATTTGTATATGGCGGATGATTGAGAGGTCTAGTTTAGTTTCTAGCCCCTGTGTGCCACTTTTTCCATTTCCCTTAGCGTGTGTTGTGTGTTGTGTGTGGTTTTCCCTTTGAATAACAATTAAAATTTTGATTTCTAAATTTTTCACAATTTTTTTTTAAAAATCAATGCACTTATTCCTTTTAAACACTAAACATGTTTTTATATTAAAAAGGGAAATTAAATGTTACTTGTTTTAAAAATGAAAGTGAGTGTAGAAACAAATATTTTATATAATTTAGTTCAAACTTGGAATTGATAAAATCTTTATTTATTGGTATGTGCATTGGGAATAGAATTAGTCGGGCCTACCTACTGAGTTTTAATACTCACACCTATAGTGTTTTCCTATTTTTAGTTTCTGTTGCAGGTTGTCTCGATCGTGCTCGCCGTGGGAGAGAGTTGGTTGTTGTTTAGTGAGTGACTCTCAGGGTCGCGATGAGTTTTAGTCGTGGTCAGGTTAGTTTGTTGTTGTTGGACATTCTTTCTTTTCATATTGTTTATTTACTTTGTGTTGTTCTATTTTATTTCTGCTTCTTTATTTATTTTTATTGGGTGAAATCATTCCCTCCTGATCTCTTTTGATTCCCTGTAACTTGTCGCCAACCCAGGAGGATCGGGAATGCCTCTCGGGCCATGCCATGGACCAGCTCGGGTGACCGGTTCAGGGTCAAACTGGGTTGGTTCGTGACATATTAAACCCATATCACGAACCTTGGGGAGTGTTGACATATTGTATCCAAAAGTTACCCACCTCAGTGTTACCTGATGGGTTTGAAACTACCCCCTATTCCTTAATAATAGATAAAAAAATAATTTATATCCATCAGTACAAGATATTTTCCTCTTTGGATCACTGCCTCAGGCCTTTGTTTTTTATAAGGACCCCTACCTATCACTATAAAATACCTCTTATCGAGGGAGAGTTCTGTTATAGTATTTGTATGAATGCATGGAACTCCCCCTTACCTCATGTAGGACTTGAGATGTAGAATCATGAAATGACCTGTTAGGGTAATGGTGTTCCACCTGGAAGCCATAAAATAGGTATATTAAACCCAAATCATAAACCTTAGAGAGCATTGTCTTCCTGTATCGAACAAAAATCACTTATGGGTGTCTATGAAAAACTTGGTCATGTAATATTGTGTTATGTGTGATCTGGTTATTTGTATACATCTTCAGTATCATAATGGGAGGATGGGGAGGTCATTTTTTACGAAATCCATAGCTTGGGAACCTAGAAATGGGAAATAACTACTCAAGGTGCCTAGTTGTTCCATATGGACATGCACATGGCTTTATTTGGGTGTGCATGTAATGTTTGATTGGAAATGATAACACAACTATATTTGGGTGTGTGATTGGGTGTGATCCACCTAAGAACATGAGGTAGGGAATAATACACCCAAGAACATATTGTAGGGGTAAAATTGGGCATACAAGGTAGGGCACACACACAAAGAAAGGTGCATATCCAAACCTTATCTTTACATGAGCATGGACTTTGGAAAAACTCCTCTATATAATTATAACTTAAAATTGATTTAAATTTAGCTTTATAAGTATATTTAACTACACTAGATATCACATAATATCTTTCAAAATGATCCACACCATTGTCTATAAGTTTTACACATAAAGGCTGTTTTATAAGGATGAAAGCGGCCCATAGAAGTTTTAAAAATGAATATGAATGCTGGAGAAATTTTTTATAAAATAGTGGTTGAAATCCATTGGATATACCTAGTGGGAGGTTCTCACCACCACATCACCAGAATAGAAAATGTTTTTATGGGGTTTCACCTATAAGTGTATGAGAATTCTTAAAACACATAGAGATCTAATTGTTGTGTTCTTCATTGAGTGTGAAACTCCTTCATCTTCGACTCAAATCATGTCATCTGAGTGAGGCTCATATTAAAGTCATCACAGTAAAGTATAGACCAATTTTTTTTCTCACTAACACACACCTATTTATGTCATCACCTACTTGGTCATGTAAACTAGAGGTGATTGAAAATTTTATATCAAATTTATTTAGAGTCTTTTGATATGAAACCCTTAGGTATATTTCATGCTTGTTTACCATAAAAATTAACTAAATATACCTTTATTGGAAAAGGTGAAAGATCTATAGAGACTCTAGAATTAGTTCACACAGATTTATGTGGAAATTTTCTAGTAGTGGATAGAGGTAGATACACTTACACCATATCTTTTACTAAATACTTTAGTAGATATGGATATATCTACTTAATGAGGTATACAGTTGATTCCTATAATATATTTAAGGAATACAAGAATAAAGTAAATAATTGGATTGATATAGAGATAAATAAATTCTATTTAGATAGAGGTAGATAGTATCTTAAGGAAGATTTCATTGATTATCTAAAAATATTTGGGATATTATCCCAACCCACTCCTAGTTATACACTATAGTGGAATGGTATAAGTGAAATTAAAAGATTAACCTTGTTGAACATGGTGAGATCAATGATGAGTCATAAAAATATTATATTATCCTTTTAGGTATATGTATTACAATCATTATCACACACACTAAAACAAGTTCCAAATATATCAATAAGAGAAATCCTATATGAGTTATGGTATGAGAAAAAATCTGTTTTGTCAAATATATATGTATGAGGATGTGAATATTTTTTTAAGGATAATTCTAGAAAAAAAAATTAACTCAAGGACCAAAGTGTATCATTAGAGGATTTTAAAAAGAGATTAGAAGATATTACCTATATGTTCCCTCAAATTCCATGTTCCTAGAAATGGAGAACATCTGTAAAGGAGACAGTGGGAGATAAATAGACTTTGAAAATTCAAGGATCATGATATAAAAGAGTTAGCATAATAAAAAATTGAACAATACCTAATGAAATATTTTTTTCAGAGACTCAAGTGATTCATAGGAGTACTAGAGAGGTTAGAGAGCCCGAGTGATATGATTTTCTCATCACTGATGAAAGTAAAACATTATTAGTTGAAAATAATGAACCTTTTTCCTACATGGAAGTAGTATGTATGTTAGAAATTGAAAAGTGAAGAAATCCATAAATTATGAAAATAATTCCATGTATCAAAATAAAATTTGGTTTTTGGTAGATCATCTAGTTGATGTAAAGTAGGTTGGGTATAAATGGGCATTCAAGAAGAAGATATAAATTGATGGTAAAGTTAGTACCTATTGGTTTTTAAAGGTTTCAAGAAATTTTAGGGAATATATTATAATGAAAACTTTTCACCATTCACCATGTTGATATCTACTAGAATTATAATTTCCCTTACAACATTCCATGATTATTATATTTGAAAAATGAATTCCAAGACCACTTTCCTTCATTATAAATATTGTTGAAGATGTCTATTTGATATGGACTGAAGGGTTCATGAAACCAAAGGATTTCAATAAGGTATGGAATTTTTAGAAATCTATTTATGGGCTGAAGAAAGAATCAATATCATAGAATATTTATTCTTATGAATCCATTAGAGAATTTATATTTATTAAAAATTATTATGAGCCTTATGTATATAAGAGTTTGAGTGAGAGTGCATTAGTTTTCATAGTAATATATATTAATGATATATTACTGATGGAAAATGAGATACCTATCTTACAGTCAGTTAATAATTGGTTAAACACATGACTCTACATTAAATAATTAAGTGATGTAGCCTATATTCTAGGTATAGATATCCATCATGAAAGATCTAAGAGGTTTCTTGGACTAAGTCAAGCTACATACATTGATAAAGCATTTACATGAAATAAGATGGAACAATTCAAGAGAGTATTGTTACCAATGTCACATGGTATACATATCACAACTAAAATGTGTCCTTAGACATAATAAGATAGAGAAAGGATAAGTAGAATTATTTAGCATTATACTGTTGTAACTGTCATATATTCCATGCCATGTACTAGGATTGATATTTCCTACACCTTGAGCATTATAGTAATATATCAAGAAAACCCAAGAGATCCACATTGATCACCTATAAATACTATCCTATAGTACTTGAGGAATATGAAGGATATGTTCTTAGTTTATGGAGGAGATAATGAACTAATTATGAGGGGATACACAGACTCAAGTTTCCAAATAGAACATAATGATAAAAAATCACAGTTGGTATATGTGTTTTGAATTAATAGAGGATCTATGAGATGGAAGAGTTCTAAGCAGTCAACATTTTATGATTACAAAATAGAGTTTTAGTATATTTCAGCTTCTTATGTTTATAAATAAGTAGTGTGTATACACAACTTCATCTAAGATTTTGGTGTTATACCTAGCAGTAAATATCCCATCAGTCTTGAGTGATTTTTCTTAAATGAGTCAAGTCATGGTAAACATAGTTTCCACATAGGAAAAGGTTTCAAACCCATTACATATATACCTATCCTAGTATAATCATGAACATCTTTCTAGATATTTCATATTAAAAGTTGTTAGTATTTGACTCCATTGTAAGTAGGATTCTGTTAGTGTTGGTTCCCAATAACTAAATAATTTTTTAATTTCGATTACTATAATACCAATAAATATCTTATCAAATTATGATTTTTCTTCTATATAATATTAATATAATAATTTACTTAGATTATTTTTCATATAAAAGTGTTATAAAGTTCCCCCATTATAATGAAAACCTAAATATGTTTGAAAATATTCTTAAACATATGCCCTTTGGTCTAGATGCATCTATTTGAAAGGATACATATGATGTTTTACTATAAAGTGTTGGAGGCTCATGAGATATTGATACTTATTCTCATGATATTACCACTAAGTAATATCCAAGAAGGGAGGTCATGAGGACATACCTGATAATAATAATCCCATAAGTTTTATGTGTCATTGGATATTCCTATATGTGAATGTGTGCATCATTTCTTATAGTTGAGATTATTATTAATGTATGTCATGAATCACATACATTGATGTATGGAAAAAATATATATTCCTGTGAAAAGGTATAATAAGTTATATGTGTCATATCTAATATGATATTAATTGAATGATTAAATATATGATTTCCCCTTTTGAGTTAATGGAAGAATATATCTTTATACCTTTGATTGAAATAGAGACATCTTATGAAATTTGTGGCCATGTTAGTTAATAGATGAGTTTATTTTATAAATTCAAAGAAATATATATTTATCATATAGGGTGATGACACAAGTATGAATCCTAATTTTTGAGATATTAACTAAAAAATGGATTATATTACACAAAGAGTATTCATAGGAGGTTTTCATTATTTTATCTTCAACTTACTTCTTTCTCTTTGGGTGACTTCATGTGTCACTAGACTCTGATATTGGTATTTAAGTGAGTTATACCTATTTCCATTGAGAAAGGGTCCTAAAGTATTTCACACTAAGTATTTTCAAAATATCATAAATAAATAAGTATTTCAATTGTGGAAATGTTATTTATTTAAGTTATTATTTTTTATACTAATAAATAAATGTTATTCAATATGGTTGAAAATAATAATTCTTTTGTCAAACCAATATTTATCATTCAAGGTTCAATTATTTTATATGAGGATACAAGTTGAGTTTAATGATTCATGTTGGGAAGATAATATAATTTAAATAAATAATAATAATTTATTTATTAATTTAATTCCATTATACCTGGATTATGTCAAACCTAAATGATTTTTTTATTATTATTCTAAGGTGTGTGACATGGGGTATTTATTATGATTAAATAAAATTATAGGTCCTTATGTGAAAATCATTTCATTTTACCTAGATATAAAAATATATGATATGTCAATTAATCCAGTATAGAGGTTATTGTCATTTTAAAGATATTATAATGAGAGAAAGGTAAATTATTCTCTCAAGAATAAGAGAGGTAAAAATTGAGAGTTCTCATCCTCCCATATATTGATACATATATATATGTTCCTCATACAATCAAGAAACATTGCAGGAGAGACAATTATTTATTCTATAACATAGTGGTTGTTGATTGATATTCTAGAATATTGGTGGTAAAATCCTTGATATTTATAGAGGATTTCTTGTTTCGAATCTCTATGTGACGACTACAACACCAAAGGGGTTAATTTTTGATCAATGACACTAAAAAATAATAAAACATATAGTGGATTCTTGAGTCAAATGAGGTACTGTTTGACTTTTCTTCACATGTGATTGATAAAATTTTATATGATCCGTGAGATGAACTAGATTAGGATATATAAAATATTTAATTCCATGAAATATATATTGTTAAAATTTTAAATTTCATTCTTCCACACAAACCTGGTTATTTTAGGTTACTCAGGAAGTAATTTTATAAGACATAAAAGTTTACTTATTACTTAAGAACAATTCTTATGTTTCTATAGTAGTCTAAAAAATTGATTAAATCAATGTTTTCCTTCTCAAATATTGGTCCTAAAGTTATATTTAACAATGATAATGTCATTTATCTATAGAAATTATTTTATTAGATAAGTATCATGTTTTACATTCATTTAATATAGTATTTTATTAAATGTGCACCCAAAAAATGATTATCCGTTTTAAATATCTATCATACCAATTAGTGGACCAAGATCTATATTTCACTAAGTAATGAGTCTACTTCAGTGTTCCTTTTACCACTTAACTATTTAGGTAAGTAATCATTCATATCATATCTTATATGACTCTTGGATAGTTGAGAAGATAACACTTTACCAAAATCTATCATATGGATAAACTCAACTATATTCCTATAGTATCCTATATCATAGTGCTTCCTGACTAAGTGTGGCCCAAAATGTTAGATTTGGTTCCCTAAAACCAACTTTTTTATAATTTATATTACTTATATATATATTTAAAGATATAAATATTAATTTCTTATTACATATTGATTGTTCTTTTGTGCGGCTATAATGTGATAATGTCCTAGACTATCTGTTTCATTAAATTATTCCTATTGGGTGCCTTCATGTGTTGCTAAATGATAATATTATACCTTAAACCCATATAATTACACCAAGGAATAACCCTATAGGGTTATACACTTAGTGTTTCTATTGATCTCAACTAAATTCTATTTGAATTTAATTATTGGAATAAATATTATTCTCTAGACTGTGGATTAATATTTATTTGGGATTTATTGATAAAAAATATCCAATCAGCATATTTATGTGTGACTTGAATATTAAATAAATATTTTTTCTTATTATTTTTATTATTATATATATTTATGTATTTATGTCATGAATAATATTTATTATTTGAGGTTTGGTAAATTTGGAGGTAGTGTAGATCAAGAAATCGGGTCCAGTAGTAATGATATCTTAAATACCATTTAAATAAATATCAATTACATTATTTAAAGTAATGATATCGATTTCCTCTATGAGTTTAAAAAATTTCAGGTAAATAATAATAATAATAATAATAATAATAATAATAACAATAACAATAATATTTTTATTATTTAGAAATGGGGTTCGCTAGGTATTAGGAGAATAATAAAGTGATTTTTTATAATTAATTATTCTCAAACCAAGATTTATAAATACCCAATTGTATCAATTTCTAGGGTTAGAAGTTGTTGTGCACAACACACCCCTCTAGAGATTCTCTCGACCATAGAGGGAAGTTTCCCTCGAACTCTCTTAAGAATCGATAGCTTCCACTTTTCTCCTCCTCTCAATAATGAGAGAATAAAGATTAATCCTTCAGCCTTAAAATATTATGTAGCGATCAAAGGGAGTGATGAAAGAAGTTAAGTACCATCGTGCTAGCACTTAGAGTACCATAAATGATGCTTTAATATCATATGACTACATGTGGATTGATACTATAAGGATTTTGATCTGGATCCTCTTGATGCAATGATAATAAAATCATATAGAGTTTTGAATAACCAATTCCCCATTCAAATAAAAATCCAAGAAAATGTATTATTATTGTATTAAATTAATTATAAATTTAACATGAAAGACCATCTGTTAAGGTTTTGGTGTTCTATGTCAATTATTCTTTGGATGAATTCATTGGTCATGATAATTATTTGTCATTCACATCTTAGATTGCTCATTTATTATGATAAAAAGATGAGTTGGATACTTCCAAATGGATTCCTTTACTGCATTCTAAACTTTTATGTGGTATTTGAGTGGTCACATTCACATTTATAATTATTTATTTCATTGATCGTTTTATGCATTTTTATTAGTTCTTAATTTGTGAAATGCATTATTTTAAGTCAAAATATTGAGATTTATTATTATTGTTATTATTATTATTATTATTATTATTCATTCTTGTTCATACAACTAGGAACCAAGGATGATAATATATAAAGGACATTTGAAGAACCCATCTAAAATTTCCAAGAATTTATACCAGATAGCTTGATATGAAAAGAAGTGTAGTATGAAGGTACATTTTTCTACCCAAGTTCAATCCACCAGGATAAAAATAGAATTTAATTTGAATAATAATGAATTGAATTATACATAGTGTTATTAAAAACCATGTGTTAACTAGGCCAGGGAATAACATGGTGTTTTAGACCACACACCATTTAAATCACTTACATATTGTGTATTCCACACATTTTCATAGAGAAAAATATGGGGTCAAATAAGAATCATGTATTTATTGCATAACGCATGTGACTGGCAACCGTGTAACTTAGAGGTCACCTAAAAATGTAACTTCTATAAATATCATGTACATCATTAATGTATGTAGCCAACATACATTCCCAATACCCACTAGTATAAAAATAGATTTTAAAATCAGGGGTTTTAATATCTATTATTTAACAACTAATGTAAAAACCCTTTCCCATTGGATTTTAACATCAATGTTTTGTATAATCAACATTAAAACCCTTTATAATTGATTTTTAACACCAGTTATATAAATAAATGACATTAAAACCCAAATGTAAGAATTTTTTTAACGTTATTTATACATATACTGGATGTTAAAAGTAAAATTTCAATAGTGAAAAATAGATATTTCAAAATTTTCACCACGCTATTTCAAATTTTAAAATCCATCTAAATTTTACTATATTACTTCCAAACATATTTTCATGTACATTATATAAATTTAAATTCCCTATCTTTCAATATTTTTGATATCTTACTCTTCGATCCACATCAAATTTCAATCACTTCTTCATTCAATGATTTCGATATGTTATTTATTCTCATCATTTAGTTTCTTTTTCATTGCTTTTATTCATTAATAATTTTTTAATAATTTATTTTTTATGATGAAGAATACTTATTCGGATTGATTTAAGATGATAAATTTTATGAATAATATTTATTAGTCAAAGTTAAAAAATTATTTTTCAACCATTGTTTTGGTTTCTACAAAATTTCTTTTCTAAAAAGAATAGGAATATCAAAAAACTAAATATCGATTAAAAGGAAACCACCAAAAGTAATTAAATCAATTCAACGATTTAAGCTTATTTTTTTCATTTGGTTTTGGTAAATTGTAGTTCATATTTCTCATGTTTTATTACAATAAAGTTTTCTCTATCAATATTTTATAAAACATTAATACACATTCCATGTTGTTCATTTTGATAACTGGAATGGAAAGTGACTTTTGATGTCGGTTATCTGAAGAATAAACATTGAAAGCCAAAATTTTCACTTTTGACATTAGTTATGAAAATAAAAAATGTCAAAATCCAAAAAAATAAATATTTTAACCTTGGTTTATAAAAAATAACATTTAAAGTCCCAATTTCAACATTTCCTATATTAACGTTGCTTTATATATGCCATTAAAAGAAAAAACAAATTTTAAATATTTTTTCCCACTAGTTCCCTAGGCATGCATTATAGATAAATGAAAAACATTATTCATAATGTGTAGCTGGACTGTACATGTCTTGTATCCTATATGTTTATGAATAAAATAAAATTAACTAATTATTCTATTTAAACCTAATCAACATGTGTCCATGTGGAATTTAATGATAATACATTTTGTGTGATAGGTTATATATATATATATATATATTAAATTCTTAATTAATTTCTATGTAATATTTAGAACTACATAGCGTGTATAGTTGCAATACACCGACTACTCTATGTGCATTAAAAGCATTATACACAAGATAAATTAACATGTATCCATATTTCATTTATTAACAATACACTATATAATTTCTCAACATGACGTGCATGTTATACACCCTATGAGTATATAGTATATGATCACAATACGTACTGAGTAGTTCAGGCTGACACTCTTCTTGTTGCCTCAAAGTACATTCTATGTACTTTGTTAATTTTAAATATAATTAATTTAATTAATTTTTTTAAAATTATATTGATGGGAATCCCAAGGACCATTTGGATGGATATTAAGATAAATTAATTTATTAATTAATAATGATAATTAATTAATTCAAGTGAATTTTATCTTAATTAAGAATAATTAAAATTAATGATAGTTTATTAAATGTGTATTCATTGAATGCATGGATGATAATGAGATTTATTGTCCTATGTATAGTTTATAATTATTTTAATTTATTTATTACATTTGTTTTAGAAATTAATTTTATTAAATTAAAATGATGGAATAAATTTCATTCCCTCTTATTATGTAAGGGCCTTAATGTCCATGATTTATTTTATATAAACCCTCTTAAACCATTACATTGGTTTCCATTGCCTACATATGAGTAAAGAATATGTAAGGATAGAGCTCCTAGGAATGTTAAGGTAGTTCATGACATAGATGAGGTAAAATCAACCCAGGATATACACAAGACAAAGGTGAAATGCTACAATTCAATACAGGACCATCTCATAGAGTTTTTCCCCTATGGTCAATTTTTTTATTATCTTATCAATAAATAAACTATTAGATAATTCTCATGATCATACCAAGTATTTTATTCTTTTTGATTCATGGTTATTTATTTATAGATGCTTTGTCATGATTACATAAATAAATTAATTAAATTACAAGCATGATTTGTTGGAATAAAATAATATGATTATGCATAAATATTTATCAAGACATGATTAATCACGTAAGTAAAATCCATTTAATATTAAAAAAAATATATAAAGATAAAATAATAAATTTTATGCATAATTAAAAAAAACCATAAATAAAATATTAATTCAAAATATGATTTCCATAACTTGGTTAAGGATGTAACCATAAAAATAAGTGTTAATTTAACCCTTTTCTAATCACTTACTTTTATTAGGGAGTTCTTATGAAGTTTTTGGGTTAACATAACCAAGTTGACATCAAAAGGAGTAAACCTTTATAGAATTGATGTATATTGGAGGCAAGTATTGATGAAATATGATTTAGGATTTCAGGATTGGGGAGTCCACTAAATAGATTTAGAAGATTAAAGCCTATAGTTAGCAATCCCACATACCTAAATACCTTTGGGTAATTAACCATACCATTTATTGGGTTATAATAAGAAAAATATAGATCTTATCCACTATAATGTACACACAACATGATATTATGATTTCAACGGTGAGGGACATTAAGTCTTAATAAAATAGTAAGATACTAGTAAATTATTTTATCTCATATATCTTGATAATAAAATTAAGTACAAATAATATGATTTTTATTTGTTGTAGAAAATTAAATGGAAAGTTAATCAACCATGTTATTACTATGAAAAATATTTTAAAAATAAAATCTCATTATTGGAAGTAAATTTCTATAATGATATAAGAGATTTAAAATTATATTATGCCAAGAATTGAAGATTTAAGTGCTATAGTATCTTGTTTGCGATCCTCCTACTAAGGCGGTGAGTGATGGAGAGTTTTCTATCTATGAAAAACTAAGATGAAACACTATATGTACAATGTTTGATTTTTTCATCCATGTCTAGTGAACTCATTATTTTTCATGAGAATATAGATTCCTCTATCATGCTCAAGAATTTCTGTGGTATTTATCATGAGAGATATAAATAGGAATGGTTTGAGATATTCAAGTAAATATTCATGAGAAAAATTTGAGAAGGTATGATAGATGGGAATTGTGTAGTCAAGTTTATTGGTTACATTGATCATCTATAAAATCTAGGGATTAATATTCCTAAATAATTATACACAGATATCATTATTTATTTATTTATTATATCACACCTTATCTATATTTGTTGTAAATTTTAATATATAAAACATCAAGAAGTCTCTTCTATATATCCTCACTCTACTTCTCTAAGTCTATACATACATGAAAAATGAAAATCCTTCTATTCTTTTATTTAATAAGAAGAAGGAAAAGTAAAAATTACCCAAGACTAACACCAATTGTAAGTCCTCTTCCCAACATGATTCTAAAATAAGTAAGATAAAGGGGAAATAATTGGAGAATGAAGCCTTATTTATTTATGTGGTAATAAAGGACACTGAAGAAGAAATACACCACCATAAATAAGAAATGGTATGTTTCATGTGTATTAGTTATCAAGTGAAATCTATATGTTTCTACAAACTAGGTATTATTTACAACATGTAGTTATCACATTTGTATAAAACTATAGGAACCAAGTAGATTTAGAATAATTGTATGAGGTGACGTGTATCTATGATCCACTAACGAATCCAAGATAGTTGTTGTAGTTATTAGATACTAAAACCTCACATTGAATACTAAAATGATCTTAGTTTTAATGATTTTTCATTATGTGAAGTCAGTTACCAGAATCATTATTTCTATATCAAAACTTGATAAAACTATATTTATTTTCAAATTTAGGAATAAATGTTTCTTTTTACAAATAAATATTTTTTTATGGTGAAACACATTTAAATAATAGCCTTTATGTGTTGGATTAAACAAATCATGTAACGAAAATCTATAACAAATAAAGTCTTCATGACTCATATCACACCCAACTATGGAATCACTTATTAGGTCATGTAAACAAAAAATGATAGAATAAATTATACCAAGATGGATATTTAGATTCTTTTTAACTAAAATAACTAGGCATATGCCATAATTTTTCATAAGAAAAAAATGACCAAATCTCTATTTAGTATAAATAGTGAAAGGGGCATAAAGATTCTTTAATTATTTTATAGTGACGTGTGAGAACCTTTTACAGTTGAAATGAGGGGTAGATACTCGTACCCCATAACTTTTATGGATGAATTTAGTAGATCAAAATATTTCTACTTAATGTGGTATAAGTTATATTATTTTGATAAATTCAAGGAATATAAAAATGAAATTGAGAATTAACTTGGTAAGAAGATAAAGAAAATTCACTTAGAACATGGTGAAGAATACTTTAAACAAGAGTTATTTGGTTATTTATGGGATTTGGGGATTATATCTCAACTACCTCCTTCTTATACACCATAATAGAATGGTGTGAGTGAAAAGAGTAACCACATATTATTAGACATAGTGAGATCAATGATGAGTCATGTAAGTATTCCATTATACTTTTAGGGATATTCATTAGAGACTATGGTGAACATACTAAAATAAGTTCCAAATAAAGTAAAAAATGGCATTCCATACAAACTTTAGTGTGGAAGGAAATTCATGTTGTCAAACTTACATGATCTGTGAAGTAATTGTTAATACATTTTAAGATAAAAAACTAGCAACCAAGGAATAATGTGTATCTTTATAGAATACCCCAACGAAACAAGTGCTTATTACCTAAATGAAACCTCAAATAAAAGGGTTATATTGGTAAGAAACACCATTTTCCTTGAGAGGGAGAAAATCTATAAAATAGATAGTTGGAGGGAGATAGACCTTGATAAAGTCATGTCTCAAGATATATAAGAGTTGGAACAGTAATAGATTCTAAAAAATCTCATGGAAGATGATGTTATAAAGATATAATTAGTATTTAAGAGTACAATATAGCTTAGATAACTTAAAAGATATGGTTTTATAGTCACCAAGTATTGTAAATAATTATTATTTGATAATAAACCTATAACCTACACAGATGTGTAAGTGGCACAAAATCTACCAAATTGAAAGAGGCCATGAATTCTAAGATAGATTCCACATATAAAAATAATGTATGGATTTTAGTATATCCTCTAGTGTGTGTAAATCCCATTGATTGTAAATGGGTATTCCATAATAAAATGGACATAGATAGATAAGTTAGTATCTATAAGTCATGAATAGTTGAAAAAGGGTTCAAAAAACATTAAGGAATATAAAATGATGAAACCTTTTATCCTACTGAAATCCATTATAATTATACTTTCCATAATAGCTTACCATGATTATAATATTTGGAAGACAAATGTCAAAAAAAACCTTCCTTAATGGGAACCTTCATAAAGATACCTATATGACACAACAAGAAGGGGTTGTGACTAAAAAAGATGCTAAAAAGTATAAAAATTATAGAGACCCATTTATGGATTAAAATAAGAATATATGCCAAGGATAATTTTCTTTGATGGATCTATAATAGGATATAGTTTCATAAATAATGAATGTGATCCTTGTGTATACAATCAATTTAGTGGGAGCATGTTTGTTTTCTTATTATCATATGTTGACAACATATTACTTATTGGAAAAAATATCAGTCTTAAAGACCATCAAGACATGGTTAAACACATGATTCTATATCAAGGACTTAGGTGAAGTAACATGCATTCTTGGGATCAAAATCCATCATGATAGATCAAAGAGGATGATTGGACTAAGTAAAGGTACAGACATTGAAAAGATACTAAAGATATTCCATATGGAATATTACAAAAGTGGATTGTTTCCTATGTCACAAGACATTCATATTTCCAAGAAAATGTGTCCCAAGATACATATAGAGAGATAGATGATGAAAAGGATCCCATAAAAATCAATGATAGGTTCATTCATATATTACATGATGTGTAATAGGCTAGTTGTTTCCTACTCCTTGAGCACGGTAGGAAGATATCAAGATGACCCAAAATACCTCCATTTGAGGGTAGACAAGTCTATCCCAAAGTACCTCAAGCATAATTAGGATATTTTCTTGATCTACGAAGAAGATTATGAGCTACTAATAAGGGAATATATATATTCTAGTTTCTAAATATATCAAGATGATATGTAATTGAAATTATGATACATATTCACTCTTAATGGATGTTCTATGAGATAGAGGAGCTCAAATAAAGTCATGGTTTCTACTTATATAGTGGAGTACAAGTATATTACGACTTCTAATGCCACAAAATAATTAGTTTGGATAAAAAAATCATCCCAGATCTTTACATGGTTCTAAATAGTAAATAACCTATACAACAATATTTTGTTAATACTGTAATAGTGGATCTTGTAAAGGAGTTGTGGTCACACCTATAGATGAAGTACATACTCCAAAAATATCATGTCTTGAGGGATGTTTCTCATAGAGGTGACGTTGCACTGAGAAAGATTTTCATGGAAGAAAACATGGTAGACCTATCAACTAAATTCATTTCTCAGAATAATCATGAGCATCACATGTGATCTAGAGGACTAAAGGTCATTATAACTTGGCACTAGTCCAAGTGGAAGTCTATTAGAGTTAGTTCCCTTGAACCAACTTATTTATACTTTAGATTACTTATATATATATATATATTCAAATATTTGAATATTAATTTATTATCACATATTGATTGTTATTATTTGTGACTACAATATGATAATATATTAGAGTATTTTTTACATTAAAAGGTAATAGAAATTCCCCTCTAGGATGAGAACCGGGTAATGATATGAAAATATCCTTAAACGTTAGTCCCATGGTCGTATAACATCTTCTGATGGGAAAAAAATGATGCATATTTTCAGGTGATGGATACTCATAAGAGGATGAGACTTCATCTCATTAAGTTATAACCTGGTAATCTCTAATATGGGAGATTATAAAGACAAACCCACCAGTAAGAAATCCACAGGTTTGTAAGTAATTGGATAGTCTTGTCTGTGAATGTGTGTAACAATCCTTAGACTTTAATATTATTAGTAATGAATGTTATGAATCATGTAATTTGATATACTAACCAAAACCATGTTTCCATATGTTCATGAGAAGTAAGGTACATTGGGTGTTCCATAAATGATATGACGTTAGTGAATAAGTTAGGAAAATATTTTCCCCTTCCATATTCATAGAATTTGATATCTCATCCCTTTTATTATAATGAAACATTCAAACTAAATTCTATGATTTTGGTGAATTGATGGGTTCATCTCAAATAGTCAAATAAAGACGTATTGAGTATATAGGTTCATGAAATTACTATGTAACCCTATTGATGAGATATCATGAAAAAAGGATTATATTACATAGTGACCATTCATATGTGGTTATCATCATTGTGACATTAAATTATTACTCATGGGTTCCTTTATGTGTTGCTTAAAACTTATATTAAAATTTAGTTGAAACCCATCTAATGACATTGAGTAATAATCCTATAGGTTCACAAACTTAATGTTTCTATTGATCTCAATTAAATTCTATTTGAATTTAATTACTGAAATAAATATTATACTCTAGACCATGGATTAATATTTATTCAATATTTATTGATCATAAATATTTAGTTACTATATTTATGTGTGAGTTGAATGTTAAATATATATTTATTCACAAACCTATGAATATTATAAATATTTATTTATTTATTGAATATATAATATTTATTATATGAGGTTCAATAAATGTAGGTGAAGTACGGACCGAGTTATCAATTCTGATATGAATGATATATTAAATATAATTTAAATAATTATTAATTTATTTATTTAAAGAAATTATATTTATTTTATCTATGATTTTAGCGCATGTTAGATAAATAATAATTATCACATCCATGATCTCTTTTTCAGGTATTTTTCTATTTTATTTTTGTTCTATCTTTTTCCTTCGGTTTCCATTTGAAATTTTGGAAGAAAATGGAAGTTTTGGGGAGGGAAGACCACTGTGCACAATTTGCGCATGGTTAGTTGTAACCGTTCCCAATCCCAGGAAACCATGTGGTAGGAGGCAGTACATACCATATGGCTTTCGGAAAACCATGATCCTCAACCCAGGTAACCATATGAGTTTCTCTATTTAGACAGAATGGTCCACAAGATTACCGCATGGTTTCCCAAACCATGTAGACTAATCGTGTGGGTCTACCTAGTCATTAAAAATTGGCTCTCTTTCTCCCTCCCCTCGATTTTAACACCCTTTCCCCTATTTTGGAACCCCATTCGGGATCCCTCACCATAGACGTGCCTCTCCCTCTTCCACCTCCCTTAGGACTCAAATTTTGTGCTAGATTTGGTGTGTATCTTCAACGAATCTTCAAGTAAGTGTATCCTCTACTTTTTTCCTTCTCAAATATAGGTTTTTCTCTCCTCCTTTTTGGGGTTTCATCTTCTCCATCCCTAGGGTTCTGATTTTAGGGTTGAGCCTTGACATTTATGGCTTGATCTCTTATTTTAGGGCCCAATCTTCCTTCCTTGTGGTGCAGTTGAGGTGCAGCGGGTGTTTTACACCAGATTTTGGGTTTTTACCACAAACGGTAGGTGGTTCCTTGCTTAAAAGTTTCTTGGAAAATTTATTTGTCTTAATTGAGTTTCTTAGAATGTTTTATAAATTATATTTGAGGTACAAATGTTGTTTTTAAAGAGTTTGTATGTACAGTTTATTTTTAAATGGGTTTTATGTGATAAATTTGTAAATTCTTGAAGTATGGATTTTTTGTGTGCATTTGAAATGATTTAGGAATTGAGAAAATGTTTTAATAAATTGTGAATTAAGTTCGAACTATATTTTTGAAATGTTTTGGTGTGTGTTGAATTATGAAAGAGGATTTTTTATGAAATGGTAACTTTGGTGTGTGTGGGCATTGTTTGGATTGTGAAATATAAATGTGGTAACATGTGTATTGTTGTATGAGAACTCAACAAGAAACCTAGGTAGATAGGAGGGAAGACTAGGACTAGAAGGATAGTGATTCAGAAGTGTGTACGACCTGATTTCACTTAGCAGGATTGACGTTGAAAACACTAACTAAACATATTGATGAGTGGAGACCACTGGAATATGGGATGCTTCTCCTCTATAGTGGCTCGTTCATAAGAATGTGGATTGTTGTGGTTCTTATACCACCTTACACTGAGACGCGAGGTTCTAGGGTCCCTATGGATAGCTAACACCCATAGGGCCTCTTCCGAGTTTAGTACTATTTGACTACAATGCACTCATTTTCAGAATACAATGTGACATTAGTGATACTTTAAGGGTGAAATAATTTTGTTTGAAATTGCATTTCCTTAAAATCCTTCTTACTAAAGTTGTTTTATTTAAATTGTTTTGGTATATATTTTCTCTTATTTGAGCTTGAGAATATATTTTTCATCTAATGTTTTGAGTATGTAATGTCTTTTGGGAGGCATCCTATAGGGAAATAGCTCACACCATACTTACACCTTTGGGTGTAAGAAGACTTGGTTATGTTTGATACAGGTAAGGGTAAAGTATTTGGTGAAGTTGGATCGCAATGATAGTGAGCTTCTTGGGTGGTTTTGTAGATATGGCTTGAGTGAGATGTTCTCCTTGCTTGTGGAGGTTTTTAGCTCTTGGGTTTTGGTCCCTTTTTGCAGTATCCCTCTTTTTGAATTTTGTATAAAACTTGTAAACTTAAATTCAAAACCATGCAAGGGATTTTTGGTTATGTTTTCCAGATTTGTTTATTTTTCTTTTATATTGTTGGTTGTGTTGTGCTTGTATCTTCAGGTGAAATCGTTCCCACTTGCTTCTGTGGATACCCGAGTACTTGTTCTAGCCTGTGGGGACCAGTAATTCCCCTAGGGCCTTGCCATGGACTGGGTCGAGCATCAGATTGAATAGAGAACCATATTGGTTCATAAAAATAATAATTTTATTATTATTTATACATGGGGGTTCACTAGGTATTAAGATAATAATAAAAGGCATTTTTTGTAATTAATTATGCTCTAACATAGATATATAAATACTGGATTATATCATTTTCCAGGGTCATATATTGTTGGGCACAACACATCCCTATATAGATTTTATCAACCCTAAACAGAAATTTCTATATAACTCTCTTAAAAATAGATAGCTTCCACATTCACCCTCCTCTAAAGATTGAGAGAAAAATGAATAATCCATCATCCTCAATGGTTTGTGTGGTGATCAAATTGAGAGATTCAAGATGATCAGTATTACCCCAATAGCACTCAAAGTCCCATCGACAATGCTTCAAGATCATAGAAGAATATATGGATCACTACTAGAGGTATTATACTTTGGATCCTCTCGATGAATTAATAATACAATCAAATATTGGTTTGAATTATAAACATATTCTTCTAAGAAAGAAACCAAGAAATGGTATTATTCTTATATTAAATTAATTATAAATTTAAAAAGAAAGATCCTATATTATGGTTCCATTATTCTATATTAATTAATTTTTTGGATGAATTAATTATTCATAACAATTATTTGTAATGTGCATCTCATATTATTCATTGATTATGACATAAATATGGGATGGTTACTGCCCAATATGTGCTTCCATTTATCCAGAATCCTTAGAAAGATAATAATAAATTTGGTTACCTAACTCTTAGGTATATCCATTTACACCATTCCTTACACAAGATAATCCATGGGAAACCAACTTTAGCATGAACCTACATAATTGGATAATCAATATCTTGACACGTGTTCTCTTTAGAAAGAGTCTAACCCTTATAATTTTTAAATGGGATTTAAACATCTCACCATATTATCTCATTTATTTCCTTTACATGTATGCATGATTCTAATGATTTGGATTTTAATTCTTATTACTTCCACTAAATAAATGATCAAACCATATTTATGTGTAACTCTTTACAAAACCCATAGATTATGTTACTAAGAAAAAATAAAATCCAACTATATTTATACATATCCAAATGGATCACATGAATAAGGAACATGAAACCCTATACATGAAAAGGGTTATAATCATATGAAATAAAAAATCTCTATAATAGTAGGTATAATGTGATAGGTAGCCAACCCCACTTTTCTAGATAGAGCTAAAGCTTCCAGGCTAGTGAGCAGTCTAACACAAAGTATCTACCCATGGTTATTTACTAAAGAGTGACCTTAATTGAATCCTAATTATAACAATTAATATTTTATAAACAATAATTAATGTCTTTATTCAAGTTCATAATCTAATACAATCTAGAGATAAGGAAAAATAATATTAAATCAATTATCATACCCAACACATAAATCCTTAAAAGAATGTATGATAATTCATAAAATAAATTTAACACCTTAAACTAAATCATACACCCATTCATAATATAATGTCTATATTTATTAATAAAAGGGAATAAAACTAAATAAATGAACATTTCATAAATTTAGACATTAGATAAACATTTATGAATAATTCATAAATAAAGCAATTATAAACACTTTACAATTTATCCACGAATTGTGAACATTCCATAAATAAATAAATATAAATAGTTTATACTTATTTACAAAATTACCTCCTTCATATAATCCTTTATATGAAATTTATTTAAATACATGATATTGAATGAAATATAAACACTTTATATTCCAAATAAATTATTTAAAAATTTTATATATTCAAAATACCACTTATTTAGTATTATTTAAACCTTGATCATATCAATTTATCAATAATCCTTCTCATATGGTTTACATAATTTCATAAAATAAGGCTAATATGAACATTTCAAATTAACAATTATGAATAATTCATAATTCCATATAAACTCCTCTGGATTTTACCTTATTTTTTAATTTATAAATACTTTATAAATTACCTTATAATTTCTATATATACCCTTTATATCAAAATTATAAGTCTTTACACATATATTCATAATGTACTTTAATATTAATAATTAGTACTGTGGATATTTATTTAATATTTTTTTACTAACATTAATTTATTAATTATAAATAATTTATAATTAACTAACTTATAAACAATTTATAAATTAAATAAATGTCCAAAATACTTTTTTTATAAATTATAAACATTTTAAAAATTATATAATTCAATTTATAAATGATAAATTAGGAAAAAAATTATTTCTATATATCATATTTAACTATATGGAAAAGCTGTAAGCCACAACTCTGTTAGCTCTTTATGAATTGTATACTATGATCTAAGATTGATAATCAATATACTATATGTAATAATACTAAGTCCATTAACCTAGAGTCGATGCATATTTATTACATTGGTAAAAGATACAAGGGATCACACCATGAAATATTAATTAGTTTAGTAGTCTTGGGATATTAGATACATACATGATTATATTAGAAAAACAAAACATAACATGAAAAACTATATTTCATCCTTGAAATCAATCAATATATCTTTCTTCATATCATAGGGAAAGGAAAAAATAATAAGGGGTTTTCTCAAATGATCAGTAAGGGAAAGCATACAATGGAATAAATCATGAGTAGATAATACATAATTAATATGGTCTATTGGATAATTAAAACACATTCCATTTCAATGAAAAACACGAGTTCAAAGTACATACATGGATAATATCAACATAGAAATTACATGGATAATGAAAATTGAATTATTAATAAATGAATTGAATAAATATGGACATTCATGAACTTTATATCAAGGCCTCGACTAAGTAATTATGAATCATACCATCAAAGCCTCATCCAAGATATAATTCTTAATAAATGGGTGGGTATAAACCAAATACCCATCATATATGGAATGAATAATATTTTTTCTCATGATACCCATCAATGTATCAAGGGTATATCTATAACCATTCCCCACCTATCACTTTCACATTTTGTTAATTACTCATATATTTAATGATCAATACAATTCATTCTCAAAATTCCTTATAAATCAATATTTATTTGTATTGAATCAAGAATATAGAATAATGCCCTAATAAATGAAAATATTTTATTAATAATATTCCTTCAACCAATATAATATAATTAAATAGTGTATGGTTAATAAAATATCGAATATTATTGAGCATATGTTGATTCAACGATTGTTTTAATTTATTTTTGGTTTTTATACTCACAAATGCCCACATTTTTGTTACTAATGAATTTTATTTTAAGATAATTTCAGGAAATTAATATTAATTGAAATATTTATTCTAGAAATATATTCAATTCATTTATCCACTGTGAATATTTATTGAAGTATTCAGGATGTGTTTGAACGTATTATGGAAACATTGTTCATACCCTATGTTAGTAAGAATAATGTATGGATCAACAACCCTATATTTGAAACAACATGTATGGATCATATAACCTACACTATCAGGGATAAGGAACACTACATTTATACGGAAACATACATTTGATGAAACAATCATATGGTACATCAACCCTACTTTTTTGATAAGCCATACGTTTTCAATCCTATATTTGGAGTCTTTTGTCAAGTGGAGGAACCCTACATTTGATTGTTCAATGGAAGAGTTATAAATATGAAATATTATCCAAGATTGATGAAATGGTCTTGAAAAAATTAAAGATATATTCAGATACATTTTATAACACATTCAAAGGCTCTCTATTATTATTTTAAAGGCTCATATTCAATGGAGTAAATCGCTTCTATTCTTATGAGAAGTTACGACTCACTTGATTGTTTTTTAATTGAAATATTAATAATTTATTGTGTGATATTTCTAGATTTAGTCTGAACTAGATCTGTTTTACCAGTTTTATAAATATCAAGACACTCTTTATTGAGAAAATATATATAATACATGTAGAAGGGATATATATAAGAAAAGGTTGTGTCGTTGCCTTTATAGATACACTTTGGAGAAATAAATGTTTTGATATGTATGATTGAATCACTAATGTTACAAATATTTCTACTGGATTTTATTATTAAATATTCTTATTAAATAATGAAGAATCATTTTTCAAAGATACATTTTGGAGACATACATGTTTAAAAATCTATTTGGTGTTTTCTCCATCATTGTTTGAAGAAATCCTGTGCGACGTTGAATATCTATTTATTGTTATGGATAATTGAAGATCATTTGCATATTTCAATTTCTATTGAAACTATGAAGTTTAAACTATTTTCTCAATGTAATCAATTTATATTTATTTGGTGGAGTTTCGACTACTTGGACTTAATCGTAGTGAAGTGTCAGCTTCTTGTACTAGGCTGTGGATTTTTAGTTCCTTATAAAAGAACCAGAATGCCATATAAAAGCCTTTTAAGGTCTTAAATTATTGTACTTAGTTGTTAAGGTCTTAGGATAGGAGGAACTTCTAATGAAAATTTCCAAGATCATGGATCTGAGCTTTGGTAGAGTAGAATAAGGGATCTTTTTTCTTTGAACCACTAAACATCACTATATTCATTTTATTTATTTATTTCCACTGATCATTTTTATTTTAGAGAGAAGAAAATGGTTTCTTCTTAATAAGAGATTTGTTATATATCTATAAAAGTTTTTTAAAAACACAATTCACCCCCCTCTTGTGTCTTTGTCTTCGTTATAACCATTCTGACCTAACAATTATTATCAAAGGTTAGAATCTATTGGAGATATTTCTATTTTTTTGGAAATACTTGAAAATTATTTTTATCTCTATCTAATATCTAACACTTATTATTTGAGTAAATAAACCATTGGTATCAAAGTGATATTATAAGTATCTAATAAAAATTTACTGGATCTAACAATCTTTTGTTAAAAGATTCAGATAAAGACATCTTGAAATGGATAATTCTAGAGAAGGTTTGTCAATGATTCGTGTTCCTTGTTTTAATAGTGACAATTATGGATGTCAGAAATCCCATATGGTTATTTATTTAAAAAAATCATGGAATAAGGTTTTATTTTAAGGTTTTTAAGCCTGATGATATTCTTAAGAAAGATTTGGAACCTTGGAATAATTTTCAACAAATAGAATATGATCTCAATTCAAAATCTATAAATGCTATTGTGTGTGGATTAGGAACTAATAAATTTAATTGAGTATCTCAATGTATTACTATATATGAGATGTGGAAAATGATTTTTTTCCTATGAAGCATCTAAAAATATCAAACAATTAAGGTACACTACTGTAAAGATAAAGTTTGGTACGTTCAGAATGTATGAGGATGAAACTATAACCCAAATGAATGGGTGGTTGAAATATATTGTCAACAATATTACTACATTGAGAAATCCATTTTCATAATCAGATCAAGTGTTAAAAGTACACAGAGTACTACCCTCTAAGTGTAATAAAATATCTATAGCTATACATCAATATACACTAGTGAAAAAGTTATCTATGAAGGAATTTATTGGAACTTTAATGATTTATTATGTTGAGATGCAGGTTGAAGATAAAAATCATATGAAACATAAACAACATACTCTTAAAACTAATATGGATGAATAATATGATTCAAGTAATATAGATTTGGATAAATATTTATAATATCTTTCTAAAATATTTTAGAAACTATACAACAATAAAAATAAATGCACTAAAGAAAATAGATGTTGTGAAGGTAAGAAAAAGGGTTATACAAAGGAAAAATTTTCTTTACTCAAAGATTAAAGAAAATTATACTACAAGATAAAAGGTAAGAAAATTATAAAATCTAACTAGAGTAATTATTATGGTTCATACAATGAATCTTTTATATCAACTGAGGCTGAGCATAAAATAAAAATGGCATGTCTTATGGATCATACTGATTAGGTACAATATTTTTACTCTCAAAACTCTAGTTATGAAAAACTATTTTATAATTAATTAAATAAATATTATTTCATGCTACAATATAAATATTAATCCTTAAAAAAATATCATATAAAAATTAGAAAATATTACGATACCTCTCTATTAGATAATGAAAATTTATTAAAATAGATTATAGACTTAAATTATAATTCTTATAAAAATTCTTCTGATTTTCATGACACTAATATTAAAGAGTTATCGGCTAAAGTTAGTAATTTAAAACAAGATTCTAGAATTATGATAAAAAGAGAAAGATATTTAAACCTAATTCTTGGTAAAAATAAAATACAGAAAGTAAAATTTGGAATATAAAGTAATGGTGAAAGACCAAAAATATATAAAAATTATTTTATTCCTGATTTGAATAGAAAAAACATGTCTACTGTTAAATGTTTTTATTATGGTGTTAATGGTCATTATGAAAATGATTTTTTCTTCAGAAAACCTCAAATTTTGTGTGTTAAAAATTTTTATTTCTAAAAATAATTGTTTAACTTAAATATTTTAATTCCTAATCAAAATAAGAATTTTTGGTTACCTAAGAATTTAATTGCTAACATCGATGGACCCAGAAGAATATGGGTACCAAAAATAACTTGAATTTGATATTTTTTATGATTACACCACTAAGATATATTGTTAGATCTTTAAGTGGTCGATCAATTGATATATGAAAGTATATACCAAAAGGGTGACCAAATATGAAGTATTTCATTATAAAAAATTCTCAGTTCTATAATCACTAATCTAAGTATTATTTCATTTTATATATGATTCTGGTGGATTGAATATTTTATACAGGGGGAAATATATCGCTCAAATTTTTTTTTATTCTTTAAATAAAGTCTTAATCTATTATATAAATAATTTGTTAAAAAATTTCAAATATCTCTAAATCTTTATTTTAAAACTTTTTGAAAATACATTATGTGTTTAAATCATAAAAAAGTTTATATTTTCCATCTTGAAACCTATTTTAAATAATTATATTTTATTTATTTATGAAATTGGAACATCTTTCTTATATAGTATGTCTTTTCAAAAATTAAAATCTATAATGATGATTATTTTTTTTATGCTAAAGAATATGAAACATCGTATACATTATGTCATAATCTAAAATATCATCTTCTTCTTAAAACTTTTTATTTATCCATCTTCTTCTTTGGAATAACTTATTCAAAAGATTCTAGAAAACAAATCATATCAAGGTAAAGTGATCAGGTTATTCAAGTTTAGAATAAAATTGTTCTTATAAATGGAAAAAGGTAATCCTTCCGATCTGTTGAAAGAAAAATCAGTTTCATATGTTGAAGATTCATTTGAAAAATCATCTAAAAGAAACAAGGAAGTTCAAAGTCCTGAATAACTAGAATTATCTTCCTCTCAAAATTATTATGAAAGGATTATTTTCAAATTCCATGTCTTGAATGATGAAAAAGAGAACCAACAAGCTAATTTGGATTCATCTAGAAAGACATAAGAGGAAATAAAGAAAGTATATGTGTTAAAAATGGGTATTGATTTGTTACAAAAGGAATATCATATTATGAAATATACATGGATCTTAAAAGTAAAATTTGATTCTTTTATAGTTGAAATGCTAAGTTAGATGGAGTTTCTCAGAAGAGAAGTTTTTACTAAGCTAGATCTTGATAAAACAAATTTGTTCCTACTTGAACAATGTTTGTCTTATAAAAATCAAAGAATAAAAGATGTTCAAATCATATTAGAAGAACTATCAAGAGTTTTAGATACTTTTAGTGTAAAAGTTCAAAGTCTGGAATGTTCAGACGAACTATCTACTCCTTCTTAAACCATTGTTTTTATTTTCTATTTATTTGATGTCAATATTATGTTGTTTGTTTAAAATATGCACTATAAGTTATTTTATAATTTCTTTTTTTATCTTATATGAGAATTAAATAACATTTAAGTATCTCATAAATAATTTTATTGATATAAATTTTAATAAAATATTAATATTTTTTTCTATTTTTATTACTTGTACAATTTTTTTTAAATTTCTTGAATATATTTTATACTACTATAGGGAGAGTTTTTAAGAAAATAAATGTTTTATTATACTTATTGTTTTTAAAAAAATTATATATTTTTATAGCATGAATTTAGGGGGAGTTAATTTTACTACTCTTATATTTTTATTTCAAAAAAGGGGGAGATGTTTATAGTTTTAATATTATCATTATGTTGGAATATCATAGAAATTAACATATCTTGAGGAAATTTGAAAAATTTATCCTTAATATCCTTGAAATGGGGAGAATTTTTTATTCTTATAAAAGGGAATATTTTTTATGAAAAAGAAAATTTTATAAAAAGGATAATGGGAGATAAGTTTCCTTTATAAAAAGAAAAATGGGAAGAAATTTATTTTAGATTTTTCTAAATATTGTTTTTACATATTTTTATAATGGGTTTTGTGATCATAAAAATGGGGCAAATTATTGAGAATATGTTCATTCAAAAATTTCATTAATTTTTTTATCCTCCGAAACACCCATATTTTTGTTACTAATGAATTTTATTTTAAGTTAATTTCATGAAATTAATAGTCATTGAAAATTTTATTCTAGAAATATATTAAATTAATTTATCCATTGGGAATATTTTTTGAAGTATTCTGGACATGTTTAAATGTATTCTAGAAACACTGTTCATACCCTACATTAATAAGCATAATATATGGATTAGAAATCCTATGTTTGAAACAACATGTATCTATCATATACCCAATACCATCAGGAAAGTATGAATAAGTAACACTATATTTTTATGGAAACCTACATTTGAGGAAACAAATTAATGGTACATCAACCCTACTTTTTTGATCAATTGTACATTGTCAATGCTATGTTTGGAGTTGTGTCATTAAGTTAAAGAACCCTACGTTTGAATATTTAATGACAGAGTTTTAAATCTATGATATTATCCAAGATTTATGAAATGGTATAGATGAAAGTAAAGATATATTCAAATATATTTTATGACTGATTCAATGTATTATTATGATTGTTTTAAAGTATTGTATTCAACAAAGTAAATCATTTATATTCTCATGAGAAGTTATGACTCCCTTGATTGTTTTTAAATTCAATTATTCAAGATTTATTGTGTGATATTTTTGGAGTTGGTTTGACTTGGAGCTATCAGACCAACTATATAAATATTGAGATTATATTCATTAGGAAAATATAAACAATATAAGTATAGGACATATACATAAGAAATGGCTATGTGTTATTTCCTTCATATTACACCTTGGAGACATACATGTTTTGATATGTCTGATCGACTCACTATAGTTACTACTATTTCTACTATATTTTATTATTTTTTATGCAATAATGAAAAAAATTTAGAGATACACTTTTTAGACATACATGTTTAAATATATGTTTGGTGTTTTCTCTATCGTTGTTTGAAGAAATCTTGTATGACGTTGAAGATCTATTTTCTACTGTGCATTATTGAAGATCATTTACATCTATCAATTGCTACTTCAACTATGAATTTTAACCATTTTTTCTCTATAGAATCAATCTATATTTATTTGATGGTGTTTCAACTACTCAGACTCAATCATGGTGAAGTGTCAGCTTATTGTATTAAGTTATGGATTTTCAATTCCTTTTAAAATAACTATAAAGCCCTATAAAAGGGTTGTAAGGTTTCAAATTCCCACACTCGGTTTTTAAGGTCTTGGGATAAGAGGAAATGCTATTGAAAATCACCAAGCTCATGGATATGAGAGTTAGTTGAGTGAACTAAGGGATATTTGTTCCATGTACCACTATACATCACTATGCCCATTTCTTTTATTTATTTCTACTGCTCACCCATATTTTAGAGAGAAGGAAATGTTTACTGCTTAATAATATAGAAGTTATAAATCTATAAATTTTTTTGAAGAACATATTTCACCCCCTCTTGTGTGTTTGTATTTTTCATATCCATTCGGACCTAAAAAATATATCCATGACCCTAAAAATAATGTCCAATGAAATGATGGAGAGTGATAGAGAATGAGATCATGAGAAAGTTACTGACCACAAAAACATAATTCAGTAAATGATGATAGAAGATCATTAATTCACCAGGAATAATGGTTTTTAGAAAGAAAATACTTCTGGAAATATACAAAAATAGAATAAAAACATTATAAATAATATCTTTGCAACTTTTTGTAAGAATGAATTTATAAGTCAATTTTAAAATTATTTTATTCCTTCAAGAAATTAATAAACTTTTCTTTTGAAGACCTTTTAAAAAATAAATAGTCATAGAAAAAATGGAAAAAAATATTATTTGAAAACCATATAAACATTTTTATTAATCTTTATAACTAATAAAATGCATGATGGTGATAAAATACATTCATGCCTTATGTGTAAAAACCATTCCTTTCACACTTTTATAAAAAACAAAAAATATTTTTTTGAAAAAATTATAAAACAATTAATTTTAAAACTTTGTAAGGAAAGATAAAGGTATTAGAAAAATAAATTCAAAAATCATTTAAAATTATTTGAAATCTTTTATTAATCAACTTAATGAATATTAGTATGCAAGATAAATATTTTTGACCAAAAAGAAAGAAAAAGTTTGATATTCCTTACATGAAACTTACCTGTTGATTCATAATCCAAAAAGAGAAGAAATGGAAAATAAACATGTAAAAAACATAAATATTGGATAATAAAATATATTTGGTTTAAGATATTATTCTATTATAATTTTTACCAAATTAAATTTCAATATAAACAATCCCAAAATAAAAAGTTATTGTAACATAAATCCACTATAACTTTAGTAACTTTTGAATAAAAACCCATTAAAATAGAAAACATGAATGGAAACTTTAAATAACATAAATAAATATAAATTTATGAAATAATATTTCAAATAGGTAGTATATCTAACATATAAATTAAATTAGGTTCATAATATAAACATGTCTCATTGAAGTGGAAATAAGTCAAAATTACCCTTTCCTCAAGTCCAACATGCTTCATATGCACTATTAACCTACTATATAATAAATTTATATTTATATAAATCGATAATATAACCATATTAATAGTTATAATACAATAAATGATTCACTTATAACATTCCATAACCTATTTATTAATAATTGTTCATTAACATCATCATCCTGGGTGTTAACTATTCTGTTTTTATAAATGTTTCAATTTAATAGTTCTTATCCTTTCACATTGATCATGGTTTCATAATCTCAATAACATTAATAAAGTTATAAATATAATTTTTATTCATAATATACAATTTTATATCCATAAATTCATCATGGTAATAGAAAAATTAATCATATCACTTCCTGGAGGTGGTGATCCACACTCACACATGAGCGACATTATCATTTTCCAATAGATATATGAGTGAGAAATTTGATGACATATAATATTTAAATAATAATAATAATTACCTAAATATACTTTATATTCATCAATTATACCTTTATAACCATCTAATAAAAACAGTGAAGACAAATGAATGACACTGGTACGTGGGGGGTAGCTCCTATGTATGAACAAATGATGTTTTTATTTTCCATGGGATGTAAAAGAGGTGGAAAATAATTTTAACAAAATAATAATAATATATAAGTATATTTATGACACTGGATTCATTATTTTATTATGGATACATAAAATTTATGGGAATTATAATAAGAAATAAACTTTGAAAGAGTTGAGTAAGACAATCATCACTTCTTTGAGAGACCTCATTTGGATTTCACCTTAAACCTTATTAGGATTGTATTAGGATAATAAAAGGAACTAAATAATAAATTAAATAATATATTAAGGTTTTTGGTCTAATAATTTCTGAAATAAATTTCTCATGAAGTGTGAGAACGAGAGCAGAGGTGGTTCTCTTTTATATGTAATGAAAGCGATAGTTGTAATTATTCAATGTTTTAATAATATATTATGTCACTCTTAGGGTCAAGTGGATATTAATAAATATAATATAAAATATAAGGTGCTAATATTTGAAATAAAATCATAAAATAAAATTTAAGAAAGTTTTTGAGTGATTTTAACCCTTATCTATTATATTAACTATCGTTAACCCTTTTTAACAATACCAGGATGATAAAATTTTTACCAAGGTAGATTATTTCTATGACTAAAAATAACATGTAGCTTACAACCTAATTTGAAACTAATACTTCCAAATATTAAATCTATTTTTCATTATTAAATTTATATAATTATTAGAAATTAATTCTAATATTAGGGCATGAAAACAATTTTTAGTAAAAATTTATTTTATGTGTAAAACATTTGATTAAATGTGATTCACATGAATTTATTGGATTATTAATAAAAAATAAAGGTTATTTGAAAATTTAATCATGGAAAAAATTAATTTCACATTACAACCATACAATTAAATGTAAATAAAAAAATTGTATTTAATAAGGATAAAATAGAATTTAGGTTCTAAAAATTGAAGCATGAGTTTCAAAATTCAAATAAATGTTTCTAAAATATTTATATTACTCCTAAAAACATATTTGGTCAATTAAAAAGTTTTATAATTTATTAAATAAATTATATGTAATAAATATTTCTTAAAAATTATGGTAAATGTAGAAATGGAATTTTCACTATTCACCAAAAAAATCAATCTTTCCAGAAAAATATAAAAAATTCATCATAAGTCTATTATGTAATGATTATTTTAAAAATGATTTCCATTTTTTCAAATATAATTTATAAAATTTTCATAAATTAATTATAATATCCATGCAAAAAATGAAATAAAACTGTTTTTGAATAAAATATATTTTTGAAGCATAAAACAACTTTATTCTCATTACATGACCAAAAACGATAATTAAATGAATATTAATTCATTAAATAGGATATATAATATAATTATTTAATTATAATAATTTATTAATAGTAATTAATTTAATTTATTAATATCAAAATACACTACACTCATAAAAATGGTTTTTTTGAAAAATAACTCTTAGACCTTCAAAATATTTTATCTTAATTTCCAAGAAATTAATAATCAATGTGTGATTGATCATTCATTTTATTAAGGAAAAAATTTAAAAATATATTTCATAATACATTTATTCTTATTCATAACCTCTAACCTAACAACTAGGTTATAATAGTTATATTTAAATAATATTATTTTTTGGTTCCTTTAAGCTTGAGATTGCATATGATATCAAACATACTGTTATTCTAATATAAAATATAAACTAAAATATGAGGGTGTTACATTATCCCATACTTATAGAATTTGTTCCCTCACAATTTTAATTCTTCTTATATAAACTAAATATATCATAACATATTAATCAAATTATATATAGATTTATCATGAACTTTACATTCTAGGTTATTATTAGGAAACTTATTATACTTGCACCTTTATATAAATCATACTTGAAAATTATTTTTTGAAAACATACCTTGGTATTTGAGTTTTACTTTCCACATAATACTTGATAGAGTTGTCTTTAATTTTCTTAAGTATGATAAATTCCTTTAGCATTGGAATATAAAAATATTATAACATTTACTTACTTGATTTATACCCATTCTATGAGCATGATTTCATCCTTTAATGTGCATCACCATGATCATGATGAATTTTTCATTCCTAAAGCACTAAAATAAACTTTTAATAAACTATAATATCCACACAATGATGAAAAATATTTCCTCCTATCTAAAACAGAAATGGTTAGTACAAGATAAAATAATGACCAATATATAAATACACCTTCATAAAATTAATCTAAAAAATATTAACAGTAATCAAAGATAAAATTAAATGTCCTGAAATATGATTAATTAAATTTTAACAAAAAATCAGAGTGGTTCAATCAATTATTCTTCCAAAACTAACTCATTTTTTATCCCCAAACAACTTTTATCTAAAAAATATGTATATTTTCTAATTACATATTCCAAAATATAATTTTCCCAAATAAACTAAATAAAATTCTTTAAAATTCACCAAGGATCACCTTGTTATATTACATAATAACTTTAAAGGTAATCTATAAATTCTTTAGTAAATATCTCTAAAAATATAAAATTTTCATAAAAATTACTTTTTAGGGTAATTGATACCATTCATTCAACACATATTTTCAAAATTCACATTTTATTAATTTTCTATAAAACTAAATATTATTAGTACAATACTTGGATGTTTTATCTTAATCCTAATACTAAACTACCATTGATAAATACCACCACATAATAATATTATTATGTTCTCTAATTTATCCATAATTACTCTGAACTCAAGTCCTTAAAGGTTACATTTATCCATAAGGTCTATTCTTTGATTTCTTTTTATATTATAAAGATCAATAGATGTTACATCCATAGAGACAATATTTTAAAGAAAATAAACTTTCTAAAATAATCATTCACACTTAATATATTTCTCATTTCATACCTTTTCCTCTAAAATACCCAATAACGATTCTCAAGTGATTCTCATTCTATTCATAATACTTATATCATCTTATGATATCATCAATAAATACCATAAACATTTTTCAAGGTAATCCATACATTGACCATGAGTATTGATTCCTTTACTTCCTTTGGTTACATCCCCAAAAAAATAGAACTCACTTATTTAACCCAAATTCATAAAGAATATTGATCCATGGAATCAAAATTCCTAAAAGTCTTAAATACTCTAATGGACTATCATAATTATCATGTTAGCTATGTTAATCTAAAATCTAGTTACCAAGGTCCTACTAAACTTCCTATGGTATCAAATATAACAAATATGACTCCAGTAACCTAGATCCAATGCTTACATATTACATTGGTACAACATATAAGAGATCACACCATGAAGGATTGATCTGTTTAGAAGTATTGATAGACTAGATAAAGACTTGATTACATTGGAAAAATAAAACATATAATGAAAAAATTTATTGAATCCTTGAAATAATTCAAAAATATAATTCCTCATATCTTGGGGAAAGTAAAACATAATAAAGTGCAAGTTAAAATTATCAGTAATGGAAAGAGTACAATATAATTTATCATGATTAGATAAGATAGAATCAATATGAAAGAGTGGATAATCAAAACACATTCCATTTTAATGAACAAACTATGTTCAAAGTACATACAGGGATAATATCAAAATAATAATCACATGGATAATGAAAACTAAATTCTCAATAAAGGAAATACATAAATCTAGACATTCATGAGATTTCCATTAAGGCCCCAACCAAGTTGTCACAAATCTTACCATGAAGGATTCTACCAAGATATCCTCCGAATGGACCAAAGGCCTTATTTTTATTTTATTATAGATAATCCCCCTTTTAAGGGTTGAAGGGGAACCCGTACATGACCCGTAGGCCCAAGGCACAAAGCCTGACTTGGCCCACAATACATGACCCGAAGGCCTAGAGGCATACCATGCCCATACATGACCCGTTGGTCCAGCCCACTAAAATTTCCCCTCCCCAGCATCTAGCATCATTGATCACCTTAGATCCCCACCTTGCATTGCTGATCAGCTAGCATTGCCCCGTACAATGTTGCACGGTGCCTGGTCCCGATGGTGGCTGTTATACCCTCTCATTCTTCCAATCTGGTTAGCTCTGCATCTGGTGGCTGCTACTCCTGCTGCTCTGATCCTCTTCTGGGCCTGTTCTATGTGAACTGGGCTACTCCATGGTCTACGTGACCCGAAGGCCCTGTGGCCCGAAGGCCTTTGATGACCCGAAGGCCCGGAAGACCCGTAGGGTCAAACCGGTGGCCCGAAGGCCCAAATCGGGTGAATAGTTCTGGTTACTACAGTAAAGAACAGTAACTGCTACAATAAATGCTATAGTAGCCCAAAAATTCATCTCCACCCGGTTTTGAACCCGGGTCTCTTGGATGCCAAGCAGGAGCCCTTTTCTACCAAGACATCATTCTTAATAAATAGATAGGTGTAAACCAGATACACATATAATATGGAATGCATACTATTTTGTCTTATAAGACCTATCTATACATCGAGGGGATATCTATAACTGGGCCCCACCCATCAATTTCACCTCCAATGCATTCTTCATATATTTAATGATCAATACATTTCATTCTCAAAATTCCTTATAAATAAACATTTATCCGTATTAATTCAAGAATACAAAATATTTCCCCAATGAATGAAATGTTTTTCATAATAGTATTCCATCAAATAAAACTACATATTGAAATTATATATGGTTAATAAAATATTGAAAATATCTATGATACTAAAAATAATGACCAATGAAATGATGGAGAGTGATATAAAATGTGATCATAATAAAGTTAATGACCAAAAAAACATAAATCAGTAAAGGATGAAAGAAGAACATTAATTCATAAAAAAGAAAGGTTTTGTAGTAAAACCAATTATTTTGGAAATAGATAATCAAATGGAATAAAAAAAGTTAAATTATATTCCTTATAACTTTGTGTAATAATGAAGTTATAAATAAATTTCAAAATTATTTTCATTACTTCAAGAAAATAATAAAAATTTCTTTTGAAAACCTTTAAAAACTACAAATTCCTGAAAAAAAGAAAAGGATATTATTTTAAAAACCATAGAAACATTTATAGAAATTTTGATAATTAATAAAGGACATGAAGATGGGAAAATCCTTTCACACTGTATATGTAAAATACACATTCCTTTCACACTTTTATAAAAAGTAAAAAACAACTTGTTCAAAAAACTTATAATAATATACCTTTTAAAAATATTTAAATAAATTAAATGGTATTATAAAAATATCTTTAATATTTATTTAAAATTAATAAAATATTTCAAAAACCAACTTGTAGAATATGAATATGGATGAGAAATATTTATTTTTGAAAATAAAAGATAAGGTTGGTATACCTTACATGTAACTTACCTGTTGATTCATGATCCAATAAGAGAATAAATGGAAAATAAAAATATAAACCCCAAACATAACCAAAGGATAATGAAATGTATTATGTTTAAGATATTATGAAAATATAATTTTTCCCAAAGGAAATATGATCATAAACATTCCTGAAATAAAAATAGATTGTAACAGAAATCTATTGAGATTTTAATAACTTTTGAATCAAACATATTTTAAGATTAAACATAAATTGAAACTTTAAATACCAATAATAAATAGGTACTAATGATATAGTATGTCAAATGGTTAGTATATACACCATATAAATTAAATTAAGTTCATAATATAGACATGTATCATTGAAGTGGAAATGAGAAAAAATTACCTTTACCTGAAGTCCAAATTTAATTGTATGTATAGTTAACCTATTGTATAATAAATTAAAATTTATTATAAATATATAATATAACCATAATAATATTTATAATAAAATATATTATTCATTTATAATATTTTATCTCTCTTTTATTAAAAATTATTCATTAACACCATCACCCCGAGTGTTAACTGTTTTATTTTTTATACAAGTTTAAGTTTGGTAGTTTCGATAATTGCACCTTGATAATGGTTTCATCATATATTAATAATTTCATAAATATAATTTTTATTAATTATATAAAATTTTAGATTCATATATTCATAGTGGTACTATAAAAATGAATCGCATCGTTTTGTGGAGGTGGTAGTCCACATATACGCACGAGCAACATTATCATTTTCCAACAGATGGACAGGTAAGAAATTAGATGATATATTATATTTAAATAATAATAATTATTTCATAAATATCATATATATTAATTAATTATACCTTTATACCTATCCAAGTAAATCGATGATGAGAAATGAATTACACCACTGTGCAAAGATGGTTGGTTGTATATACATATGAGCGATGTTTTCATTTTCCATAAGACGTAAAGGAGGTGGAAAATAATTGTATCATAATCATAATGAAATATCAATATATATTTTTTATACTAGATTAATTATGTTATTATGGATAAAATTTATTTATAGGAAATATAAGTAGAAATAAACTTTGAAAGAGTCGTATAAGGGGATTACCTCTTCTTTGAGAGACCTCATTTGTCTTACACATTAAGCCTTATTAATATGGCCTTACGATAATACCAGGATATAAATAATGAACATAAGGAGTATGTTAATATTTTTTGGGAGATATTGGATGAACTAAATGGATCATAAATTGTGATGAAGAGAGGGTTGGTGGTTCCCTTTTTAAGTGAGGAGAGTGACACTCTTGTAATTATTCAAAATTTTAAAAATAATATTAAGTCAGTATCATGTTCAAGTGGATCTTAATCAATAAAATTTTGAATATCAGGTTATAATATTTAAAATAAAATCAAACAATCAAATTTAAGAAAGTTTTTTGAGAAATTGCAACCCTTATCTATTATATTAACTCCTGTAAACCCATTTTAACCTTATAATGGCGATAAGCATTTTATTAAGGTATCTTATTTATATGAATAAAAATAACATGGAACTTAAAATATAATTTATAACTCATGATTCAAAATATAAAATAATTTTTTTATGATTCAATTTCTTTAAGTGTCATAAATTAATTTTAATATTTGTGTATGAAAACCATTTTTAGTAAAAATTCATTTTTATGAGTAAAAATTATTTGATAATTTTTTTATTAATGTTTTTGAGTAAAGGTGCTTCAAATGAATTAATTGGATTATAACTAAAAAAACTAAGTTTATTTTTCATTATAATCATGAAAAAACTGAATGTAAACTTCCAACCATACCATTAAATGAAAAGAAACAAAAATAGTATTTAATAAGGAAAAAATATAATTTAGGTTCTAAAAAGTCAAGCATGAGTTTCCAAATTCAAAATAACATTTTCAAAAGATTTATATTACTCCTAAAACAAATAATTGGTCTAGATAAAGGATTTATGAATTTTTAATTCAATTATACATAATGATGATTTCATAAATGTTGCGGCAAACATAAAAATGATATTTTTAATTTTCACTCAAAAATCAATCTTTCTAGAAAAATATAAAAAAATAATTATAAGAATATTATGAAATAGTGATTTAAAAAATGATATAAATTTTTTAAAATAAAATTTATTAAATTGATAAAAATTAATTATAATATCCATGAAAAAAATTCAATAATAACTTTTTTGAAGAAATTGTATTTTTAACACATAAAATGACTTTATTCTCATTACTTGCCTAATAAAGATAATTAAATGAATGTTAATTAGTTATATTAGATATATAATATAATTATTTATTTTGAATCATTTATAAATGTTATTTAATTTAATCTATTAATATCATAATACATTTTACAAATAGAAATAGTTTTATGAAAAATATATCTTCAACCTTCAGAAGGGGTTGTCTTCATTTCTAACTAATTAATAGTCAATGTATTATTGATTATTCATTTTATTAAGAAAAAAATTTCTACATACATTTTATATTACGATTATTCCTATTCCTACCCACTAACCCAATGACTAGGTTATAATAGTCATATTTAAATAATAATATTTCATGGTTCTTTAAGCTCAAGGTTTCATACAATGTACACCATCGAACATAATATTCCTTAAAAAGAAAATATAAACTAAAATATCAAGGTATTACACTATTACTCATATTTTATGATATATCCATATTAAACTATGTATATTTCATATTATATCTTATGATATTCTTGATATCACCTAATCAATACAATTATCCATTTTTCAGCTTTAAATATTGTAAATTGGAACCATTGTTGAATACGATTAGCTAAATCATTGGATAAAAATTTGAAAAAATCCCTCATAACACATAAAATTTCCATATATAATACATCATGATATGAAAAAACTAAAATATTTACACAATTTCACCACCTATGATATCCTTTATTGTATAGCACAACCATATCACTACTTTAAATATCTTATATTATAAGGATAACTATATAAAATAACCTTTATTCTATTTAATGACATATACTACGATATCCATTTTCTTAATTTTAAAACTTGATTTCACAAATTATTTAAATTATGGAAATATCTAATACAATTTATGGATTTATAAGGGATGACTAACACTTATTAAAGTAGTAGAAGAAAAAACCAAACACAAAATCTAAAATATATATGTTATGAAACTGAAACCATGCTTAATATAAAATAATGAACATATGTGTAATATACAATGAATATTGGCCATAAATCCTATATTTAATCACACTATTTGATGATGATCCCTGATAATTATCCAAAAGGATTCTTCCTATATAGTGATTCTATGGGTTTACATGAATCTTTGATTGATTGGGTGGGATTATCCTCATTTCAATGGTATTTCAGTACCTCAAGTAGAAAATGAACAAGAAGTAACAGAGATTTTATTAATAATTAATAGAAGGAATCAAACACCGTCTCAATGGGTTCTGCCTATTTATATAGGCCTTGAGATATTTTTGAACCATCACGACACTTACTTGAACATTTTTCAACTTTCAAGTAATAACAAAAATTTACAAATGCTTTGTAAACTTTTGAACATAATTCATTTAAGACATAAATGTATTCTAGATTATTCCCATACATTTCATCCTATGAAACTTTATAATAAATGATAGCTAATATAGAAGATTACTCAAACATTAAATTTTAATTTTCAATTTCATAAATTAATTTAGAACTTAAATTTTCATCATATATTATGATTCATCATGGCCTTACTGATGGATATGAACTAAAAGGGATGAATTGTATAGTACAATTCATCTATATCATAATCCATGGTATGAATGCAGTTCACATCATAGTATATGATTTGGTATGTTAGATGGTGTACTTTTTTCATATGGTATGACATGTAAGATAACCTATGATATGTGATATTAGGTGTATGAACATTGATACATATTCCAAATAGTTTTCTTTCGGTTATTATTCAATAAGATGGGTTTTTAATGGATTTTTGAATGACATGTGATTATGAAGTATTCAAATGATCATATATATATATATAAATAGAAAAATGTTATGTAATCTATAGAATCTTATAAAAATTTCTATAAGACACTCAGCCTATTCAATTTATCAAGGGATAGCTATAAAAAGGTATGGCCCATTCTGTTCATAGTGTGGTTTATACAACCTAACAAACTGAAGATGAATCTTTATTCCTCTCCATTATCTATATTTTCTATGAGGAGAAATTGATAGAACACCTTTGTAGTTATAGGGGTTATCTCATAGTGTATGAGGATTCTAGTGGCCGGTGAACTACTAGTGGATGTGAGAGTGTTTTAGTTATAGCGAAATGATCTCCATAAAAAAAACTCCATTAATATAGATCCTATTATACATGAGGTACACCTATTAAATTATTTTATTAATTTACATGTTGATTCAACAATGATAGGTTGGTAATTTTAATGGATTTATTATAATGTTCTGAGCATGTGATATTTCTACAAAACCCATCAATGGTATAAGATCCACCTTCATCATCGACTTAATATATTTTAAAACTAGTTTTAAAAAGATTATGTTTATTGTAATGTTCTATAGGATATATCATAAATATGATATGATGTGTGTAACAAACCAACCTAGGATAACTAGAAAATCCATCCAAACCTACCTATCATAAGATATGGGTAAAAAAGGATACCGAAAACTAGTCTTGAATATAAGAAAAACAAGACACACAACTAGAGTATAAGGAATAAATAAACAAGATACCACAAAAATATATAATCCAATCCAAACAGGCTAAACTAGAAATTAATTCATAACCACATTTGACCAACATTCACCTCTAGAAAAACCTAAACCGAATCAAACAACAACAAGAGAAGCCAACATGATACAAGATGATATTCCCTTTACCTAAATCCTGCAATACAACATCTAAAAATTCCCAAAGTCACAAGTAGGGTGTGAGCCAAAGACCAGTAGGATACCACCATAGTTTCTATACAAGGTCTAATATCAAGAATGAAAAATTCAAGATTTTAAAACAAAACATTTTTACAAAGCATTTTTATAAATCCAAACCATTTAAAAATCAAATTCCCTTTATATTACTTTGATTCTCATAAATCCTTTCATATTCTCAAACTATAAATATGAAAAATAGAAGTGATAAAAATAGTAAATCATATCCATGAATCAATAGGTAAATATTTAAACACATATCCATGAATCAACCTATCATGCAAAGCTATGTGATAGAATATCATATATAAATAAATGTGAGTAAAAATCCATGATGTAAAAACAATCATATGATAAATAAAAATAATTGAAAAATGAAAATGAACCTCACATATTGGGCTCAATTATATGGAAAAAATTTATACTAGAAACTCATAAGCCTAAATAAGAATATATTGGATCCAAAATATATCAATTCCTCCTAGTCAATACCATAAAATTTACCTATTAGTGGTGAAACACACACTAAGGCTACCCGTGTCTCTATCCTGATGCACCCAAGGTTCCCAATATCAAATTTTCCAATAAATTTTCAAAACCAAAATCACAATTTGGAAAAATGTTTTCATATCCAATCCAATCCACTTTGGGATTTGAAAACCCATTTACAAATCAATAAAATCCATTTTCAAAGAAAAAAATACATTTTTTAAATCATTTTGCTTTCCAATAAATCATTTAAAACTATTTATCACTTTAAATAAATGAAATAAACAAATTAATTTATCAAGAACAACATGAAATTCATCAGAGTATCCCATTTTATAGAAACACCTACCTTAACATGGTAGAAAACCTAGTCGCTTTTGACAACACTGATTGGAAACCAAGAGAAAAAACTCTTAAAGAAAAGTCATGTCAAGAATCTAAAATGGATCGATAGAAAACACTATCCAATCACAAATCTGTATCCAAACCATTGCCTCAAATAAAACTAATGAAGAACTAGAGGGAACACTTATGATAAAAAAATGCACCGTATTCACAATAATGATTAATCACTAATGTAAACAATCTAGAAGGGATGGAGCTCTCAAAAATCATCCATGAGAGATTCTAGGTCGATAGGGAGAGGAGATTATAAAGGATAAAATAGAAATTCAGTTGAAGGGCACCCTAAAAACCCAACTCCTAATAGTTTCATGGCATGTAATGTACATAGTTTGTAATTTCCAAGGCCCATATACACTAAATAATCCATCACATTTCTATTAAAATTTATATTTTCCCCTTACATGACATGTACCTATTACACTGTGTGTCAACAGTTCATGATGTGTATTTAGTTCAAAGCTTCTTCCCAACAACCATTACCCAACATGAACTTTAATTACAAGGAGTGTAAGTTCCTAGAGAGTACCAGGAACTGCAGGTTTTATGTTGAAAATTACAAAAAATACTTTAATTCATAATTATAGGTATCATCCCAATTACATTTTTGGAATAAAAAAACTAATGAAAAAGGAAATAAAAAACAAGGGAAAATATACCAGATAGAAAGGTAATGAGGTGTTATAATCTTCCCACCATAAATTCTTTCTTCCCCAAAAAATATCTCAAGATCCTAGATCCTCAAAAAGAGAATGAAACTACTTCCTCATCAATGACTCCCACTCTCATGTATCATGGATATCCTATCTGCAATAATACAACACCTAGACTAGGGGGGTCATTTTATCACGAAATACCTTATCCTGGTGATCCATAATCTAAACTGGTTTCTCAACCAAAGTGGTGTTAGGCTCAAGATCAGCATCCTCTTATCTAATCACATGGGAAGGATCTGGTATATACCTCCTCAACTAGGAAACATGAAACATGTCATGTATAGAATTCAAAATAAATGGAAAAAACTATTAGTATACCCTCTCTAGTCTTCTAATGGTCTCAAAGGGTACCACTAACCTCAATTCTAATTTACCCTTCTTACCTAACAGACGATGTACTTATAGAGGTGAAACTATGAGAAAGAACTAATCACTAACCTCAAACTCTAGGGGCCACTGCCGATGGTCTGCATAGGATTTATGATGACTCTGTTCCATGATCAAATGCCTCTGGATCAACTGCACCATCTCTGTCATCTCCTAAACAACACTTGTCCCAACCAAGGACCAATCTCCCTTCTCTTCCCAGAACAAGGTATATCTACATGTATGTCCATACAAAGACTCAAATGGTGACATATTTATTGAATCCTAATAACTATTATTATAGGAAAACTCAACCAAAGTCAAATTATTTTCCCAATATCCTCCGAAATCAAGCACACAATCCCAAAGCATATCATATAGAACCTGGATAACCCTCTCTATATTTCCATACATATGTGGATAATAAGATGTGATTAATTTAATCTGGGAACCCATAAACTCTTGAAAATATTTGAATAACCTAAATTTGAACCTAGAATCCCTATATGAGATAATGTTAGAAGGAACCAAGTGATGTCTCAAAATATATCACACATAAAAGTTCCCAAGCTGTTCCACTTTCATCACCTCTCGGATAACTAGAACATGAACTGATTTTATGATCTGATGAATGATCCCCCAAATCACGTCCTTACCAATAGTATTCCATGAAAACCAATGATTAAATCCATGGAAATATCATCCCACTTCCATAACAGAATGGGTAAAGGTTTCAAAAACCCTAAAGGTCTCTGGTGCTCTTCCTTAAATCTCTAACAAGTAAGGCACCATGGACCAAAATCTGTTATCAACTGTCTCATCCCTTTCCGCTAATAGTGATGCCTCAATTCATGATACATCTTGGTAGATATAGGGTGAAAGAACCAACAAGAATGGTGTCCACTCTCGAAAAACTCATGTATTAAAGAAAACGTAACAATTAACCTACTATAGAAGCACAATGCTACTATGGGAGACTGAGACCACTCACTTGTGGTTTTCCCACCATAAAGGCTTTCACTAAAGCATTGGAACTTAGTATTTTCCACCTAATAAATCTGAGCTTGATAATCAAAATATGAGTCAATTTTCATTGAATCTAATAAAACCCATTCACCAACCTCTTCCACTCCCAAGCTCATATTACCAAACAAACTCATCAAAGAACTCTGCTCAACTAATTCACTCATGACTTGTGTCGGTAATTTTTTTCTCAACATATCAGAAATCACATTTCTTTTCCCAAGGGTATAAGAAATATACAAATAATTTTTGTAAGATACTCCACCTTGAATCTCTATCACAAATTCATATCCATCTATGTAAAAATATATTTTAAGATCTTATGATTAGAATATACCATAAACCATTCCCCAAAGAGATAGTGATACCACATTTTGGGTGAATTCATAATAACTTCCAACTCAAGACATTTATAGATAGTTCTTCTCATCTGGGGGTAATTGGTGAGAGACATAATCCAAAAATTGTTTCCCCTACATCAAGACACACCCCAAACCTATACTAGAATCATTACAAAAAACATCATAACCTGACCCTAGTTTTGGAAGAATCAAAATTGGTGCCTGAAGTTAACCTCATCTTCAGCTCCTCAAAATGTCTCTAACATTTTCATTCCATTCAAACATTACACCCTTCTGGGTCAAATATTTCATCAAAGATGCGAGATTGTAAAATTACTAAACAAACCCTCTATAGTAACCATTCAAACCTAATAAGTTCTAGATGTCAAACACATTTCTAGGATTCTCCCAAGACATCACTACCTTCACCTTTTTAGGATCTACTAAGACTTACCTTGTAACGACCCAATCTTTTTGAGTAGTATATTAACTTACTCTTAATGATTTAATAAGATGTTAATGGTTAATGCAGAAAGGGGAGTTGATGGCTTCATCCAGTAGACTCAACCCTTACGAAGCCCACTTATCAGAGCTTGGGAAGGAGGTAGCATCTGTGGGCTTCGCTTTGGACCAAGCCCAAGCCGAGCTCCAGCGTGTCAAGCTTGAACGGAAACGCTTGCAGGATAAGTTCAAGTTAGTGGAGGTTGCTACTAGGGCAATGTTATCTGATCCTCCCTCAGATTCTCTCACCATATCACACCTTACACTTAGGTCTTATGCCAGTGTTATAAGGTGCTATGTGATGAGACCCTAGTTTCCTTGTGTAATCCTCTCGGGTGAATAAATTGAGATTTCTTCCTTTAGTGATGTTTGTGAAATTTCAAATATCTAGATAATTTTAGAATATATTTTATTGATGAATTTTGAAAAAGGGATGTTTTGAAATATTTATGTAAACCCTAAATAACTAATGATGTGTAATGATTTTCAAAAAATGGTCTTCTACAAAAGTGTTCATTAAGGAATTTGGAGTCTAATAAGATCAACTTAATTTTTGATGAATAGTAAATTATGAATAGTGATTTTACGCTTAGGATTAGTAATGTGACCAAATGGATTAGTAATTTTCACTCAAAAAAAGTTTTAATATAATTTAGACACCTTGATTAAGTAATGTGATTCAATAAAATGGTTAAATAACGGTTTCATAAATTATTATTCAAGTATTAGTTTTTTTCGGATGAATAGTGTTTTTTAATTAAAAATTTAATTAAAAATAATTAGAAAATTATTTTTATAAAAGTGACTTTATTTTTGAACTCAGAGCATCGATATTATGTTATGGTAAATTTTGGGGATTTTTCTAAAAAAATGAATTTTCGGTGAATAGTGTATTTATTTAAAAATAAAATTAAAAATATTTATAAAATTATTTTTATAAAATGGAGTTCATTTTTGAAATCATAGCATTGATATTTGGTTAATGTGAAATTTTGGGATTTTTCTGAGAAAGTTGAATTTTCAGTGAATAGTAAAAATACAGTTTTAGGGTTTCGGTATGTTTAATGACATCATAACGGTGTCATGATGATGTCATGAGATCGTTTAAGGGTTGGCCGGCCAAGGGTGATGAATTATTGTTTTGGGGGCCCCATGTGGCCTAACTCCATGATAAATGCCAAGGGAGAGCACATGGGTTTGAGAAAAGCACATGTGAGGTGTCCCTTGGCCATTAATGCTTTGTCCCCTCACTTTCCCTATAAATACCCACCCTTTCCTCCTTTAGTTTTCACTCCCAACTCTCCCCCAACGAAGTTCTGGTCTTCTTAACTTACAAAGAGTCCTCCCAAGGTGCCCCAAGACCTCAAGGTCCAATCCTTTGAGTTTCAAGAGTCACGTTTTAAGGTAAGGGATCTGACCCCTCTTTTTCTTTTCATGTAATCTCTTTTATGTCATTCCTATTATGCTCCATGTTTTTTATGTGAGAGGATGTTCTTTTATATTCCTCTTACTGCCCATTCATGTTTATATGATGAGAGATCCCCTCTTACTCTCATCATTTCGTTTTATGAAAATTTAAGTGACGCCGTTAGGCTGCCAAATTTTTAAGGGATTCTTTCACCCTTCTCATTTTTCAAGTTCGATTTTCATGTCAAGTCTTTCAAGTTCCTTTTTATTATGTTGGGGTATGATATCTATATCTATCATACTGATCTCTTATGATCATATGATGAGGGACCCTATTTGATCTTGTCAAATCATTTTCTTTTGAAGTTAAGTGACACCGTAAGGCTGCCGAATTTTCATAAGAGAAATCTAATTTTTTTTTACTTCCATGTTTTTCATTTCAAATGGTATGTCCCTAAAATTTCATTACCATGTCCATATGTCCTTCTTATTCTTTCAACCTACTGTTTTATGGATCATTTATGAGTGGGTGACCCATGTCCCCTCTCATTTCAATGTTTTCTAAAACCCCAAAACTTAGCCGTTATGCTGCAGAATTTTCCCCTCAAAATGCCTCTCTCTTTTCTCAAAAATTATTTTATATTATAAAGTGAATACTCAAAGATCTTATTTATACAAGGGTATTCACATATATATCAAAATGTTCCATTTTAAATTCTGGGATTTGCATACATGAGACCCGCTTTCCCTTTCTGTGGGTTTAAAGTGACGTAAAGATCATGTCTTTAAAGCAGTTTTTAAAACGTTATGATTATGAAATGAAACCCATTTATTTTATGCTATGTGGGTTATTTATGAAATGTTTGATGATGATATATGTGGATCACATGATAATAAAGGCAAATTTAAGGGTGCGCCCTGATAGCGCTCCAATGCATTGGGTAATGATGTAACCACTAGAGATTACAATTTTCATGATACCTTGGTGAATAACCTTGGTTATTTTCAAATGACACCTTGGGGATGGACCTTGGTGATATGTTCATGATTGTCTATGTTAAATGATGTAGCCACATATTCAAGTTATGAAAAATGTTATTTTTATTATGAAATGCCTCATGATTTCTTTCTCATGCCTTAAAGTTCTTTTCATGTCCTTATTGAAGTATCTCAAGTTCACATGTGAAATGTTCCTCTTGTTTCCCTTACTGGGCCTTCTGCTCACCCTTTCTTTTGATGTATGTCCCCAGGTTATGAGATGCATAATGAACATAGGATGAACTAAAGGAGAAGCCTTTCAAGTGTTTAAGAAGAATGTTTTTATGTTTTTTTTTATGTATTATGATCCTTGTTTCCAAGACACTAAACCTTAACGATCCTCAGTTTTGTGTAATGTAATGAAAGTTTATGTTATGAAATGGTGGGATGCTATAGTTGGTATCAAAGGATGGTTTAGTTATTTGTGGAAATTAGGATATAAAAACTTTAGGAAGAACCCTATAGAAAAGTTTAAATATAGGAAAACTTCCTGGTATTTTGGTAAGTATTGAGTAAATGGTCTATCAAACAAATACATCCCTGTCTGGATACGAGCAGGTAGAGGCGGCTCTGGCACAGATGTACATAGGGGTAAAACCTGAAAACACCACTTTGAGCTAGACTCGAACGGGAACTGGTGCACGATAACGGGCCTTGCTGCACTCTTGGTTACGACACTCCCGGGGGATATGTTTGGTTAATCACAAGCTTTTTATGAATCATTATGAAGGAATTATAGAGAAGTATAATTGTTTAAGAATGAAGTCTTAGTTAAAAGATTCATAAATGAAATAAGTTTCTCACTAAGGTTTTATTCTTTTAGAAAATGGCGGGCAATAGGAGAAACCGTGCCGATGGTGACCGCAATGCACCATGTGCTGACGGCCCTCCGATGGAAGCCGGAATGGAAACATTCATGCGAATGATGAACCAACTGACTCAAGTTATGAGTAATAACTTGAATCAAGGTGAGAGGCCGACCTCACCACGAAGGGAACAACTTTCTGTTGAGTCCTTCATGCGTCAACGACCGCCAACATTCAGTGGATCTACTGACCCATTGGTTGCGGAACAATGGATAAGCTCCATTGAAAAGATCTTTTCTGTACTTCATTGTTCGGAACAAGAAAAAGTCACCCTTGCTGTTTACCGCCTAGAGGGAGAAGCCGATCAGTGGTGGTCACTGATCAAAAACACGAAGCCACGAGGAGAGATGGAAGCTATGGAGTGGGAAGAATTTCGGGGGATTTTCTTTAACTTGTATTTCCCTCGTTCAATGAGAATGAAAATGGAGAAAGAGTTTCTCGAGCTGAAGCAGAAGGAGAACGAATCTGTCGGAAGCTATGAGATGAACTTCACAAGGCTTTCCCGTTATACCTCAAGTTTTGTCATGGACCCTAATGGGAAGGTTGATAGATTCTTTGGCGGACTACGACCACATCTGCGGAAGAATCTAGCCAACAGGGACTACGATAGCTATGAAGAAATAGTTCGAAGTGCTATGAAAGTTGAACTAGAGTTTTGGGAGACACAGTGGTCTCACAGATCTAATAAGAATAAGAGAACTCTAGAACCGAGCCTAGGAAGAAGTTTTGATCAGGAAAGATGTGGAAAGCATATGCAACATGCCACATGCAATAAATGTGGGAAGAAGCATCCGGGGAACTGCTTGATCGGAAGTGGAAAGTGCTATAGGTGTGGAAAAGAAGGCCATATTTCTCGGAATTTTTGTGGTGATGTGAAGCCTCAACTTCCCAACACTAACGACAGAGGAAAGATGGTTCTGGCCCTACCCGAAGTCACATGCTTCAAGTGTGGACAGCTTGGGCACTTTGCTAATCAATGTCCAAATCCGAGGGCGGTGGAGGGGAATCACCATCAACCTCAGCAGAGGCCAAGGGAGCAAGGTCGTGCTTTCGCTATCACAAAAACTGAAGTTGAAGTTCCGAACGATGTGGTAGTAGGTACTCTTGTTGTCCTCTCAAAACTAGCAAGTGCTTTATTTGATTCTGGTTCTACGCATTCCTTTATTTCTTCCAAGTTTGCAAAGAATATAGAATCAATCCTCGAATTGCTTGAGGTAGAGTTGTCAGTCAAGACTCCAAGTGGGATTATCCATGCATCAACAGTGTTTAGAGACTCTAGTGTTTACTTTGGTGAGCACAATCTTATCGCAAATCTAGTAGTCATTCCCATGATGGAATTCGACGTTATACTAGGGATGGACTGGCTCTCAAAGTATAATGCTAAGATCAAATGCAGAAGTAAGGAAATCTCAGTAGTCTTGAATGAACGACCTACAGTTATCTTCCGAGGAGAGATATCCCGAACTGATCCCTATCTAGAAGCACCTCCTATAGCTTTCTTTATGGAGTTAATCAGTGATGAGGAATAATGGAAAGGGAGCATAAAAATTGAAGATGTTCCGATTGTTCAGGAATACATGGATGTATTTCCTGAGGAGTTACCTGGACCTCCCCCAGAAAGAGAGGTAGAGTTCTCCATTGAACTCGTACCTGGGTCTCAACCGATATCAAAGACTCCGTATAGAATGGAAAATGTGGAGCTAGAAGAGTTAAAGAAACAACTCCAAGACTTGTTGGAGAAGGGGTTTATCCGACTGAGTGTGTCTCCTTGGGGAGCACCAGTTCTATTTGTGAAGAAGAAGGATGGATCAATGCGGCTATGCATTGATTATAGAGAACTGAACGGGATTACAGTGAAGAACAGATACCCTCTTCCAAGAATTGATGATTTATTTGACCAACTTCGTGGGGCTCAATTCTTCTCTAAGATTGACCTTCGATCTGGTTATCATCAACTGAGGGTGAAGAAGGAAGATATTCCAAAGACTGCCTTCCGATCAAGATATGGGCATTATGAGTTTACTATTATGCCCTTCGGCTTGACTAATGCTCCTGCTATTTTCATGGATTTGATGAATAGAGTCTTTAAGGACTACCTTGATAACTTTGTGGTAGTTTTTATTGATGATATTTTGATATATTCAAAAAGTCGTGAGGAGCATGAAAATCATCTGAGGGTTATTTTGAAAACTCTACGGAAGGAGAGGCTCTTTGGGAAGTTCAGCAAGTGTGAGTTTTGGTTACAACAAGTGGCTTTCTTGGGGCACATCGTAACCAATGAAGGAATCTCGGTTGACCCTGCAAAGACAATGGTTGTGGAGGAGTGGCCTCAACCCACAACAGTAACTGAGATTCGTAGTTTCCTTGGTTTAGCGGGATATTATAGGAGGTTTGTGAAAAACTTTTCACGGCTTTCTAATCCACTAACCAAGATGACTCGAAAAGGGGTTAAGTTCATCTGGACAAAGGAATGTGAGGAAAGTTTCCAAGAGCTGAATAAGAGATTGGTTACTGCACCTGTGTTAACACTACCCTCTATCGGAGAAGGATTCGTTATTTTTAGCGATGCATCTCTGAAAGGGCTTGGGTGCGTCCTCATGCAAAATGACAAAGTAATTGCTTATGCATCTCGACAGATGAAGATTCATGAGCAGAATTATCCTACGCATGATCTAGAGCTGGTGGCAGTTATTTTTGCTCTAAAGATATGGAGGCACTATCTTTATGGGGAGAAATGTGATATATACACTGACCACCAAAGTCTAAAGTATATTTTCACTCAGAAAGAATTGAACATGAGACAAAGGAGATGGTTGGAGCTTATTAAAGACTATGATTGTTCAATTCATTATCACCCTGGAAGTGCAAACAAAGTCGCGGATGCGTTAAGCAGGAAAGATCATGTTGTTCTGGCAACAATGAGGATCCTGGGAGATCCCTTGATTAAAGATCTAGTAAAACTGGACATGGTAATTATAAGGAAAGGGACATCATCAACCCTATACCAAATGATTTCTCAACCTTCATTACTAGAGAAGATCAAGAAGGCTCAAAAAGAAGATCCTTTGCTGCAGGAGAAGTTCGAGGCTGTAAAGGATGGGAAGTTCCCTGATTTCAATATTGATCAAGAAGGTGTATTGAAATTTTGTACAAGACTATGTGTTCCATCTATTCCAGAGATAAAGAAAGAACTGATGGATGAAGCTCATAGCTCTACTTTCTCTATACATCCGGGAAGCACTAAGATGTATAGAGACCTTCGTGATCATTATTGGTGGGATAACATGAAGAGGGAGATTGCCGATTACACTACAAGGTGCCTGGTGTGTCAGCAAGTAAAGGCAGAAAGACAACTTCCTAAGGGGGTATTACAACCGCTACCCATACCAGTATGGAAGTGGGATAATATCACCATGGACTTTGTAACTGGTCTCCCAAAAACATCCAAAGGAAACAATGCGATATGGGTTATTGTGGACCGTCTCACCAAGACAACCCATTTTATCTCTATTCGGGAAGATTTCTCTCTGGATCAGCTTGCCAAGATATACGTGAAGGAAGTGGTAAGGCTGCATGGGGTACCACTATCCATCGTATCTGATCGTGACCCAAGATTCACATCAAAATTCTGGAGAAGTCTTCAGCATGCTCTGAACACTGAATTGAATTTTAGTACGGCCTATCATCCTCAAACTGATGGCCAATCTGAAAGGACTATTCAGACACTCGAAGACATGTTGAGATTATGCTCAATGGAATTTAAAGGTGGATGGGATCAACACCTCCCATTAGTTGAGTTCTCCTATAACAACAGCTTCCATGCGAGTATTCAGATGGCACCCTATGAAGCTCTGTATGGAAAGCGGTGTAGAACTCCTACTTTTTGGGATGAAACTGGTGAGAAGAAGCTTCTTGGGCCTGATCTCGTGCAAGAGATGACGGAACAGGTTCATGCCATCCAGCAACACATAAAAGCTGCTCAGAGTCGGCAGAAGAGCTATGCTGACAATCGACGAAGAGACTTGGAGTTTGGGGTTGGTGACAAAGTCTTCCTTCGAATCTCTCCATGGAAGAGAGTCATGCGGTTTGGGAAGAAAGGGAAGCTCAGCCCTAGGTACATTGGCCCCTATGAAATCCTTGATCGCATAGGAGCAGTGGCCTATCGTCTAGCACTTCCACCGAACCTAGCTCAAGTTCATGATGTCTTCCATGTATCTCTCTTGAGGAAGTACATACCCGACCCTTCGCATGTACTGAACCCAGAGGTGGTACAACTTGAACATGACCTCTCTTTTGAAGAGCAGCCAGTGGAGATCTTAGACCCTAGAGACAAGGTTCAACGAAACAAGACTACCCACCTTGTGAAAGTGTTGTGGAGGAATCATAAGTACGAAGAAGCGACTTGGGAGCCCGAGGAAACGATGAAGCAAAAGTACCCTCACCTTTTCAGCTAGGCCTCAAGTATAAATTTCGGGGACGAAATTTCTTAAGGGGGGAAGAATGTAACGACCCAATATTTTTGAGTAGTATATTAACTTACTCTTAATGATTTAATAAGATGTTAATGGTTAATGCAGAAAGGGGAGTTGATGGCTTCATCCAGTAGACTCAACCCTTACGAAGCCCACTTATCAGAGCTTGGGAAGGAGGTAGCATCTGTGGGCTTCGCTTTGGACCAAGCCCAAGCCGAGCTCCAGCGTGTCAATCTTGAACGGAAACGCTTGCAGGAGAAGTTCAGGTTAGTGGAGGTTGCTACTAGGGCAATGTTATCTGAGCCTCCCTCAGATTCTCTCACCATATCACACCTTACACTTAGGTCTTATGCCAGTGTTATAAGGGGCTATGTGATGAGACCCTAGTTTCCTTGTGTAATCCTCTCGGGTGAATAAATTGAGATTTCTTCCTTTAGTGATGTTTGTGAAATTTCAAATATCTAGATCATTTTAGAATGTATTTTATTGATGAATTTTGAAAAAGGGATGTTTTGAAATATTTATGTAAACCCTAAATAACTAATGATGTGTAATGATTTTCAAAAAATGGTCTTCTACAAAAGTGTTCATCAAGGAATTTGGAGTCTAATAAGATCAACTTAATTTTTGATGAATAGTAAATTATGAATAGTGATTTTACGCTTAGGATTAGTAATGTGACCAAATGGATTAGTAATTTTCACTCAAAGAAAGTTTTAATATAATTTAGACACCTTGATTAAGTAATGTGATTCAATAAAATGGTTAAATAACGGTTTCATAAATTATTATTCAAGTATTAGTTTTTTCGGATGAATAGTGTTTTTTAATTAAAAATTTAATTAAAAATAATTAGAAAATTATTTTTATAAAAATGACTTTATTTTTGAACTCAGAGCATCGATATTATGTTATGGTAAATTTTGGGGATTTTTCTAAAAAAATGAATTTTTGGTGAATAGTGTATTTATTTAAAAATAAAATTAAAAATATTTATAAAATTATTTTTATAAAATGGAGTTCATTTTTGAAATCATAGCATTGATATTTGGTTAATGTGAAATTTTGGGATTTTTCTGAGAAAGTTGAATTTTCAGTGAATAGTAAAAATACAGTTTTAGGGTTTCGGTATGTTTAATGACATCATAACGGTGTCATGATGATTTCATGAGATCTTTTGAGGGTTGTCCGGCCAAGGGTGATGAATTATTGTTTTGGGGGCCCCATGTGGCCTAACTCCATGATAAATTCCAAGGGAGAGCACATGGGTTTGAGAAAAGCACATGTGAGGTGTCCCTTGGCCATTAATGCTTTGTCCCCTCACTTTCCCTATAAATACCCACCCTTTCCTCCTTTAGTTTTCACTCCCAACTCTCCCCCAACGAAGTTCGGGTCTTCTTACCTTCCAAAGAGTCCTCCCAAGGTGCCCCCAAGCCCTCAAGGTCCAATCCTTTGAGTTTCAAGAGTCACGTTTTAAGGTAAGGGATCCGACCCCTCTTTTTCTTTTCATGTAATCTCTTTTATGTCATTCCTATTATGCTCCATGTTTTTTATGTGAGAGGATGTTCTTTTATATTCCTCTTACTGCCCTTTAATGTTTATATGATGATATATCCCCTCTTACTCTCATCATTTCGTTTTATGAAAGTTTAAGTGACGCCGTTATGCTGCCGAATTTTTAAGGGATTCTTTCACCCTTCTCATTTTTCAAGTTCGATTTTCATGTCAAGTCTTTCAAGTTCCTTTTTATTATGTTGGGGTATGATCTCTATATCTATCATACTGATCTCTTATTATCATATGATTAGGGACCCTATTTTATCTTGTCAAATCATTTTCTTTTGAAGTTAAGTGACGCCGTAAGGCTGCCGAATTTTCATAAGAGAAATCTAATTTTTTTTTCCTTCCATGTTTTTCATTTCAAATGGTATGTCCCTAAAATTTCATTACCATGTCCATATGTCCTTCTTATTCTTTCACCCTACTGTTTTATGGATCATTTATGAGTGGGTGACCCATGTCCCCTCTCATTTCAATGTTTTCTAAAACCCCAAAACTTAGCCGTTATGCTGCAGAATTTTCCCCTCAAAATGCCTCTCTCTTTTCTCAAAAATTATTTTATATTATAAAGTGAATACTCAAAGCTCTTATTTCTACAAGGGTATTCACATATATATCAAAATGTTCCATTTTAAATTCTGGGATTTACATACATGAGACCCGCTTTCCCTTTCCGTGGGTTTAAAGTGACGTAAAGATCATGTCTTTAAAGTAGTTTTTAAAACGTTATGATTATGAAATGAAACCCATTTATTTTATGCTATGTGGGTTATTTATGAAATTTTTGATGATGATATATGTGGCTCACATGATAATAAAGGCAAATTTAAGGGTGCGCCCTGATAGCGCTCCAATGCATTGGGTAATGATGTAACCACTAGAGATTACAATTTTCATGATACCTTGGTGAATAACCTTGATAATTTTCAAATGACACCTTGGGGATGGACCTTGGTGATATGTTCATGATTGTCTATGTTAAATGATGTAGCCACATATTCAAGTTATGAAAAATGTTATTTTTATTATGAAATGCCTCATGATTTCTTTCTCATGCCTTAAAGTTCTTTTCATGTCCTTATTGAAGTATCTCAAGTTCACATGTGAAATGTTCCTCTTGTTTCCCTTACTGGGCCTTCTGCTCACCCTTTCTTTTGATGTATGTCCCCAGGTTATGAGATGCATAATGAACATAGGATGAACTAAATGATAAGCCTTTCAAGTGTTTAAGAAGAATGTTTTTATGTTTTTTTTTATGTATTATGATCCTTGTTTCCAAGACACTAAACCTTAACGATCCTCAGTTTTGTGTAATGTAATGAAAGTTTATGTTATAAAATGGTGGGATGATATATACCTATCATATATCACATGCACCAAAAACATCACCTATTGGATCCAAAACTCACATTTGTAAAGATTACCATACATAAGATATTCTTTCAAAGTTCAAATAATGATATCCAAATGGTCCAAATAATCCTCCTATGACTTAGAGTACACCAAAATATCATCCAAAAACACAATAAAAAAATATTCCAAGAACCAATTAAATATAAAATTAATCAAATATATAAACACTAGAGTAGAATTAGTGAGACATAATGACATAACTTGAAACTCAAAATGACCATATAGACTCATAAATGTCGTCGTAGGTATGTCCTCTTCTTTGACTCTCAACTGATGATACCCTGACCATTGGTCAATATTAGAAAACCAAAAATCCCCTCTAAGATGATTTAAGAGATCATTAATCCTTGGTAAAGGATATTTTTTCTTAATGGTTACCTGATTAAAATTTCTACAATCAAGTCAAATATGTCAAGATCAAGCACTAAGAAGTACCACTCCACCTCAAATTCATCTATCAACATCTGAAAAGTGGGACATATAAAACCTTGTCTAGACCTATTTCCAAAAGGTGTAAAAAGGTACAAAAAGAATGATATAAATTAAAAATATAGCCCCAACATGTCAACTAACTTTTATGATATGTAAGGGTGAGTAGAACCTATACCAAACAAAGATAGAACTATAAAAGATGAAATAAACATCGTGCCAATAACAGTCACTAGGCCTGCTTCAGATTCCTTTGGTGCATTCTCCACTGTATAAAGTCATAGGGTCTTAGCCACATGAAAATATACCTTTTCTTGAGGATTATACCCACCAACCTTGGAATCATCAACAAAAACCTGCAAACCCTTAGTGAGAGTGAATCTTACCCTACTTCTTGAAGATATATTTTCACAAATTAACTATACATATCTAGATTTACCACATAGATGAAAAGTCCGAGGAGCCTCCACACATTTAGGATTTGTATGAAATCAACTTCCACAGTGGTATAAGACATCCTATTTTTTCTCTATCATTGCCTTTGATATTGGTCCTAAAGAAAACTGACCACTCTTACGCTTCTTTTTTTGTCTAGAAGATACACCCAAGCTAACCACTGAACCAATTGAAGCTCCACCAAAACCTGCATTCCCATCTATGTCTACCTCAGCTAAATCCACCTTCTCAACTACCTCCATAAAGGTCAAATGGAATAAGAGTATCAACATCTACTGAATATTAGTCCTTATTACCAACTCAACCCTCCAATCCTTCAGGTACTCATTAATGAAAACATCTAGTTCCAGATGCACTAACTCAAAAAATGGGTAGAATACTCCATAATTGTATGCTCCCTATTCTATAAGGCCAGAAAATCTCAGGTATTCACCATACACAATGTATTAGGATAAAATTTCTTGGTATTTTTTTGAAGGAATCCTATGTAAGATCCTCGTGAAATTGAACTTGCACAATATAGTCCCACCATATTCTTCCTAGTCCCTCAAGCATATATATGGAAAAATCCACCTTACAGTCTTCAATATTCTTCAAAAAATTTAAGATCCTTTATATCCTATCAATCCACTATTTTAATTCTAAGGGTCCTTTGTCACCAAGAATGATGGGTGGATGTTTCTTAGTAAATTACAAGCCATGATCCACTACGAATCCTAGGTTCCCAACACCCACTTTACCCAAAGTCTGAATAGTTTAGATAACTTGTACCAAAGTAGGGTTCACTGGAGGTATCTCCTATGGAACCTTTATGGCATCTTCCTCTCTCAAATTTAGAAGAGATCTTATCTGAGGCATTTTCTAACGAAGGAAAAAAACCAAATAAATCATGATAAATTTATAAAATCAAAGGACCAACTTTAGATATTGATAACTAATATTTAAAACATTAATAATTTAAAGAAAAAACCTTAATTGAAAAGGAATTGGTCAATTTAAATAAAATTACAATACATTTCATTCAAATGACATAAAACTCCAAATCCTAGGCCTAGTAAAAATCATTGACCACCCATGGTAACTCAGTTTTAATCACAGAAGTGATTTGGCCAGGACCATTTTTTGCACATACTATCTAAATTCTGATGGTCCTAACTCTGTTCTACCCAATACATAGAACAAAACTCAGGTAGTGATAATGAAATTTATTCTAAGAATCATTTTGGTAATAAATTGTAAAAAACCAACCTGGGATAACTTGACAAGCATCATGAACTGAACCGTTATAGGATATGGGTAAAACTGGATAATGAAAACCAGTTTTTAATATACGAAAAACAAGTCATACAATTAGAGTATGAGGAAAAAACAGACAAGTATCCACAAAAACATACAATCCAAGACAAAATGGATAAACCAAAAAGTAATAGATAACCCCACATGACCAACAATCACCTCTAGACCAACCTGGACCAAAATTAATAACAAAAAAGAATCCAACATGCTATAAGATGATCTTACCTTCACCTAAATCCTGTAATACAATATCTACAGATTTCTAAAGGAACAAGTAGGGTTTGAGCTAAATCTTAGTAGGATACCCCCATAGTTTCTATACATGGTATAATATCAAGAATTCAACAATTAAATATTTTAAAAAAAGTTTTATAAATAACTTTTATAAATTAAAACCATTTATAAATCATTTCCCCTTTTTCTTCCTTTTCTTTTCATAAAGCCTTTCATATTATCAAACAAGAAATATGACAAGTAGAAGTGATAAAAATAGGAAATTATATCCATGATTCAAGAGGTAAACAGGTAAAAACATATCCATGAATCAACCTATCATGCGAAACTATGTGATATAACTTCATATATAAATAAATTTCAGTAGTAATCCATGATGTTAACAGGTCATGCAATAAATAACCATAAATGAAAAATGATAATTTACCTCATATATTGGGATCAATAATATAGGATAAATTCATACTAGACATTCAAAATCCTAAATAGGCATATTTTGGATCCAAAAGATATCGAGTACTGCCAGTCGATACCACAAAAGTAACCTCCTAGTGGAGAAACACGCACTAAGGAAACCCAAGTCTCTATCCTGACACACCCAGGGTTACTAATGTTAAATTTTATAATACATTTTCGAAACCATGCTCACAATTTCACAAAACATTTTCAAATCCAAGAAAATCCACTTCATATTTTAAAAATCCATTTCTAAATCAAGAAAATCTATTTTGAAAGAAAAAACATTTTTTTAAATCATTTTACTTTCCAAGAAATCATTTAAATCCATTTATCACTTCAAATCAATGAAAAAACCAAATAAATTTATCCTGAACAACATGAAATTCATAAAATTATCCCATTTTATAAAAACACCTACCTCAATATGGTAGGAAGCCTACTTGATTTCAAAAACAGTCACTGGAAACCAAGAGAACGGCCTCCAAAAGACAAGTCAAACCAAGAAACAAAAAATTATCCATTAAAACATTATCTAATCACAGATAAATATCCAAAATATAGCCAAAATCAAAACTAAAGAAGAACCAGAAGTAATAATTACTTAGATAAACACACCACAACCAAAACAATGATCAATCACTGAACAAAAATGATCCAAAAGGGTTAGAGGTATCCTAAATTTATCTTGAGATCTTTTAGGTTAATAGGGAGAGGAGATAACAAAGGATGAAATTGAAATTCATCCAAGAGGAACCCTAAAAATATAACTTCAGATAGGTACATGATGTGTAATATACTTTCACAGTATGTAATTCCTGAGGCCTATATATGTCGAAAAACTTGGTGCCTTTTTATTAAAAACTATATTTTCCCCTAACATGGAATGTACCTATTATAAATCATGTCAATAGTTCAAGATATGTATTTAGTTCATGGATTCTTCCCAAAAACCATTACATGGTGTGTACTTCGTTTACACGACATTTAAGCGTGAAATCCCAAACCCAGGTTCCACTAAAAGGTGCCCAGAGTCTGGTTGACCACATGGACTCAAGTGAACCTCCCCAAACACCAGAGGTTTCCGACTAGTAGTGAGGACCCAAGGTGCATTGGTTAGGATACTATTACCTCATGTCAAAGTGGATCATAATAGATAAGTAATAAAAAAATAAGTAGCGGAAGAATATGTAATGAAAAACTCTTAGGAAGATGACACTAAAATGGCAAGACTAGTAATCCTCCACAATGGAAGCAGTATAGAAAATAATAAAAACTCAAGTAACTGATAGTAACCCAAATCTAGAAACTGGATCATATATTTTTTTTTGATAATGTATTTCATGTCTCTATAAATATGGAATACATGGATACAAATAATTATTAAATACATGCTTTACAAAATAACCAAAAAGAAACAAAAAACTATCCAAGAATATCAATCTCATTATTAGTCATTTTCTTCAACATCCATCCTAATCATGTAAATAGTATCAGGTGTCCATAGTGGGATTCTTCCCCTTTTCAACACCTCCATAAATATAATCTTCCTAGGTACCAACAATGGCCCAGATAGGGTGTGAGATATATCTCAGTAGGCCACCACTAACAGTGTTTATACCATCCAGTCTATGGATATAAATTGAAACAGTGTGCAGGTATATATATAAAAGTAATGAAATTATTTAAAGATAATTGATACCTATTTAATCCTTAGTTAGAAATTTCTCTGAACATACAATCGTTTTATTAATTAATTTTAGTTTAGTTTATATAAATATGTAACATAATATGTAACAACACTGACAAAGAATCATGGTAATAATAATGATAAAGATCCTAGATATAACAAGGCATCCAATGGTGATAATAATAATGAAGAGGATCCAGGGTAATAAACCAGGCATCCATGACCTTATGGGTCGATCCAACTTAGTAATAACAAGCATCCTAATTAAGGGGTTATGAATGTAATCCAATGGAATCACCTAAGTCATTCCACTATAAATAGTTCTAATTGAATCTAAAGATATAATCCAAGGTAGAAGGAGCTAAGTGTGACTTAGACCAATGTGGTGAATCCATGGTGCCACATGTCCAAAGACATAAATATGGATCCAAGGAGTGTATGCAAGGCATCCTAATATCTGGAATATAGTAAAGGGATCCTATGATGTTATGTTGGGATTCTTCTAGTAGACAAGGACCATGTTCCAAGGTGGGTATCTCCCTTGGAAATCAGATCCTTGAATTAGAATGATGTCGTATGAGTTCACAAGTAATTCCCTTAGAAATCCAAGGAATAACTCAAATTTGACCAATCCTATAAATATGAAAATGTCCATATGTAATAGGAACCTTATACATTATTCATTATTTAAAATAGGCTAGGTAATACTCATGACTTTTAATAATGTAATTGGGTCATTCCCTTACCTTCCACACTAAAAATAAAGTCTAAGAAGGACATGGAACCATCTATTACTTTAATAATTCAATCATTTATTAGTTTCATTAAATTTCCTTCCATTAATCATTTCAAGGTGTGCTACGAGCATGAAACCAAGTCATTAAATTACATTTAATTAGGCTAAGTGATACATCTAATATACCTTCCAATTCTCATTATAAAGGTTCATTAATTAATTGGAACACTTTACTTATATGGTCCAAGTGGTAACTATACGTGTTCTATCCCTTTATTAATTAAATATCCATTGATTATATAAGAACACTTACCTTAGAAATGTCAAGTGATATCACACCATAATGGTGGCACAAATAGTTAGAACAAAGCACTACAGGCATAATATAAGTAAAACACCTTGCTTGGGGTGGTTTGTGTTGAGGACATAACCTCCAAAAATGATGAACACATATAAAAGGTTTTCTATAATATGATCATGATGATTATAAGCATGGAACATGAATTTAATAAGCAATTCCTGATGAAATTGGTGTGAATATAATGATGATTGTTTATAAAATGGAGAGACTTGAGGGATGAGTCATAGAATACCTAACTCATGGATATAGTAATATCCTTGTATAGTATAAAACTTTAGTTTGGATTGGATTGGAATAAAAAGGACTAATGCTTCAACACCCTAAAAATAGGGCATATGATCCTACATCAAAATAACTTTGTCTAGGTGACGAGAAATGATGAACTAAGAAAGATGAATGGAGATCTTACCGGTGTGCATCCAACAAGAAGGAAGAAAGAAGAATCAGATTCTGGATCAAGAATAAACACAAAATCCTAAGTCTTAGGCTCGAAGGGGGATCCTGCATGAGATGGAGGGTAAGTTTGAGGCTCTGTTAGAAAAAAGGAGGCCCTACCTCTTATTTTAAAAACTAAATTTGTGAAACCTCATGATGTGTAAATGATTTACACGTCATGTAAAGTTTGGGGTATTCCTACCTATAAAGACACTTTACATTACCTGAAAGGTTTTGTATATAACATTACACATCATGTAATTGATACACATCATGTAATTGATACACGTCATGTGTTCCGATTACATGGTGTGTAATTGGCCGGTAACCAACCTACACCCCTCCATCCCTTTCTTTTCCAAAACTACCCAACCAGACCGTGGCCTAACTTTAAGGTATAATACAAAAAGAGAACTTTGCAATAGATTAAAGTTAAAATTAAAAGGATCTATTTATGAAGGAAAAATAGTGTTCTTATAGTCTTCCCCCATTAAAGGAACTCATCCCCGAGTTTAGATTCCAAGGGTATAAAAACTTTATCTGAGAACAAATCCAGCCATTTGGCATTTACATCGGACTCCCACTCCCAAGTATTATCCTATTCATGGTTGTGCTACCATAACACCTGTACTAAAGGGATAGACTAGATTCATATAATCTTTATTCTCTGATCAAGTATTCATATAGGATACTCCTCAAAATATGCATCAACATCTAACTCAACCTCAGTAGGATCAAAAGTATGAGATGAGTAGGTATGATAACGATGAAGCTATGAAACATGGAAGATGTCATGCATTTTACAATACCTCAAAGGTAGTATCAAATGATAGGATAATTTCCTAACTCTATCCATAATTTCAAATGGACTTAAAAATCATGATGATTGCTTCCCTTACCTCTGTATCCATCTATACCCTAGCCTAGGTGATACCAGCAGGAAAACATAATCCCTATCATCGAAATATAGAGGTCATCGATGATGGTCAAAATAATATTTCAATATATAATTAGCAGTATAAATATGCTTCTTGATCAGATAAACATACTCCAAATTCTCTTACATGAGATGAGGACCTTGTAGCACCACCTCTTCTTCATCTAACCAGCATAGGGGTGAACAAAATGACCTACCATACAAGGCCTCATAAGGATCCATCTAAATCATCACCTGAAAGATATTATTATAGGATAAATCAATGAAAGGGATATGATTCTCCCAATAATCCCTAAAATCAAGGATGCATTCTTTTAGTATGTACTCTAACACCTGCATCGTTTGTTTAGACTAGACATCAGTTTGAGGGTGAAAAGATGTTCTCAGAGGCACTTGAGTACCCAAATCTCTCTATAACCCCTACCAAAACCTTGATGTGAAATGAGAATACTATTTGAAATGATAATACAAGGGAACCCATATAATCATACGATCTCACAGAAATACAATCTTCTAAACTCATCAACTGATAAAGTATTCGGGATATGAAGGAAGTGAGATAATTTCTTTAGTTTATAATGAATACCCAAACCACATCACTACCTCGAGGAGACCTTGGTCAGATGAATACAAAATCCATATAAGCATATTACCATTTCCATTTCGGGACTGGAATTGGATGTAACAATAAAAAAAATCACTGTTTCTCTTCCTTCACCTACAGACAGGTGGAACACCTAGTGATAAATCCTACTATTCAACGTTTCATCCTAAGCCACCAACACTGGCATAGAATATCTCGATATATCTTGGATATTCCTGGATGAACTTTCCACTAAGAAGTGTGGGACTATTGTATTAGTTCCTCTCTCATATATATAGGAACTCATACATGTCCATGTATGTGTAGAATGTTATCTCTATCAACAGATAATTAGGAGGCAGGTCCTCACCGATTTTACTCTCTTGGAGAACCAAGCCTTTAGGATCTGAAAACTGCATACTATTTACCCTATAAATAAGTAAAGAGGTAAATATCAAGAATGATAAATAATACTACTCATGAATCTCAGGAAAATCTAGATGAAACTTATAAAATAGGGCCATCAATTTCCAATCATCACTAGATTCCTTTATGACCTATGCCAGAATCTTCGGGCTCAGTTCATAAGCCACTACATTTCCCTTTCCAGGCATATAGGAAAGCTCAAAATCGAAGGACTGAAGATATTCAACCCATATTCACTATCTAAGATTCAATTCATGCTATATAAAGATATATTTGAGGCTCTTATGTTCTATATACACCAAAACATCACTCACCAATTAGACAGTGTGTCCAACAATGTAAGGCATGGACATCAGATACTAGTTTGAGGTCATGTATCGGGTAGTTCCTCTCATGTGGACTCAACTACCAAGATCCATATATAATGAATATATCCTCATGCATCAGAATTGCTCGCATACTGATGCCAAATGCATCATAGAACACCGTATGGAATCTTCCAGGATCTAGAAGAATCAAAATCAATGCTAAAACAAGACTTCCTTTCAGCTCCTAAAATAATTTTTCACATGCTTCTGACCACAGGAACATAAAACCCTTCTTAGTATAACTAGTAAGAGATAAAAAAAGAGATCATCTATTAAGGTATGTGGATACTAGTTCTTAAACTTAAGCAAGTTCAACTATTAGTGATCCACACATAAATGAAGGGTACAATCTATATTATTGATGAAAATCATGGGTGGACCCTAGGAAGAAGTACTAGGTCAGATAAAACCTTTATAATCTAGATATTACAACTCTCTCTTGAGCTCTTGAATCTCAGTAGGTTCTATCATGTATGGAGAAATGGACACTAGAGCTACTTTCGGAATGATCTAAATCATAAAATCTTCCTCTCACTATAGAGGTAAGCCAGAAAATGTTGAGAAATACACCCTCAAAACAATCTAAAATAGTAGTAAAATCAGTCTGAGGATAGCCATGATCCTCCATAAAGATACTAGAAATCTGGGTGGTCATTAAACCTAACACATGATGCATTGGTCCTACTCTACTGGCCTAGACATTCCACTCACCCTTGTAGAGATAATTTCTTCCCTCTGGTGATGTAAACGACACCCTGTGGTGATAGCAGTCCACAAAGGTGTGATAGAGAACCAACCAATCCATCCTAATAATTTCATTGAAACCCTCCATCTCAAGGAAAAATGGGTCCCATGAAAAGGGATAACTACCTACCTTAGGGGGGTAGTCCTTGCACTAGCATATTTCCTCTAACCGTACTCCCAATGGTGTATATAGGGTCATCACATCATAGTAATACTAAATTTACAGCATGATACTTTCCATGGTAGACAAATAAATAAAGGAGTTCTAAGAACCTATATCAAATAAGGAAAATACAATAGTAAAAGATACTAGAATAATACCTCATACTTTATACATTCCTACACACTAATTCTTAGTCTATAAGACATGAAAATGAACTAATCCAAGGACATTTTCTACAACTGGGATACATTGAGTAGGTCCACTCTACTAGAACTGATAATCAGAGTTCTGGATATTGTGGTCATGACCTCCTCCTCAGCCAATCCTGATGGTGCTACTCCCACTCCCTGCCTGACACGACATAACTGATCCTTCCCTTGAAGGTGGAGATGGTGAGGAGACTCTTCTATTAGAAATATATGGGAAGGTCCAAAATAATCTCTGAATATTCCCCATATGGCCACATTATTGGCACTCCATAGGGTCTCTATCTCATTGAGGATTTAGACTCCCTCACTGTCCACACTGATAGAATATAATGGATCTTCTAGTGCAGCTACTCTGACCGCCATTTCTCTAATGAGAAACCTCAAGGTAATTCTTCCTAATATTATAATTACTACTAACCTACCATGAAATTTAACCCCTATTCCTAGTACAATCACCTTCCATTAGGCTGCACTTATTTATAAGGTCCTGATTAACGATCTCAGAAAAGGTAGGTAGGAGAAAGATTTTCACCTATGTACGGATGGCATATCTAAGATGATCCTCAAATTGGATAGAATACGATAGATCATCACCATCTAGAAGCATTGAAAATAACTATAAATCAGTAAAACACACATAATAATCCATGAATGACATAACACCATACTCCAGGTGCATGAACTCTCTGGCTCAGTCAACTCTTAGCATCTGAGGAAAGCATTACTCATAGAAGATAGTCTAGAAGTCAGCCTAGACCATGCCCTGGTGACAAATATCCTAAGTAATAACATCCCACTAGTTCTTAGATGAACAAAGAAGCATTTAGGTAGAAATCTTGACCCTCGTCTCTAGAGGAATCTCCATATTCTCAAAGATAGATAAATTATCCTCTAGCTAAGACTCAGTAGCCTATGGGTAGCCATCCCCTGAGAAGATGGGAGGATGGTACTGCTAGAACTCCCATATAAGATCATCCATCATAGGTGCAGGTCATGGAGAACCCTGCATGGACTGTATTAGATGCAGGAAATTCTCATGGAGCTGAGTGTCAGTTCTTATATCAGGTATAACCAGTAATATCTTCAATAAGTAAGACTAGTGGCTCATGGCTCACCATCTGTAGAGTGTGGTCGTTTCCACCCTCCTAGCACACGACACAAGGACATTGTGGTGAAATAGATCAAAAATTCCAAGCACATGACTCAAAAATAAATATTTGAAGTATATAGGATAACTAGTGTAAGAATATCACAAGTATAAGTGTCCACTACCCGAGATACTATCCCCAACTACCCACTCATAAGGTCATTTATTGGTAAGTGTTTAAAATTTGATTTACAATGGTTTCAGTAGATTAAAGTTCAATAGAACCATGCCTCTTAATTTACTAAAAACCATTTTATTTCATAAGTTAAGGTTTAAATTTTAATTTTCATTTTATCATGTACATATATCAAGGTTCTATTAAAATGGATCACCATTCCCAATGAATGAGGGATCATAATCCTTATAATCGAAATTTACACCCATTAAATTTCTAATTAACCCCATATACCTTCGGTCATAGAAAGTAATGGGTAACATATGATGGATTGACATATTAAATTACCTATTCCAACCCACAAGGTCCCATACACCTCATGAATTAAAACTATAAATCACTCAATTGCAACCAAATATTATCTCATGTATCCTGAGGTACATAGTTGACATGGGTAGAAACCAGCTATTTAAGATTCCACCATCAACCTATATAGGAAAACACTATTTATATTGATGATGAAAATTTAAATAACCAACTCCCTATACAGTAGAAGATGTTATCAACACAATAATACATAACAAGCACAGATCACTCAACAATAACAAGCAATAAAGGAAAATCAAAGCAGTGAAATTAACCTAAATGATAGGGCATATGCATCGAAAATGAATTCTAGGTGCCTATGATGATGCATGTAATGATTCTTCTTTTCCCTCATCTCGTCAGTCCAAGGATAAAATGAAATCTTCAATCATAATAATTATAATAATAATAATAATAATAATAATAACTATCACACAACATGTGTATCACCCAACAATGGAAGTATATCAACTATAATAAGAAAAAAAAATAGAGCAACAATTCTCATTTCTGGCAACTTAGTATTAACCCTGAATGTGGGTTAGCTATGCCCAAGAACAACTTATAACCAAGTTACAAAGCATTACTAATCTCTAGTATATTATCTCAAAATATTAAGGCAATAATAGAAACCTTTGATACCAATTTATCACATCCCAAACCCAGGTAACACTCAAAGGTGACCCAAGCCTGGTTAGACACATAGCCTCAAGCACACTTCCCCATACACCAGAGGCTTCTGAATAGTAGTGAGGGCCAAGGGTGTATCTATGGGGATAATATTCTCTCATGTCATAGTGGATCATAGTGGAAAGTAATAATAGATAAATAGCTAAAGCATATGTAATGAATAACTTAGTGGAAGCAGACACTAAAATGGTAGGGCCAATAACCCACTGTAGTAGAAGAAGTATAAAAATGAATTAAAAATCAAGAAACTGATAATAACCAAAATCTAGAAACTAAATCATATAAAAAATAATGACAGTTTATTTTGTGTTTTTAGAAAGTATAAAAACATGGATTCAAAGTAGTAGGAAATACATTCTATACAAAAGAATAAAAAAGAAACCAAAAACTATATGAGCATCCTGATCTCTTTCTCAATCATATGCTACCAAGATCCATCATAAGTATGCAATAAAGATTATGTTTCCAATCTCAGACACTTCTCTTTGTCAACACCTACATACCTATAATCTTCCTGGGTTCTAAAAACATCCCAAACATGGCGTGACATAAATCTCATTATGCCACCACAAATGTCATCTATACCATCCAGTCTATGAATATAAACTAAGAAAATGTGTAGGTATATATATAAAATTAAATCAATGCTATAAATATAAGCAATACCTACTTTAGCATCAACTAGAAATGTATCTAAACATGAAATCATTTTATCAATTCATTTCAGTTCATTTTATATAAATATGTCACATTAGATATAACAACACTTAAAAAGTATCATGGTAATAATAATAATAAGTATCCAAAATGTAACAAGTCATATAATTATGGTTATAATAATGAATAGGATCCAAGGTAATAACCAAGGCATCCTTGAACTTAGGGGCTAAGATAACTCAATAATGACAAGCAGCCTGGATAGGGGGGTCTGAGTGTAATACAAGGGCATGGCCTAAGGAATTACACTATAAATAGGTCTAACTAAGTCCAAGGATATCATACAATGTAAAACGGGATAATAATGACTGGGGACAATGGGATGAATCCAAAGAACTGCATGTTAGAAGAAATCAACTTGGATACAAGGAGTGTATCCAAGGCATCCTAATATCCATAAGATAGTGAAGGAATCCTATATAATCATGCTGGGAATACACTAGTAGATAAGGACCATTTTTAAGGTGGTTATCTCCCTTGGCTATAAGATCTTTGAATCTAAATGGCATCCTCCAAGTACTCAGGGAATTCCCTTGATATTTCAAGGCATAGCTCAAGTCTGACCACTCCTATAAAGATGAAAAGGTCCATATGCAGTAGGCACCTTATACATAATTCATTGTTTAAATTAGTCCATATAATACTCATTCCTTTTAATAATGTAATTGGTTCATTCCATTACCTTCCATAATAAGTGATAGGGATAATAATTGCATGAAATAATCTATTACTTTAATTAGTTAGTCATTTATTAGGTTCACTCTGGTACCTTCCATTAAGCATGGAAAGGTGGGATACAAACATGCAACTATGTAATTTAATTACATTTAATTAGGCCAAGTGATATATATAATATACTTTCTAATTATCATTATAAAGGTTCATTAATTAATTGGAACACTTATCTTAGAAGGTTCAAGGGGTAACTATACATGTGATAGACAATTATAAATTAAGGATCCACTGATTATATAAAAACACTTACCATTGAAGGTTCAAGTGATAGAACACCCTAACAATGGTGCCAATAGTCAGAACAAACCACTAAAGGCATAATATAAGGAAAAATCCTATTTGGGGTGGTCGAAATTGAGGACATAACCTACAATGATGATGAACACATATAAAGGGGATCTAGAATATGAGCATGACGATTATAAGTATGGAACATGAATTTAATAAGAAACGCTAGATGAGATTAGCATGCACACAATGATGACAATTTATAAAATGATGAGATTTGAGGGATGAGTCTTGGCATGGTTCAAAAGAAGAAGGAATAAAAAATCAACACCCTAAAAATAGGGCATATGTGTCTACATCAAAATAACTACATCGAGGTGAAGAGAAATAAAAAATTGAGTAAATTGAATAGAGATCTTACCGATGCACATCCAACGAGACCAATGGTAGAATAATCAAAGTTTGGATCATTAATAAAAAAAATTATAAGTCTTAAGCTCAAAGGGGGATCCTACATGTGAGAGAAGGAACGAGTGAGGCTCTATCCTAAAAAAGGATTCCCCGCCTCATATTTTAAAAACTAAAGTCAGGAAATTACAAGGCATGTAAATGATTTACACATTTTGTAAAGACCAAGGTCTTCCTCCATGGAAAAACACTTTACATGATGTGAAAGGTTTTGGATATACCACTAAACATCATGTAATTGATACACATTGTGTATTTCTATTACATGATGTTTAATTAGCCTGAAACCAACCAATAGTCCTATTTCCCTTTCCTTTCCAAAACTACCCAATTGAATCAAAACATAACTTTAGGGTCTAATACAAAAAGAGAAATTTATAATATTTTAAAGTGTGAATTAAAAGGATCCATGCCTAAAGGGAAACTAGGTACTTATAGTAAGTTACCAATAATCAGTAGAAACCATAGGTTTTTATATTGAAAATTACAACAAAACCCTAACTTCACCAGTATGGTATCCTCCCACATTTCCTTTCCGATATACCACAATAACAAAAAAAGGAAACAAAAAAGGTAAAAAAACAACTAAAATAAAGGTAACAGGTTGTTAAAATGTGGATAAACTTTAGATGTTGGGTCTCTCCACCTTAGTTTATGATTTTTGATATCGTAACATACAATTTGGGGTTTTTATAAATCATAAAGTATGACTGGATGAATTGTAACACATGATTCATCAAAACCCACAATATTACAACGTGTCTTAAGCTATGATAAGATTTATCATCGGCTATGAGTAATGTTCTATTTTTTTCAAAATAGAGTATCAATTCATAATGATTATATAGGCGATATATCTAAATAAGATTCAATTCACTGTGATATATGATAGTACATATAATAAAATATGATATACAATAGATGAAAGTTATTATTTTTTCATGAAGGATCATAACTTATGATAAATAATCCTATCATCTATCATAAAATATAATATGGGATTAAAATAATAAAATTTTAATATTCTATGAAAAATTATTGTAGTTTGTAAATTTTTTATAATAGATATGTGCTTGTAATTATAAATGAAAAAAATTATTCATAAATAAAAAATTAAATGTTTATATTGATATCTAATGTTTGGAAAATAAATAAAATGTTTATTTATTTATTTATTCTTTTTAATATTCATGTATATGAAATGTTTATATGATTTGAATACAATGTATGTGTTTCCGATGCTTTCTCCAGGGTACAACCGCCTTGCGTGTTAATGTGACACTAAAAAATGTATTGTATCCTACATTACCACTTTCCAAGGGTGGAAAAAATTCATCACTTTCTCAACAATGTCTGCTCCTTAACTGTAATATGTTGATGGTATGTTGTTTCCTCCTTCCATGGATTTCTCCTTGGAATTTGTCTCACAGTCTGGGTCTCCCTCATATATTAAGATGTGGTTCATAAACTCATTACTAGTGTCATCTCTTTGTGGATATCAGTTAATTATGATTATTTTTTTATACATTACAAGGGGTCTTGATAGGGAAATAAAATTTATTTAAGAGATTAGTCACGCTGGGCATCGTTGGCATGTTTAGGCACTGGAACATTGGACACCTTTATATTCCTCATCAGAGGGTATCTCATGGAGGAATCTTGGGTGTGGAACCTGAGGCATCACATGTCGATCATGGGGTATCTCATGTAAAAGTAATTTATTCTAAGTTTTTCCCCAGTCATCCCATGTTTAAGATGAAGTAGGTTGTGAGTTTAATATCTTGTGCAGACGGAGAGAGGCTGATTAGAATGACCCATAGAGGCAGATCAAAGAGGGTGCATCCCTAGAAGGGATAACTTGTAAGGTTTACCATATAGATGGATAATAACTCCTAATGAGAGTGGACCCAAGGTGGTGTGTTCTATAAAGTGAAGATTTCACACCATGAAGTATGATTTGGACACCACTAAGGGTGAATTAGAGAGGTGCACCCCAAGTAGGGGGGACACCAAGGATTACCATTGGATAGGATCAAAACTCATAAAGGGATCCTACATAACCTGTTTAGAAGATAGGGATCAAAACCCATGTGTTTCGATAGATAGAGTGGGGTTTATACATAGAATCTTCCCATTACAATAGGATTTATCTTGGTTGGATTGTGTGGGGATTATGCATGGGAGTTTACTGAATGCTTCTAGGAGTAGTGATGATATGGATGGGGATTACGTGTAAAAATGACCCAGGTGGATGGAATGATCTCACCGGGATGTTGCGGTCCAGGTAAAAACCAGGATGTATTATAGATAGATTGGATGAAATGGATGAAATTTATGGGTTTTTTAGGGTGTTGGGATTGAACTTTAGTGTGGTTTTTTACATATCCCAATTATTTGGGAATCAAAGTCCACATAGTTCTAGATGGGGCATTAGGACACCTGAGTATGTGGCCCATGGAAGTGGAGAGTATGGTTAGGGGTTATTCATGGAAGTTGCATAGATGAGATTGGGGGTGTCATGGATGTTGATAACCTCTAATCCCATGTGAGTCATGATCGATATGAGAAACAAGAGGAAAAAGTAGAACTGACTGTCATGTCGCAAAAGATGCACTGATGAGAGATGGTATGGGGATTACATATATGATCTGGTCGAGGAGAAAATCATTATGAATGACTAGGATCTCATTCTGTGTGACTAAGATCACATTCCATGTTATTCATACACAGAGAATCCTATCAAGAGGTGCACTAGGGATTACATGTGGAAACTACCCGAGGTGCACATAGCGACAAAGCCCAAATGGAGAGGGATAACAGATTGAGAGTATGGGATATGAGAGGTTCCTAGTTCCCATCCCCTCTCTGATCATGTGTAGAGGATGTCACTCCATTTGAGGAGGATCTTATTTCATGACACTCATACACGGGGACATCCTAGGCTGGCCGCACAGGGTGAGATCATTGTTTAACATCATGTGTTGAGAAAGTTGGTGCTACAAAGTTTTATATCCTATAAATAAAGTGTGGGGGACTCACTCTTTACCCTGTGGACTTATATTACCATACCTCATCAAACCTTCGGGATGGGAAGTCATTAGAAATGACAGAAGGTGAGGGTGTGGAGGAGTGGTAGATTGTGGAGTACATGTTAGCATAGTTAGTATAAAAAGTAAAACAAATTAGTGTAAATGTAATGAAAATAAAGAGGTAGGTCATTGCTACATGGTAATCTGAATGAGGGACCAAAAATCAATATGCACAAGCCTGGAGGGCTGTGTGGAGGAGGTGCGCACAAGAGGCATGGATTGTGCACAAAAGGGTCTTGAACATGGTGCTTTGGAGTAAAGGAAACCAATGAATATTAAAGGCGGGGAACATGCCAAAATAGAGGGATGAGTGCAAAAGGAAGGGGTTGAGCACAAGAATGGGGTGAACAGAAGATTAAATAGTGTGCATAAGAGGTTTCTTTTGCATGAACTTGCCTTCGGTGAAAATGAAAGAGGTGAGGGCAAACCATTGTGGGCCCGCATGAAGGAATACCCCCCAGGGAATCTATCATGAAAAATCTTATACCTTGAGGGGTTCATCTTGTGAGATGTCATGGAATCGGTTTATTACGCACAATGGAGCGATGATTCTACTTTTGGAGGATTACCCTAAAGAAGGGGGGTGAACTTCAATATATAGATAAATGCTTCAGCAGTGGTGCACAAGATTTTGGGTGCAAAATAGGTTTTTTCATGCATCTTTTCCTTTGATTAATGGAAATCACACGTGAAAAGGATTGTTTGACACAACATTGGTCACATAAGCATCTTCCTCACATATTTTCATCTTACAAACATACTTTAGATCTTACGCAAACCTTCCTTGTGCTTCTCATAATTTTCTTTTGAGTCAAAAGTTTCTATTAGTTTACCCAAAGAAGGCCATTTATGGTTATGTATGGAATTCGGTGCAAAAAAAAGAACCCCATCAGAATCTAAGTTGAAAGGGGACCAGAAGTTAGGGTTTTTAGGGAAACACCAAAGAGATGAGTGAATTTGCGGAGGTTCATGCAACAACAAGTGGTGGCACAAAATTGGCCTTGCATGAACTCGAAGGATCCAGTCTATGTCTATATATACGCAGGGGACCCTATGCATAGTACCTTTAATTTCTATATGATAAGTGATTTCTCTATCATGTGTGAAATTTTGTGATTTCCACATGGAAAACCAAAACACTATCTTTTCCTTACGCACAATTAAATATTTCTTTCACATGTATCATTTTATGTAATTTTCACCTTATTGCATGCTCGTCAGCTAATATTGCTTGTAAGGATTCCCTTTTTCATGACAATGCCTTAGAATTTTGTGATTATTCTATGGAATTCCCAAACACAGCCAAAATGACCAATCAATAAGATGCTGCTGAGAGGGATGTTAACAACACCTTAGGGAGAGATAAAATGATAGGGAACCCTAAAATTCTTCACACCAGGAATCAAATGTTCTTGGGCATGTTGGCACAGTCATGGAAGGATTATATTTTGATTAAAAACATCCCATTGGGGAATTTTGGAATCCAAGATGAATTAATTATCCAAGGATTCAAGACTGATTCACTGTGATCATGGTTCACGTGTGAAGACAGTCTTTAGTGGAACAACATCAACATTCATGGCCATGAACTAAAAGAAAATTGCAATTTCACGACGATTATTTTTGGATATGGTGGTGGTTTAAACCGCTTCCATATTCTTCTATAGCAGTTTCCGAAAACCGCTGATAAATTGTGTGTTGGGAAACTATTTGCGGTGATTAAAGAGGTTTGGTAGTGGTTTATGTGATTCATCGTAGTTGGAGCATTTTCACAGTGGTTTTTCAGGTCAGGGGATTACTTTTTTTAGCGGTGGTTAAAACCATCACTAAAAAAAGAAATGGCCTGCCGGGACAAACCACCGTGACAAACAATATAACTGCCATGAAAAAAGTGCAGAAGATGGGCCACTGTAGCGGTGGTTCTAATCTCCACTAAATTTAAGACCATAGCGGCGGTTAAAACTACCACTAATAGAAAAATATCGACATTCAGCAGCTGTTAAAACCACCGCTAAATGTACCTGTTACAGTTAGCGGCGGTTAAAACTACCACTAAAGAGTATATTTGCAAAAAAATGAGTTTCTGGAGCACCTATACCAATGCCCTGAAAAAAACCATTCCAAGAATACCAAAACACCAACAGAATACATACTATAGTCAATATAAAAAGAGATTCCTAACTAAGCACAACCAAATGCATCGTTCATTGAGTAAAGGAATTCATATAAATATATCACATGGCATAATCCTAGTATCCAATAAAATGTAGTAGTGAATTTACAAGTTTACCCCTCTCCTATTATTATACCACTTTCCCTTTTCTATTTCATCTTCCAATTATTTTGAATTCATTAAAATCCTGTATAACTCAAAAAAAATTAACATAGGTTCATCCATATCTCTATCATTAGACACCCAATTCAAGATATTAAGGAAGCATTGGATAGCTCAACGTAAATCAAACCCCACTCATACATATTATTTTAGTTTCCCATTGGATCCTTTGTCTTTTATAGGCATAAGTACATTTTCCATACTATCATGGAACTAAACCATTTCTCATATTTCTCCCAAAAATCTTGAAATATGAAGCTGATATTTGGAGAGGCGTCATCTATGACCTTTAGGTTGGTAGTCATATTGTTTTCCCTTTGGGGTTCGATGTTTCATAATTAATCCACTAGGTTGCACACCATATTTGGTCAAGAATCTCTATTTAAGTGATTTATGTATTTAAAATCGACCATTGCACACTCATATGTACTAGTTGATCCTTGATTGGATGTTCACATGTTGTGTGCAACTTATATGATCACCCATTGGGTGATCTAGGTGAAATGGGACAATGTGATTTTTTTTTAAATGTTGGTACTCCCACATATCTTTTGGAATTGTTCAATAATGTAATATCCCTTTATTTATGATTATTTGATAGAACCCAAGCCATACCGTAGGTGTTTAGACCACTTATAGTTGGAATTTCTAAAGTGGGAAATTTTATAGATTAACAGGTCACCATCTAAGTGAGTCCATTGAGATTATATATGGGTTTACCATGTTTTAATGAATTTAATGAGTTAAATGTAACTAATAATGTGAAATGGATAATTAATGATGGGTTTCCTTTCTTAAAATAAATTAATTAGTTTTAAATGGAATGACCCCAAGTAATTGTATTGTCATGCTCTTGATTTATGCTTTATAAAATGCTTCATACAAATTGTAATATTTTAAATGGGAATTGAACATGGATAAAGACATGAATAAGAGGTTAATTATTATCTATTATGACACAAATTATTGTGCCTTTATTATGCATATGGTGTAGATATAAGAGATGGATGTGAGTTAATTCCCCTTACTAGTTATATTTAATATATGCCTTTATAGAGGTTGTGGAATAATGGTATGAGATTATTGAACAAGGAGATATCACAATTCCTCACATCAGGTGTTGAACATGGTGTATCACAAAAATGTTACTATATAAGTATTGTGTTTTACTCACCACATTCCATGACTAGAATTTTGACCTGATGGCATACTCAACATCCCATGTGTTGTTTCATGGAATCTCTCACTCTATTGGGATATAGGGAATGTACCCAATTACATGAGCACATAGACTCATTGGATTGGTTAGGGATGTCTGAGTTATTCCATGGTCTATTCATCAGTATTATTATAAGTATATAGATACATACATCTTCACATACCTTGGAAATATAGGTGGATAAAATATATATAAACTATATATATTACTACTATATATATAGTAACTATTTAGATTTATATTCCATCTATGTGTCGATAAATTTAAACCCTCATACAGTCCTTTAGGAACATTATTGGGTGGTTATTTATATATTCCTTATTTACTCAAAAGATATGGGGTGTAGTATGTTGGTGGTAAACCCTTTATCGTGGGAATAATGAGTTGGTAATATTTTCTTGGGATTATTTATGTTGGTGTTCCATGTGGAATTATTATAAATGAAACATAACATAGGAATTAGGTAAAATCATCTCTCCCTTGGTTTATTCCATGTGGAATCATTATACTTGACACTAAAGATATAAAAAAGGTAAAATAATCTCTCCCATGGAAAAGGGTTCCTAATTTTTTAAGAGTTATGGATTAGGTTCAAGTATCATATTATTTTCACTCATGTGATTTCTTTGGAAAAGGAGTCTTTAGTGTGGTTTCCTTAAAAGGAATGGAATCTGGCTCCTAATATATTGTCACTCCCATTATGAATCCTAGTTATTTTGATGTGCGAAATATAATAGAAGTGATCAGCCACATTCCTTAAAAGGGAAGAGTGTCGCGTGAAGGGGGTTGATATATTCTATCAAGGAATATGGATGCTTATAATAAATTATTTGTGATAGGGTAGATGATGTTATGAATGGTAAGTAACTGATCATATATTCTATTTAACATTTTTCTAGGGCAGTGGGTTATAGAGAATCTATTGGGAGTTTCCTATCGGCATGTCATGCCTACTGAGATAATGGACACTATCATTCACATTACCTGACTATCCTTGGAGGCCACTTTGGAAATGGTGGGAAACCCCCATTTCAGACAGTGTAACAAAATTTCTCCTAATCTCGTATCAGTATCTATGGATTCCAATAATTTTTTTAAATTTTGGATACTAGGATTATGCCACACTAAAGGGTGATCTATCTTAAACATGTTAGTGAGACACACATTCTCATCCTTTGGGACTGATACAAGAGAATAACTAAGAATTACTTTTTAGAAATGGAAATGTAGTGGTGAATGCATTGGGCTAAAAAATGTAGGATAAGTTATTATAATGAAAAAATGAATTTAGAAAAAATGAATCATAAAAAATGAATCATCACAATAAAGAGTCAATATATATAGTGCATACCACACTCGAGAAATCAAGACATAAAAAGAAACATCAGAAATCAATAAAATACATAAAATGAAACATGAGAAATCAAGAAAATGTTAGGTCATGAAAATGTTTGGAGGCAACTATGTGCCGCACATGATATATATAAAAACTGACTGTTAGAATATTTTTCCGCATATCAACAATACTATACTAATCACTATCTGATGATAAATATATATCATCACCGTCTCCACCTCTATCTCCACTTCCTTCTACCACCTTTAAGAACATTATATTGAAAATTAAATAGTGTTTCATATTTATATTTAAACTTAAAATGAATAAAATTTTGAAAACTAAATGATTTTTTATTTTTTTGATTTACTGGCTCACCACCAGTCAATGAAATACCACTGGGGGATATTTTCTCATCTGCTGACGTATATCAGTTAACTCTTTCTGCAAAGCATATATCTAAGGCCCCTGGTCTTGAACTGTGTTTTGTATAGAAACAATCTCTCTATGAGAATCTCCGGGTATGGACTGACTACAACCAGGAGTAGATGCATCTTCAATCCCTGATGGCCTTCTAAATACCTCATATGGTACGAGTCCCAAACTCATCCCTCGCACTCTACAAGGATTCTTCATTCCAAGGACTTTAGTAATCGTGGCATCCTAGGAGACTGAGTAGGACTTCCCAGGATTGGAATCCCATATTTCTTTAATTTTTACCTATAAATCAAATATCAATATATATTAATATAGTTAAAACTGATAATAAGTTATTATAATGAAAAAATGAGTTCATAACCCAACTTCTTTTGGCATGCTCATTAACAAAACTTCCATCAGATTTTTTGTGAACATCCAACCACACTTTAGTTCAGGATGATTTGTTCCCTAAAATATGTAACAGCATTAAAAAAATATAAATCAACAATTTAATATATTAAACAGATAATATTGTATTATAAATATTTAAACTAATGAAAATATTACCAGAGTCGATCGGCTTCTAGAAAATCTTTTTGACCCCGCAGTGTGAGGGATGACTTGCTTAGCCTAGCTTGATGAATTCTTTCTTGAGAGATACTGAAATAAATAAAATGAAATTTAATAGTAATGTATTCAATGTAATCTCCTCTTCATATACATGTATAAGTATAAAATGAGATTAATATAATAATATATATTTAAATACCATATGCTTCTCATCACGATGTTTGTCAACAAAAACTTTCCACTATTCTTTGGGTACCCCATTTGGTAACTTCTCATACATTTGTTGGAAAGTCAACAAAGTATTGTTGCATTGCTCCACAATCTCCATTTTATGTCTTTCCATTTCTTACCAAGATTTTTCAACATCCACTTTTGTGCTATCACATCAGCAACTGTAAAGTGGAAAAACATCTGTATACAAAAATTCATTTTTAACATATTATTAACATGACATTAAATTACACCATAATGTATTAAAATAACCTTTATTTGGGAATCAAAAACTTCATTTTTCCAACTTAGAGCCATATGTCTCCAATCATCATAAGAAATAGGAAGGGAAATGGGCCCCACTGCCAGCTGGCCAAGAATTTGGCCAAGTAATCCCACATCGTCATCTGTAGGGACCCCATATGAATCAAATGGGACAACTATATTCTCTCCATTAATATTCCAAACATATTAAATTTTTATATTTTTCTCCACAGTTTCATTTTTTCATCTTTAATGAACAAACAATTAGTATAAAAAAAGTGCAATAAATTTATTTATATTAAAATTTATACTTATAACAGTGACCCTCCAGTATGCCGGTGATGAACTAGAAGTGGCACGCCACCGCCCCACTTCTGAGGCTACTGAAGGGGGATTAGATGACTCGGCTTCTAAAGGGAAGCTCACAGAGGATGTGAGAGATAGTGCAGGGGGAGATAGTGCAGGGGGTAGGCAACTGGTGTCTTAGATGTTGTAGGAAGGGAGACAGATGGATCGTCATCTGTTACAGTAGTGGATGAAACAGTGTATCACTTCCTCATTGGAATTCCTATCATCTAATCAAATAAAATTAAGTTCATAACATATATTTCAAAAAAAATATTCAGAAAAAAAATTTAAAAATGATAATAGATTCCCAATACTAACAAAAACAAATATACATAACAATGATAATGAATGTCTGCACAAAAGAAATAAGTGGTTACTGAATGAATAAATAATTGTACATACAATCATTTACCCCTTAAATCATATCAGTTTCATGCTCCATTACTTCATCCACTTCATTAATCTTTTCTAGAATAATATTTTCAATATCATGATGGACAAATAATTCTGCTTCTTGTTGTTGATGTGATTCAATTTCAGAGGTCAAATCTTCCACTTCATCACCCATATCATACAAATCTCTTTGTATTACATGAGAAACTACACTCCACCCTTTATCCACAACATCATTCACAAAATAAACCATTTTCTCTTGAGATGATAAGATATATGGATCATGCTATTCATGATCACCAACATCCATCAAGCGAGAAAAGTTCACAGAAGTAAATTGCAAGGAATCTATTTTAACACCTCTGATAATATCGACCCAATTGAATTTGAATAAAACCACTGAAAAATGAACGTGGTAGTTTAATTCAATAATATCAGTCATCTTTACATAGTATCCCACTTCAAAAAATTTAAATATACCACTATTCTATGTTTTCAAACCCCTTTCTCAACCGACTGTATGAAATCTAAAGCCATTCATGTTGTAAGCGTCGAACTTTCTAACTTGTTTTAGAGGACCTCAAGCTAAAAACTTTAAATCTTATAACAAATCTGCTCGAGTATCAGTATCCCCAACAATGACGCTAATTTGATGAAGCGTTGTCATGCACGCTCTCAAAAATATTTATACTAAGTGCAGCACAGTTTCTGGCCTAGGTCGATCTCTTGAGGAGCCTTTTACAGTCGATCACTCATTACTTATAATTCACTTTATATATATATATATGAAATAAAATAACCAGAAATGTATATTTGAGAATTGAAAATGAAAAACTAAAATTAAACATGCAAATGCGATGCAAACGGAATGAATGCAAACAGAATGATGTTAGACAGAAAGGAGATCCTCCCAGGAGATTATCCAGAGTGAAGCTTCATTGTCTCTTTTATAGTTTCAAATATAATTAATGAGCATGATCCATAGTATGCATGAAAATCCCATACTTACTATGTTTATGAATATACAGTACACTCAACAATCACTGAGATACTATACATCCACCTCCTTGATCGAGGGAGATGTGACCGAAGTGAAAGCTAAGCCTCAGGTGGCAAGTGGAGACACAAAGGCGTCTTGCCCACTAAGATCCCCCTTAGTCTAAATCTAAGTAAATAACAAAAAATAAAACATTAATGATAAAATACTTGGGTTCATAATTGGATTAATCCCCTGGGAACTTCCTCAGGTTAGCTACTCATGATCACGAGCATAAGAGTTCACAGTGATTGAGAAAACGGGGGAAGAAAACAAAAGAGATAAAGAAAAGAGATAAAGGAGAACACTTGAATTAAAATATGGAATGAAATTACTGAATTAAAAGAAAATAATATAAAAAAACTAAACTACATAAAATGTCCAACAAAGGCTACCCCTAAGTTTCCAACCCTTTGAAATGAAAAGGAAACACACTTTTATAGGGAGAGGGGATGACATTTTGGCTCCAAAATCTGTCCACCAGATTGATGCGTGTGGATGACCTCAGTAAAGACATAATTTGGGAATTTATCCTTATTAAAATTTGTTCCATTACTTCTCCTATATGGACCCACGAAATTTTGTCTTGATTTTCCAAGTTTGGAGACAGATATTGTCACCTCACTCATGACATTTAATCTAGCCAGGCTGACTGTTTGTATTCCAATACACCGAGTTCCAATGCATTAATGTCCTTGAAAATGAAAGATCCAGACACTTATATTTGAATTAAAGTTCTTAATACTGATTTCGTACAGATATATGTAAAATTTAATCTCCAATGGGTTGGCCATTTATGATATGTAGTCCCATATATAAAATTATACAGTTCTGTGCACAGTTTTCGAGGCCTACCTTGTGAGATGGATTTGAGCTTCCAAATGATTGATTGAGCTTTGAGTCCAGAAGGATAAAATGAAACCCCTAGAACATAGGAACCTATAAAAGAATAATTTTTCAATCTGGATCAGTTTATAAAACGTTATGGATGAAACATTAAAATAAATTAAAACTGTTTAAATCCAAAAATAAGTCATTTTTTCAATTAAGCTCAAAAATACTCCTAAAACATAAAATGTGACAATTTCCCTTTAAATAACACATTTTTGGGATTAAAAACATTTAAATTCAGAATAAAATAATTTAAAATATTTGTCCTATCAATCATGTAGTTCATGATCACCAACATCCATCAAGCGAGAGAAGTTCATAGAAGTAAATTGCAAGGAATCTATTTTAACACCTCTGATAATATTGACCCAATTGAATTTTGATAAAGAAACTAAAAAATGCCCATGGTAGTTTAATTCAATAATATCATTCATATTTCTATAGTATCTCACATCAGCAAATGTAAATATACCATTATTCTGTGTTTTCAAACCCCTTTCTCGATCGACTATACGAAATCTAAAGTCATTCACATTGTAAGCGTCGAACTTTCTAACTTGTTTTAGAGGACCTCGAGGAAGAAACTTTAAATATTCTAACAAATCTACTCAAGTATCAATATTCATAATCTAAAAAGAAAAATATAATTTATTATATTTACAAAATATATGTGTCAAACTAATATTCGTATTTATTGCAATATTTATGAACTTACATGTCGTGAAAACTATTCTACAAGCTCTTTATTAACAGATTTCATTATATCTTTATCATTTAGTGTTCGTCCTCTCATTCATCTCTTTTTTTGTATCCTAAAATATTCAATAAATAGATCTAAAATTTCACTATTCAGAAACACATATCTATGTTCCTTTAATAATTCTAATTCTGTCAGTGTCACATTTGAGGTCATCCCAACTGATCGGACAATAACAGGAAATATTTTTGATTTCTGATGCATTTGAGATTGATTCGATGTGTCATGAACACGTCCAACTCGATTAAATCTTGTCTCAATATCATCCATGTATCTATAACTAATGGTAAGACACTCCTCAGCCAAATATCCTTCAGCAATAGAGCCTCCTGGTTGAGCTTTATTTCTCACGTATGATTTCAAATGCCCAAGATATCTGTGAAATAAAATAAACATAATTACGCACTTAATTAAGTGCCAAAAATTGTTTACTTAATTAAAAAATATATAAATAAAGTACCTCTCAATTGGATATATCCATCGATAATGAACGGGGCCTCCTAATTTAGCTTCCTCAACCAAATACATAGTTAAATGCATCATGACAGTAAAAAACAACTGAGGAAAGATCATCTCCATTTCACAAAGGGTTAATATAAACCTATCCTGGAGGTTTTCAAGCTGAAATGGATATAGATATTTCTCACATAGTTGTCTGAAAAATGTACAGAATTGGAGAACAATAGTAGTAACTTTTTCAGGTAATAATGTACGCAATGCCAATGGTAGTGACTATTGCAACAAAATATGTAAATCGTTACTTTTTAATCCATGTAAATTATGATTATTCAAGTCAACGCACCTTGAGATGCTACTTTAATACCCATCAGATACCTTCACATTATTTAAAAATCTAAGGATGTATCTTTATCCCTATTTTTCATTGCAAGAATTGTTGGAGCATACTTTCCATTCTCATCTGGCCAGAGATCATGTTTTATATTCATTACTTGTAAGTCTTTGCGAGCATTGAGATGATCCTTCTACTTTCCGGGATCATTAAGAAATGTGAAAATCAAATTGTCACAAATATTCTTCTCAATATGCATCACATCAAGATTATTCTGCAACAAATTAAATTCCCAATATGGAATTTTGAAGAATAAACTTTTTTTCTTCCATTGTTGCATCCTGATTTCACTTAACGATTCACTTCGAACCCGTTTCATGCTATCATTCAAATGATGAAACTTCCCAAATTATTTTTCAACATTTTCAAGTTGTGTCAATATTTTAGAACCGGTTAAAAACTTTGGAGGTGGTATACGATCAATGAAACCGTTAAATTTTGATCTGTTCAGCCGAAATCTATGAGATGCATCGAGAAATCTTCGATGGCACAAGAAGAACCATTTTCTACTGTGAGGTAGCCATTTGGTCTCAAAATAAAAGTTACAAATAGGACAATAAAAACCCATGTTAATTTTCTAACCATATAAATTCCCAAGCCCAGGGAAGTCACTAATAGTCCACATTAAAGCAGCATGCATTTTGAACATTGTTTTAGCAGAAGCATCAAATGTCTCAACACCGTTGCTCCATAACTCCTGTAATTCTTCAATCAAATTCTACAAGTATACATCAATATAATTTCCAGGCATTTGTTTTCATGAACCATCCCGAGTACCCTGGTAACACGATAACTGAGCCGGCCCTGCCATAGCCCAAAGGGCGTTCCCGATCCTCATGGGTCAGCTACTAGCACCTGCCATCACACAACATGCAAGAGGAAACGATTTTTCCACAAGAATGCGGAAGAAAAACAAACGAGACATCATGCTAAACAAAAAGAAACCCCACTGGGAGTATTGTACTAGAATAAAAAGAGGCATAAAAAGCCCAAAGTACTACAACCCAAGTACTAAAATAAAAAAAAATAGCCCCAAGGTTCCTAAGGACACAACTCACCAAGACCAAAGATCAAAAACTAGATCCACCTCTAAGAGGACCCTTCCATTTGCTCAATCCTGGAAGAAGAAAGTCAAGAAACACCTGAGGGCAAAAGTAGGGTGTGAGCCTAAGCCCAGTAGGATACCACCAATGATTTCGTAACAGATTCCAAATATAGATTATCCAAAGAAACGCTTTCAATTTTAAAATAAATAGGTTTGGAAATTCAAAATCATATTTTAAAAAAACATGTTATACATTATCGAATGATGGAAAAATCAAGTTAAGAAAAGTCCTTACAATGATTGAATATTTCTAAAACAATGGATTAAGAAAAACATTTATATAAAATAGTTTATATAAATTCAGCAGGCATTTAAGGCAATTCAAAATTATTGGAATACAATTATATCTCACATATAAATAAACAAGCGAGCAACATGGTCATCTACCAAAAGGTACGATAGTATTAACCAGTTATAGGATTTTTCACTCTCTAAGTGAACTCCGCAAAAATTTGTATACACATGTCCCTATGACACTGGCCAAAGGAGACTCGTCACCAACCCATCGGGGATGTGACCCGCTGCAAGTATGTTTTAGAACGTTGTCGTATTGTAGAGTGTATCCAAATAACTCACTAACTGCCTAAGGCTTGCATTTTCTCTTGCATGATGGGTGAAATATTTTAAGAATGCTTAAAATATGATCAATCCCATTCTTCCAATTCAAAAGTTCCAATTTCACTCCACTTGAAACCAAAACAGGTTTTATTCAAAACATGCCTTTTTCACAAGATAAAACCAATGGGTTTCTATCAAATCATTTTAATCCATTTTCACCAGTTTGAAATCCATTCAAAACTAATTTCATCATTACACAATTTATTTCCACAATTAAATTAAACAATTTAATTGAAATAATTTCCATCAAATCCATAATTTAAATTAAAAAATTTAAATCAGAAAATTTCCATAAACACGCCCAATTCAATGGAATTGGGGTTTTCCAAATTTCCATGCCAAAACCATTTCAAATATCTCGATTCACTATAATCGAGTTTTTATCAATTTAATTGAAAGAAAACTTGAGCAATTGAATTTAAATTAATACTTGAAATAAATCAATCAAATACAATGATAATCAATTTGGTAATTCGGGATGGAACCACCTACCTCGAAGGTTTTGACCAAAACCACAATGGTTGAGAACGCTCAAGAAAACGGGTTTTATTATTCAAGAACCTACCTTAGATCTCTTCTCCTATAAATATCATGACCAAATCTCATCAAATTTGGTACCACACACTTAGATCTACCCATAATGAGTGTAGATCTCAGAAACCGAGAGAATAAGAGAAGTAGAACTAAGTAGATCTAAGAAAACGATCAAGAACGGTGAAGAAAGATCACATACCTCAAGAATCCAGCTTTGATTCACCAATAGGAGCCTTTGGATTACCTCAAGAACTATGGGAGAACCTTATATGACCTTAGGATAAGACAAATCCTGAGTTAGGGCCGCTTAGGAAGGGAAAAAAGGCACTTAGAGGCAAAACCGAGTGAGAACCACAATTTACGGATCTCATTTAACTGGCCGCACAGTTAATTCGCATGGTTTGAAAAAATGTGCGCTACCCATATGTTAGCTTCCGCCTCGTCCACCCTTCTCACACGGTTTGGCTGCACGGTTAGACAAATTGTGTGCTGCCCGTGCGGAAGCTACTGCCTCCAAGACCAACTGCACATTGTTTGGCCGCATAGTTTAGACAATTCATGCACCTCCTGTGCGACTTCCCCTTTGCCCCGAAACAAAATTTAAATTTCTCCTGACTCTCCCAAGTCACTACTCCAAAACAGAGGTACTTAGAAACATCAAATGTACCTGAAAACGTAACGTGATGTTACAACATCCCCACCAAAAGATCTTTCTGCCCCCAGAAAGCCTATGAAGAAACCTCCAAGTCAAAAAGATGAGGCCACTGCTCTCTCATTAGTGCCTCCATTTCCCACGTCTCATGAGAATCAGAACCATGCTTCCAAAGTACACTGACCAGAGGTATCGTCCTTTCACAAAGTACCTTGGTCTCAGAATCAACAACCCTGACTGGTTGTTCAGTAACAGATAAATCTGGTTCAATCTCGATATCACTCCAGCTCACAACATGAGATGGATCAGAGAGATAATTTCACAGCTGCGATACATGGAACACGTTATGTATCGACGTCAGCTGTGGTGGTAAATCTAGATGGTAATCAACTTTCCCTACAAGACCAACAACCTCAAAAGGTCCCACAAAACGAGGAGCAAGCTTCCCTTGCCTCCCAAGCTGTCGATGACCTAATCGAGGTGAAACTTTCAAGAACACCTAGTCACCAACTGAGAACTCTAAAGGTTTATGGTGACGATCAGCATAAGACTTGTGCCGACTCTATGTTGTCAACATTCTCTGATGAATCAACTGGATCTTATCTATCATCTCTTGGACCAAACTTGGTCCTACCAGAGAACCTTCGCCAATCTTTGACCAACATAAAGAAGAATTACAAGGATGGACATGAAAAGCCTCAAAAAGAGTCATTTTGATCGCAGACTGATAACTTTTATTATAAGAGAACTCAACTAGCCCTAGATGATCATCCCAAAATCCACCAAAGTTGAGAACACATGCGCGGAGCATATCCTCAAGGATCTAAATAGATCTCTCTGTCTAGCCATCTGACTGTGGATGGTAGGTCGTTCTCAAATGAACCTGAGATCCTAGTGCCTCCTGAAGGCCTCTCCAAAAGTGAGAAGTAAACTGAGGATCCCTATCAGATACCATAGCAGATGGAACTCCATGAAAACGAACAACTTCTTTCACAATGATATTTCACAACTCTTCAACTTTGGTTGTATTTCGAATTGGTATAAAGTGAGCCGACTTGGTCAGTCTGTCGATCACAACCCATATCGCATTCTTCTTCTTCTGGGTTTGAGTTAACCCAACCACAAAGTCCATAGAGATTTCACCCCACTTCCATGTAGGGAATGGAAGTGGTTGAAGCAAACCCGAAGGTTTCTGGTGATCGTCTTTCACCTACTGGAATGCATAGCAATGAGATAAAAACTCAGTGATTTCTCATCTCATACCTGGCCACCAAAACTGTCGCCGCATGTTATAGAACATCTTCGTGGTTCCTGGTTGTACAACCCACTGAGATTTATGTAAACCCCCCATCACATCCTTCCTTCCCGCTAAGGGAACAACGTAACAGTTTCGATAACAGAGAACACCCTCTTTGGAGAATGACCACTAAGTGTCGGTCTCCCCACCATAAAGAGAGTCCCTAAAGATATGGAATTCATCATCCAGTTGTTGTTCCTAAAGAGTTAACTCGAGGAGAGCAGAAGTTAACTAAACAATGGAACATCACTCCCCTTCCACTAAACTCCAATATGAAACTGAGAAAAAAGAGCCATAAAACTCCACTCTTCTGAAGATTCTTTCACAGCCTATGATGGAAGTTTCCTACTTAATTCCTTTCCAAATACATTCCCCTTCCCTAGGGTATAGGCAATTTCAAAGTTGAAAGATTTCAGGAACTTCACCTAACGCCTTTGGCGGAGATTCAAATCTTTTTGAGAGAAGATATAACTCAAGCTCTTGTGGTCTGAAAACACAATAAACCTTTCTCCATAAAGTTAATGTCTCCAACACTTAAGTGTGTGCATTACAGCTGCAAGTTCAAGGTAATGGGTAGGATAGTTCTTCTCATGAAGCTTAAGATGAAGAGACCCATAGGAAACAACATGATTACCCTGCATGAGGACACATCCCAAACCTGAACCCGATGTACCACAGAAGACCACATAACCTATCCCAGCCTCAAGAAGAGTTAACACCGGTGCAGTAGTCAAAAGATGCTTTATCTCAACAAAAGAACTCTGACATTTATCATTCAAGGAAAAATTCACTCCCTTTTGAGTTAGAGCAGTCATTATAGTAGCTAAATTTGATAAGTATTTAACAAACCAGTGATAATATCCTACTAATCCCAAGAAGCTCAAAATCTAAAAAACATTTCGTGGTTGGTCCCAAGTAATAACAGCCTTCACCTTCTCAGGATCAACTAATATTCCTTATTTTGACATGACATGTCCCAAGAATTTCACTTCCTGAATCCAGAAATTAAACTTTGAAAGCTTGGCATAAAGTCAGTGATTCCTTAGAAGACTTAGAACTATTCTCAGATGAGGCACATGATCCTATTCAGACTTGTATTAGACATGAATTTCATCCACAAAGACTACCATGAAAGTATCTATATACTCACGGAAAACCTTGTTCGTCAAAGCCATGAAAGCTTCAGGATCATTTGTTACGTTGAAGGTAATAAAAAGGTACTCATAATGTCCATACCTACTCCGAAAAGTGGTCTTATGAATTTCATATTCTTTTATCCTCAACTGATGGTAACCTGATCGAAGATCAATTTTAGAAAACCACTTCACCCCTTTCAATTGATTAAATAAATCATCAATTCGTGGTAAAGAATATTTGTTATTTATCATAACTTGATTGAGATTTCTATAATCAACACATAAGCGAAGAGAACCATCAGTATTCTTGGCGAAGAGAATAGGTGATGCCCAAGGTGACACACTCGGGCGTATAAAACCTTTCTCAAGAAGATAGTGTAACTGAGACTTCAGTTCTTTTAGTTCAGCTGGAGCCATTCGGTAAGAGGGAATAGAAACTGGTTGAGTACCAGGCATTAAGTCAATAGAGAAATAAACCTCCCTTATTGGTGGAAAACCAGAGAAGTCAGAAGGAAACACGTCAGAAAACTCGGCGACTACTGAAGGAAGATCACCACACATTGAATCTCTTTATAGATCAAAAGAAAACACTGATATAACTTTCCTCAACTTTGTATAATAGGCTCCATATCTACTTGACCTTGGGTCCCATTCTCCTTGAAAAACAAGATGCACACCACTGGGTGTAGTAAGGTAGACCCGTCGAAGATAACAATATATCCGGGCTTTATTGGCAATGATCCAATCCATCCCAAATATGATGCCAAAAGATTTCATTTCGATAACCAAGAAAATACAAGCATGATGAACATCTAGTAGAGAGAAGACACAAGCAGTAATATGGAGACCCTTATATCTCTTTGTACCAAGGGGTGTAGTAATATCCATCACACAAGATAAAAGTTACATAGGTAGATTAAGCAGATTAACAAGTTGGGTTGAAATAAAAGAGTGAGATGAACCAGTATCAAAAAGAGCTGTCACTAAAGATGAAGCTATAGTAATGGTACCTCTCATAGTTGCAGGACCTTTATCAGCTACCTCTGGCAACTCTTCCACTGAGTGAAGAAGCTTCATTCTAGATGCTTGTGGCTAGAACCCTTTTGTACGTGAAGCATTTGATTGACCCGCAGTTTCTGGGGGTTTGGATGATCTTGTTCTACTACGTGGAGTAGAGAAGTGATGGAAGAATCTCTGTAAGTTCCCTAAACGTCCGCAGGAGCTACATTTCGTGGGTGCCTCAGTGCAAACCCTCTTATAATGTCCTGGCTTTCCACACTGATAGCAAGTCAAAGAATCCCCTCCTATTACTACTGGAGGTCTGGAATGACTCTGTTGTCGAGAACTACCATGAGAAACTTCATGCTTCCATTTTCCTTTAAAGGAACCAACACTTCCACTAAGAGGGAAAAGAAACTCCTTCAACCCTGACTTTCCTACCAGGTCCATCTCAACCATCATGGCCCTATCCAGCACATCAACATAAGTGGGTAGCTTCAGTAAGAAAACCTGATAATGGATATCTGATCGAAATCCCAACTCAAATCGTCGAGACTTCATCTTCTCATTAGATACAATCTTAGGAGAAAATTGTACTAACTCAGAAAAGCGATTTGAGTACTCGGTCACGGTTTTGTTGGCCTTCTCAAGCTTGAAAAACTCCACAGCCTTAGCTAACACCATTGATTCTGGATAGAACTGGTTAGTGAAAAGAACCCTAAAGTCTTTCCACTCCAAACCTTCATGTTTCTCAGCCGTCACCATTATGTCCCACTATCTCCTACTTGGTCCCTCCAGTACGAAGGTGGAACACTTCACCTTGATCACATCAAGTGTCTCCAAGAACTAAAACATACATTCAATATTACTCAACCATTCCTCAGCATGTTGAGGGTCAGTGGAGCCTTTGAAAACTGGTGGCTCTTGGTGTAGGAATTCTTGAGAACAACTTCGGAGAAAATCACTATGAGGATCTGTAGCTGGAGCCTAAATAGGACCTGGAGGTGGTGCTTGTCCTAGAGCTTGGATAGTGAGAACAATCACCTCATCTAGACTCGGATCCACAATAGGACTCGCTTGCTGAGATTCAGAAGCAGCCTCTTTTTTAATCTGATTTCCACGTCTTCTCGGAGGCATGATGCTACACAACATAAAAAGACATAGATTAACACCCAAACCAAGTAACAAGGAAAACTATTCTTAAAATAAGGGATAACAAGATTTGGATTCCACTCTATCCAAATCAAAACAGGGAAAATACTAGAACTTATCCACAAGTCATATTTCCCTAACCAAACCTGGGGACTTAAGGTTCATTGTGGTGAGAGTTGTCCAGGCAATCAATCTCAACTACCCCCTAAGTCCCAACAAGAATACTCAAATGCATACTGTCATCAAGTCAAGATTCTTAACTTTCCCTCTGATACCACTTTGTCACAAACCAGCCTAGGTACCCTGGTAACCTGGTAACCGAGCCAGCCCTGACATAGCCCGAAGGGAATTTCTGATCCCCATGGGTCAACGACTAGCACCTGGAATCACACAACATGCAAGAGGGAATGATTTTTCCACAAAAATGCAGAAGAAAAAGAAAAAAGATAGTATGCTAAACAAAAATAAACTCCAATGGGAGTATTGTACCAGAATACAAAGAGGCATAAAAAGCCCAAAGTACTACAACCCAAGTACTAAAATGAAAAAGAAACAGCCCCAAAGTCCCTAAGGAAACAACTCACCAAGACCAAATATCAAAAGTTAGATCCACCTCCAAGAGGACCCTTCCCTTTGCTCAATCCTAGAAGAAGAAAGTCTACAAACACCTGAAGGCAAAAGTAGGGTGTGAACCTAAGCCCAGTAGGATACCACCAAAGATTCCGTAACAGATTCCAAATATAGATTATCCAAATAAACACTTTAAATTTTCCAATAAATAGGTTTGGAAATTCAAAATCATATTTTAAAAAAACATGCTATACATTATCAAATGATGGAAAAATAAAATTAAGCAAATGCCTTAAATGATTGAATATTTCTAAAACAATGTCTTAAGAAAAACATTTATATAAAATAGTTTATATAAATTCAGCAGGCATGTAAGGTAGTTCAAAAGCATTAGCATAAATTTATATCTCACATATAAATAAACAAGTGGGCAACATGGTCATCTACCAAAAGGTATGATAGTATTAACCAGTTATAGGATTCCGCACTCTCTAAGTGAACTCAGAAAAATGTGTATACACATGTCCCTATGAAACTGGCCAATGGAGACTCATCACCAACTCCTCAGGGATGTGACCTACTGCAAGTATGTTTTAGAACGTTGTCGTAGCGTAGAGTGTATCCAAATAACTCACTAACTGCCTAAGTCTTTCATGTGCTCTTGCATTATGGGCTAACTATTTTAAGAATGCCTAAAATACAATCAATCCCATTCTTCCATTTCAAAGTGCCAATTTCATTCCACTTGAAATCAAAACAGTTTTTACTCAAAACATGCCTTTTTTCACAAGATAAAACCAATGGGTTTCTATCAAATCAATTTAATCCATTTTCAGTAGTTTGAAATCCATTCAAAACCAATTCCATCATTACACAATTTATTTCCACAATTAAATTCAACAATTTAATTGAAATAATTTCCATCAAATCCATAATTTAAATTAAACAATTTATATCAGAAAATTTCTATAAACACACCCAATTCAATGGAATTGGGGTTTTCCAAATTTCCATGCCAAAACCATTTTAAATATCTCAATTCACTAGAATTTAGTTTTTATCAATTTAATTGAAAGAAAACTTGACAAATTGAATTTAAATTAACACTTGAAATAAATCAATCAAATACAATGATAATAAATTTGGTAAGTCGGGACAGAACCACCTACCTCGAAGGTTTTGACCAAAACCACAACGGTCAAGAACGCTCAAGAAAACCGGTTTTGTTCTTCAATAACCCACCTTAGATCTCTTATCCTAGAAATATAAAGACCAAATCTCATCAAATTTGGTACCACACACTTAGATCTACCCATAACGGGCGTAGATCTAAGAAACTAAGACAAGAAGAGAAGTAGATCTAAGTAGATCTAAGAAACCGATCAAGAACGATGAAGAATGATCACATACCTCAAGAATACGGCTTCGATTCACCAATAGGGGCCTTTGGATCACCTCCAGAATGATGGAAGAACCTTCTCTGACCTTAGGAGAAGAAAAATCCTGAGTTAGGGCCACTTAGGAGGAAAAATGAGGCACTTAGAAGAAAAACCGTTGAGATCCACAATTTAAGGATCTCATTTAAGTGTCTGCACGATTAGTTTGCATGGTTTGACAAACCATGTGCTAGTTGTGCATTAGCTTCTGCCTCGGCCACCCTTATCGCACAATTTGGCCACATGGTTATACAAACCATGCACTACCCGTGTGGAAGCTACTGCCTCCAAGACCAACTGCGCACGGTTTGGTTGCACGGTTTAGACAACCCGTGCGCCACCCATACGACTTCCCCTTTGCCCCAAAACAACATTTAATGTTCTCTCGAATCTCCCAAGTCACTGATCCAAAACATAGGTAATTAGAAACATCAAAAGTACCTAAAAACATAACGTGATGTTACATTTGTTTTCCAGGAATAATCATTGAAATGATAAAAGATGTTTTTTGCATACACATCCATGGAGGCAGATTATAAGGGATCAAAACAACTGGCCAAATTCTATAACTGGTACTCAAAGTCCCAAATGGGTTGAATCCATCGACAACCATTACCAATTAAACATTCCTAGGATCGGCTAAGAAATCTGGATGTAATGAATCAAATGTCTTCCATGATTGTGAATCTTGTGGATGTCTAATTAACCCATCATTGTTATTATCTAAAGAATGTCACTTCATGTGTTCGGCAGTTTTCGATGACATGAATAATCTTTACAATCGAGTCTTTAAAGGAAAGTAACACAAAACCTTTGCAGGTGTGTTACCTTTCTTCTTCTTTATGAAAGTATGTTGATTCAGGCTTTCAACATCACCCATTGACTACCATCTAGAATAAGGACATTTTTTTCAATTCTTTCTACTTGAATCCTCTCTCCAATAAAGCAAACAATCATTGGGACATGCATGTATTTTTTTATAATTCAGAGCAAGCCTGTTAACAACTTTTTTCATATCATAAAAAGACTCAGGGATTTTTTCTTCAGAAAACGCATCATGAAACAATTTCAATATCATGGACATTGCCTTATTTTTAATTCCACATAGATATTTGATATGGTACAACTTCAGCAGAAAAGAAAGCTTTGAATATTTCAAACATCCACTATACAACTCTCTATTTCCATCGTCAACTAAATCATGAAATTTATTTTCCTCAGTGAAGTTTTCTCTTATATTTGTCTCCACAGAATCAAGAGGAGGATCCAATGATATGTTACAATCTTGATCTGGTTGTCTTACAATATCAAAAACATCAATTGTCACGTTGTAATTTGTAGCACCCTAATCTGGTTGTTGTGTTATGTTTTGATGTTGATAGTGGTGTCTTGTAGTGAAGAATACATAATTTATGAGGTTTTTCATTTCATTTTCCATTGTTGCCAAAGTTGGGAACTCATTCTATGGATTAACATCAGAGCTCAACCTTTCTATAACGTCCTATTATCCATGATTAATCCAACAAAAATATTTACTAGGTAATTTATTTAGTATTCAATGTTCATAAACTTTATATCTATTTAAACATCTTCTAAATTCACATTTAGGACATGGAAATCTTATTCTCCCTTCAACGGATTTATTGGAAATTGAAAAATCTAAAAACTCCTTCAAACCCTTAACATATTGAGGTGTGTTCCTCAGTAATGTGATCCAGCTTTTATCCATGTATATCACAATATACCTACAAAATATTGAAAAAAATTAAAACACATAGTTACTACTAAATAGGGAAATATTTTCATATATACTAGTTAAAAAAATATATAAATATGTTACACAAGGTTTTCCTATATAAATACATATTGTAAATCAACCACTAGGAAACCAAAGTACATATGTGCATGCCTGTGTATGCTTATGCACATGTGATTACAAAATCACTTGAACAAACAAGAAGATAGTGAGTATTTTCTTAATAAATATACATTTTAAGAAGATAGTGAGTATTTTCAGATATATTTGAGAAAGTTCAGCATTAGTAAAAAATTTAGGAGTTAATATGAAGCATTATATTAGAAGTAAACTTGTAGAGCATTGGGATATTTTCAAGTTGATCATTCTGATATAGTAGTTAGTTGAATTAGAAGTATTATCTTCTACAATTCATGAGAGTATACTGAACCAGCTTTCATGAAAAGTTATTAATTATATTCAGTGTAAGTCATCGACTTTTATTCCTTTTATAAGAGGAACTATAATTTATAGTTTTAGAATAATATAGAAAAATAGGTTTTTTCCATTAACATGATATATAAATAAATAAAATATAAAACATGCACTTTATCAATGTACAAAATTTATAAAACATGGTATAAAGATGTTTTTCCTGAAAAGATTCCAATTCAAAACTCATTCATCTATCCTTAAAACATCACCCCTTTTATAAAAAACCCTTACATGGTTTAAAAACATATCAAATGAATTTATAATAATGTCTATAAAATTTAAAAAAAAATCCCCTCTCTTGAAATATCTAACACAAAAAACTCAAAGTAAGGAAACAAGGATTAATATGAAGAAAAATTCCCTATAGAAAGTCATAATGTATTCCAATAAACAAGTGGAACAACACTAATCAATATCAGTACTAAATCATTGGAGGATCAATGCTTTAATGAAATTACATCCAAGTAAAAAAGAAATACACAAGCTAATAAATAATTAAAGGCATAACACATGATAAATATCATGAGGAAACACATTAGGAACTAATGGGACAAGTATAATACATGAAAAGGTGGACCTAATTCCATCAGGTTAACAGTCACAAATCCATCAAACAAATCACTCTAAACCCAATCTCATTAGTGACATCCCACTAGCTCGGTGTTTTTTACAACTAATGGTAACTAGAAAGTGTGTAATCTCAATGTTCCTAGAAACATCCCATGACTTCCCACTTAGTATCCTAGGGTTCCCTATAAAATAATTAAATGAGGTGATACACTTTTAAAGTGAATTTCATACAATGAAAATAATAATATCCGAAGGATAGCATAATAATGAAATCCTTCCCACATCCCACATTTAGCTTATAATGATCCCCACACATAAAAAAATCATGAATCAGATCACAAGAAACCATCAAATGGATACACATGACATCGTAAATAAATAAAAAGGGGCTCAACAAGGGAAAAATGAACCAATCAACTCAAATATCACATCACAAAGTGCCATCCAAGAATTTCAATTATCAGATATAATATATTCATTTGTAAATCCCTTTTTAAAATGTTTTGGAATCCAAACAACGATTTAAGGGAAATCATAATCATTTCCAAAACACAACCAACATAACCCAAATGAATCACAATTCCATTTCATAAAACAACATGTCCCTTTGAAACATGGAAACAATTTAACCCCAAAAGGGTAACCCACTTTAAAAAAACAATTTCCCTTAAAATTGAATGAACATGTGTTTTTCTTATATAAAACCATTATTTTAATTTTATCAAACATGTCGAATGTATAAAATAAACATTTACATAAAAATTTCATTTAAACATGAAATTAAAACCTTTAATCCTCATGAAAACTAAGTTAAGTTATATAAAACCTTTATAAACCAAACCTAGATAACCCTCACCCTCATTATCGGGATTATAAATTAATTTATAAATCCAAGCACACATAAATATATTAAATAAAATTCAATGAAATGGAAACACTGAACTAAATAAAATTCACTGGCGGTAGGGAGGCATGCTAGGGTTTGGGTCTCGTGGGGGTCAGGGGAAAAAGGTGGGGTTGTGGGGGTCGGGGGGAGAAGGGGGTTTGGGGCCAGGTGTTAGGGGGAAGTGGCACTAATGTCAAGCGAGAAATGTCACCAGTGGGGAGGAGATCTGGGGTTCAGGGAGACGAGTTGGGGTTAGGGGTCGGGGGGAAGTGTCAGCACTGAAAAAAGGGGTTTAGCAGTGGTTTTTAATAAACCACTGTTAAACCCTTTTTTAAAAAGATTTATCGGTGGTTTACAAAACTACCACGAAAAGACCATCGCTAAAGTCAATTTATGTTTTAGTGATGTTGAAAGGGATCAACATGATATGGCCATCTATGTCTTGAATTTAAAGACCAGGACAATCCTAAGAGACGTGCTCAAGGAAGAGGAGTACCCCTCCCACTATGAAAACAAATTTCAAAGAAGCGCGAGGGATGAAAGTGTGGGATGGATGAACTAGGATATGAGGTATGGTGGAAACTTCATGAGTGAATGGGAATGGGTGTACTGGGTACTCTACACATGTGAGAAGTTCAGAGAAGATAAGGGGATTATTGGGCTTTATGAGGTAGTTTGGACATCATAATTACTTTTATACCATCATTAGGAGTTGGTGTTAGAATTTTTCAGCCCATGGTCTTCTAATACAAACACATTCCACCTCCACTATGGAGAGGTCTACATTTCAATATGATGAGTTCCTTCCAATGGAGAACACTTGGACAGATTGGGAACAAACCCTAATCTTAACGTGACATCTACAGGAGGTTGTAAAAGAAAATCAGAAGTTAAGTACATCTAGAAGGGCATCGCATTCCTAGCATTTTTTGACCTGTTCTTTAAGAAAGATATAAAGGTGAGTATGTCGGGTTGAGGTAAGCAGTGCCTAAATGCATCACAGAGGTGGAAGGAGAGATCATACTGGGTGATCCTAGAGGAGGGACAATATCAATCATGTGGACATAGCATGGATGAGATATGGGACCCACTGGTTCGATATACTAGCTTTATCACTACCTTCCTGAGAATGTGGATCTTTCCAGTGAGGGACATAAGAATGGGGATCCCCTTGGGACCTTGTTGATGCTAGGAATCATGAAATCTTGTAATAGGGTCAACCTGGGAGTGCCTATCTTGGAAAGGATTTACAGTATTCTGGGACGCATCTCAAGGGGAAGCAAGCCCAGGATAATTTGTGGTCCATTCCAGATCCTGCACTGATGGATTATAAGTCACCTTGGTGAATATGATTTCATGAATTCCATTCGTCCCCCAGGTGATGGTCTAAAACCATCCATTATGAAAATCTCTGGGTTTTGACCACTGACCATCCATAATGAGAAGGTTGTTCTCTATATCGGCAAAGATGAAAATTTCAACGTCCAACCCTTCCACACCCTGGTCGACCATATGGTGGATAACCTGAAAGGTTCATGGGAGAAAAGGGAATAATTACATAGCTTAAATAATGGAATTATAGTGCCCTATATCTACAGAAAGATCCTTTACAAACCATACATTCCATCCCAATTTTTTAGGTTGTTCGAATGCCTTCAGCAGGTGGAAAAGAAACTGTATACTAGGGTTTGTGAAGAGAGAAATTGATGCATTCTCCACCAGCTATGGTGTATGATGATGACTTCTATATTTTGTGAGATTATCATGCTTCTAACTATAGATGTTGATGCTGAGCTATCAAAGAAATATACCATAAATTGGGTGGAAACATATTCGAAGGTGATCTTGTGAAGGCGCATCAGGGTAATCAAAGCAGCAAGAAAATAACCAGAGTTTCGAGAAGGCAAAAAAATTTCAACCTAAGGATAAATCGAAGAGGAAATCCAAGTGGTTGAGGTGGAATAAGATTAAACCATGACATCGGGGACATAATAGGGTGTGGCCAAACCTCTACCTTCTGAATATGGGTGGTTCCGAAAGTGGCCTTGAGGACCAGCCAAAGAAGAATATGGGAATAAGATAATATATCTATTGAATCCTACCAATGATGATATTTTCACATCTCTTTGGTCTACTTGGAGAACATTTTGACAAATTATGTTACCCAAAGACTTGTAGTGGAAGCTAAAGTGGGACGAGATCATACTACCAAAAGTTGGTCACATTCAGGTGGTAGAAAAAGGTGGGATTTCATCAACTACATACATACCTGATGACTATAGATGTTTATGCATGCCAATATGGGAAGTATGAGGAACCTCCCACCCTGGTGAAGTTGATGACAAGACAAGAATTAGATAGTGAGGAAACACCACCTATGGATGAAAACGAAGAGGAAGAGGAGGGAGAAAGAGAGGAATAAGAATAAAAAGAAAAACAAAGAGAGGAGGAGTAGGAGGAAGATGAATAAGGAGAATATGGGAATCTATAAGTAATGTGTTATTATCAAGAGATTACCTAGTATAGTGGTTCAATTTTGGGATCTGAGGAAGAGTTCACCAACTATCTCTCTGTAATCTCGACTTACTCAAGATTTCTCTTTGATTCCTCTTTTATTATCACAAATATGCTAAGAATAACTCATATATAACAATAAAAACTTGTTTATGAGAAAGAGGTCCCCTCAAAAAAGGGTTAAAACATGCCAATGGTTTTAGGGGAACATTCTCTAGGGTCTATACTTATCATCGATGCAGGTGGTGAGTCGACCGAGGATGAGGCAGCTAGAAGTGGGCCAACTAAGGAGGTCGGGGTGACAAGCTCAGAACCCTAGGTCCTTCCTAATGTATATGGGGGACCATTTCCTGGTATTACTTCTATGGAACCTACTTAAGTATTACTTACCATAAGGATCATCATCAAAATAACTCCTTTGGGTTAGATCAAATCCCGAATTGTATGACCATAGCCAGGCTTACATGGAGTTTTAATATCAATATGTGTCTGTATTATGTAGATTTTCCTCAAATGAAGAAAGGTGGTATGATTCTAGTCATTTACATACCAAGTTTTGAGGGATCTCCTATGGTTTAAGTACCTATGGTAACCCAAGATCTTGAACCAACAATGTTTAGATCTTGTAATTCTTTGACATCACAAATTCATACTTGTCATTAACTAAGAAGATTGACTAAGATTCTTTGTTCCATGCAATACTTGGAAGGCTTTGAAACTAGCAAGCATACAGGGTTGGGGAATCCATGGGATCCCATCTGATGGAGGAACCCATTCACGAGGATCCAGTTTCCCAAAACTAATCCGGCCTTGGTGGTCCCAGATGAGAAGTCAACTACCAATTTGGGTAATTCCAATGGAGGGGTGGAACTCAAAGATGGTATCAGAGAGGCTTCCAAAGATAAAGAAATTGAATATTACCACCCACATGATATGGAACTTAACCCTTTAGAGAGGATTCCAAAGGAGGACCCTACTGTTGATCTCCTTGTTACCTTTCTAGAGTATGAACTTGCTGATCCTGAGGAACTGGACAATACTATCCCTAACGTGGCTGAAGAAAGTTGTATCATCTAGTATAGGGCATGGAGATGCATTAAATACTTCATTAACCTAAATCTCAAACAAAAATAGGTAAGTCGGATGTGGTCACTCCATCATTGGATTCACAACCTGTGCACTGGAGGAGAAGATGATCAGGTCCTATAAGCACTAGTATGTGACTGCCTTGCTGAGAAGATGTGGGAGAGGAACTAGCATATAGAGGATTCCTGGTGCTAGGAGAAGTCTAATAGAATGCACAAACTTCATGAAATTACCTAGAAGATTCATCATCTAGAATAACATGTGATAAAGAGTACTTATTTCCTTATAACGCAATTGGAAATCACCAGCAATATGAGGGTTTAGCTGGAGGAGGCTAAGGACCAAATGAAGTAGGCGACTGCTCAGATTTCCAATCTTCAGGATGAGTTTCTCTAAAAAAAGGATCTGATGAGCTTTCTCCAGTGGTCAAAGATGACAAATTAGATCTTGGGAGGATGAAGCAAGTCATGGGGGCCACATGCCAAAGTTTGGCAGAGCTGAAGTGGCTGATCATTGGAGTAGATCTATAAGGGAGATTTTTTCAAAACTCATAACTCTTTCATGGAAATTTATTATGTGTATAGACACATTTATTTTCTTTTTTACATTATCAAACATCAATCATGTTTTTGAGACAAATAATGACCAATACCTAATCTCATGTGGGTCATGCCCTATGTGTGAAACAAGGGATAACCACATAATTGTTCACTTTGTATGAGAGTTATAGATAATCATCAAACACCAAGGGTCTACTATTGTTGACTAACCACCAAGAGAGTTTAGGCTGAGAGAATTTGTGATTGGAGGATAGGTTCTTGTAACATCCAACTTTCACTTCCCAATGTGCTCTAGTGCATGAACAGGATAACACTAGGGGCATTATAGTCAATCTGAACAAAGGGAAATGAAAAGTGTGAATCAAAATTCCAAAAATTAAGAACATGGGGATGATTGAATGTTGGCACAAGATGACTGTTTATCATGTTCAAAACATAGTATTCATACCTCTAGCCTAAAATGGGGACACAAAAACGAGGTTCAACCACTGACCATGCTTGAAAAAAGGAACCTAACTTGAAATTTCATCTGATTCCTTTCAGAACATTGTCCCAAGATGGTAGGCGATCCAAAGTAGCATAATTAGTCTATTAGGGGGTCCCTTCAGACATGAAATATGATAAGGATCCAAATGAGGGGCATGCAAATCTTGAGATTAGAGTGATGGAGTTTTCAAATGGTTTCCAACACTCTTGGAATTATGCCACCATGGATTAGAGAACATTGGTGTAGGAACATTGGTCTGAACAAAGATCAAACCCATCCTTCATGGGGGACCCATCAGGTGAGGGCCTAGGATTCCTTATAGTTTTAAATCATAAAAATAAGGATGATGAACATGTATTTTAACATCGTATAGTGAGGATGATGCATGATATAGTTTAATGTCATGTGATCATGATGTTTCACACAGTTTAAGGTCATACTATCAAGACCCTGGACAATAGTTTAAGGTCATGTTGCACAGAACATAAGAATGTTAATACCTAAGATATTTGTGTGGCATGGGGGAAATACCCTCATTATAAATGATCCAAAAAGGCTTATGAACCATACAAGTATCAGGAAAGAAATAGGAAGGGGGTATACATGATGTGGAAAAGGACAAAGCCAATGAAAATGAGGTCTAAAGAGGCTCCCATGACACACCAAAAATTACAAGGGATTCACATGCAGTTTAAATTAATGATTTATTGGATGTGAGATTATAGTTTAAGGTCATAGAGTTTGTACCCTAAGGATTATGTCATTTCACACCTTACCAGATTCATAAGCCCGTGTGAACCATGCTCAATGTGGGAAACAAAGAATGGTATCAAGGATATTTTGACATGTAGGAGTATGTAGGGAATGGAAAGGAACTAGATTCTTTTAATTTTTGGATCATGGGGGTGATCGGTGAGTGAGGATAAACTACTAGCCCTGTTCGAAACAAAGTAATCCCCACTGAACTGGCTATGAATGAGGTAAGAAAATTCAAAATCAACTATTTACCATGTTCAAGAACACATGATTTTCAATTTTTTACCCAAGATCCATTAGGTTGTTGGCCTAAAATGGTAGGTGTGACAAAATTGGCTTGTGACCATCACCATTAAGGGGGTCTATTTGGATTTGAAGGAGGATGGAGACCCATATTGATAATGGCTTGAAACATCAAATAGAGCATACTGCAAGGTGGAATCCAAACCCAGATTGTGAAAGAAATTTAAAGTTGTTCTACTCAGACTATAGGGCATAAAAATAGTTTAATGACATAATTCATGGACCATGTATATTTTAGGATAAGGGGGCAATGATTTAAGGAACTTGTGGTTGGGCCCAAAGATAAAATTTCTTGGCATCACTATGTATCCCATAAGTATGGGAATCAGTACAATCATTTTTATGAAACATAGTGTGGTAAGAGACCAACACTGGCAGGGGAAATCCTTTTTGGTGAGGTAACTGAAGCATCCCATGATTATCATGGGGCATCCTGAACTTTCTTAGGGTATGATTACAGTTTAACGTCGCACATTGAGGATGCTAGATCTTAATTTAAAGTCATAGAGTTTGGGCCAATGAGTAAGGTATCCCAAGTGGATGTTTATAACGCGGTTTTATGACTAAACTAATGAGAATGAGGCCAAGGAGGCCTAACACCACAGGAAACATCCTAGAGGCGGCCTTCACATAGTTTAAAGTCATGGTTCCCAGACCTAAGAGCCTAGTTTAAGGTCCTAGATCTTGGTTCGTGATGTGGAATGTATTAAATAGATATCCATAGTATAGTGATATAAAAAAACTAATGTGAATGAGTCCGAAGGAGGCCAAAAACCGTAGAGAACATCCCATAAGAGATCCCATATATAGTTTAAAGTCATGTAATGTAGACTATGTAGAGGCTAAGGGGACAAAAGGTCTACGAATCTATGGTTAGGCCTAAGGACAATATGTCTGGGCATCACTATGTATACCACAAGGATGGGAATCAAGCCACATGTATTTCTTGAAACCCACTACATTTTAACTTCATGCAGTATAGATGAACATGAACTAGTGTGAAATAAAGGAAATGGTATGGTTGGGCCTGTGAATAAAAAACCAAGAATCACTACATTTCTCATAAAGAAGTGATATAGATATAGTGACATTTTCTTTGGGGTGGATAGACCAAGATATAAAATCTAGAGGCTTATATGTATCCTATATGAGAAGGAATAAAGATTTACATAGTTCTTGATGGATATCTCCCTACATAGGTCTGATCCATACATAGAGAGGGGGCATGGTAGGTGACTGATGGTCGTTTGACAAGACTGATTTGTACAGTTTAATGGAATGTAGTAAGGATGCAATTTGTTATGAAGGTTATCATCGTGTAACTAGGATGTTGAGAGAGGAGTGTTCCTAAGGGACGTTCACAATGAAACCATTATAGAATATATGTGTATGAGGACCTAAAATTATCTCATGTGACACCACACACTCCTGAATGAAACCCAGGACAAGAGGCTTGAAGATTGAATTTATGGATAGGCCCAAGAAAGAAATGTCCAGGCATTTCTATGTATACCATAAGGATGATAATAAATCAATTTATAGTTCTTGAGGATGAAATTGTAGATGACAAATTCCAGGGGTAATGTACCCTCATGCAAAGACATTATAGTGTTGTATAGTTTTTTATTGTACAACCAGGATGATGATTGTTACGTAGTTTATCGTCATGCGACTAGGACATTGGGAATATTAGTTTAAGGTCATAGAGTTTAGACAATGGTATTAGGATTCTAAAGAAAAAATATTTAGTGTGGAATCATAAAAAAACCTTATGTGAATGAGGGCCAATGAAGCCCAATACCATACAACACATTCCTAAGAAGAACCCACACACAGTTTAAAGTAATAATGTTGGAGATCATGAATTCCACAACTTATCGGGCCTTAACTTCCATTAGAGGGATCACTTAGACCCACTTGGAGAAGAAATACTTTTTGGTTAGAATAAACCTAATCTAGTGAGCTATTATTGGTGGATATGGTCCCACAATGTTGATTACCTAGACTGCAAAGGGATAAGAGTACTATTAGTATGGAGAGGCTATGCACAAAGTTGGAATGAATCTAACATGTATGGAACCTCTTAGAGAAATTGAAAAATTCATGGACCATGGTGGGGTAGAGGTATCCCAACCTTTGGATATGGTGGGAGAGCTTCATCCCTACCTAGTGAGCACCATAGGACCTGAAATGAACTTCCTACATCATCTGAATATTCTCATTTCCATGGATACAATGGAGGATAATTCCATGAAACCCACATCTTTAGAGAGTTTTACCAAGGTTGGGTACACTCTAGAGGGTGAACTAGACTGCACACCAACAGATTTTCTCATGTTTGGATATTTCTGGTGGGAGATTTCCATAATGGAGATACTCGATGAAGGGAGTCATCCAATCAGATATCTATTTAGCTATGTGGGGATTCATTGGTCCTGATGTGAAAGAACCAGTGTTCAGGGGGTTTACCTGATAACTTTTTTTATCTTCTTCGTAAGAGATGAGAGCGGTGACCATTTGATACGCCACATAAATGAATAGATCATCTTGGTAAATCTCTATAATATAAGAGAATAGACTGGACATGGAATTAGTTCAACCAATCTATGATCGGGGAACATGAGTCACCTCTATATGAGAAGGAAACTAGGACATCAACTAGTGAGTGTTTTTGAGAAAGGGAAAAAGATTTGGATTTCTAAAGATGGAATCACCATTGATCTATTTGATTACTAACTCAGAGTACCCTTTCACATGAAAGCAAGGAATATCAATCTCAAGAGCCAACTTGAGACAAGTAATGAGAATCTGATACTCTTCCTCATTGTTAGTGTAGTATTCTGATATTAGGAATAATTAGGGTAGGATAGCCTGTGTCGGGGTGATGAAGATGATTCCTAGACCCACTCTGTTGATATTGGGATCATTGAGACTCCTACAAATTGGAATCCGAGAGGCACCATCAAAATGAATCTTCAAACATGGAATGACTTGGCCTAATGAGAGGATGTCCTCATATGGGAAATTAATATCCATAGGCATTTCCTTGGGGGGTCGAATGATAAGATATAAATTCTTCCAGTGATTTACCCTTGAAGACCTTCTGTGGAATGAAAATGATGCTGAAATACTAAATAATCACCACATATTGTGCTAGTTATCCTATCAACAAATGGAAGTTCATGATATACTTTAGTGGATCCATCTGGGATAATAGTTTTATCTTGTAATGAAACAAATAGTGCCACAAATTCTGCACTGTGAAAACCAGTGTGAGGTAGCTCTTCTCGATAGGAGTGTATCTAGACTTTGTGTCAAGGAGAATTTGATTAAGATAGTATAAAATCTTCTATGTCCCTTTGTTATTCTTATGAGTGAGGAGGGAACTGAGGGATCATTCCAGGGAAGTTACATACAGGACTAGAGGCCTCCTCGAGATGGGTGGCATTAGAACTAAAGGCTACAATGGATATTTCTTAATCTCCTCAAAGGCGGTATAACACTCTTTATCCTAATAGTAGACACCACCTTTCTTCATGAGTTCAGAAAAAGGATTACACTTGCCATCCAAATTTATGATGAATCCGAGTATGTAGGCTAAGTGGGATTGAAGGCCTCAGATCTCCCAAAGGTTTCTAAGAGGTGGTATCTTGCTGATTTTCTTGATCTTATCTAAGTTTATCTTTATTCCTATGTATATAACAAAAAACCTAATAAAATTTCGAGGCGTAACACTGAAATCACATGTCACAGGGTTTATCTTCAACTACCGAGAGTGGAGGAAGACAAACATTTTATCAATATCTTCAAGATGGTTCTGAAACTAGTGGGATTTTAACACTAAAGAATCTACATATAATTACACTAGTATTCTAAGGATTATTTTGAAGATGAGGTGCATGACACACTAATAGGTAGCGCTTGTATTCTTCAGATTTAAATACATTACCTGATATCAAAAAGTAACTTGCGGTGCTATGAAGGTGGTAGAATCCTCTTCTTTAGGCATCATCCAAATCTCTTTGTACCTAGAGTACACATCCATGAAGGAAATATCCTAGAACCCAACTGTGGAATTAATCAAAAACTTTGTCACTAGAAGGGGAAAACCATCCTTTAGACAATGGTGGTTGAGGTCCCAGAAGTTGATACAGACTCTGATATTACCATTCTTATTCCTAAATGGGATGAGTTTGGAAATCCACTTGGGGTACAAAACTTCCTTAGAAAAGTTGGTTTTAATAATATTGGCAACTTCAACCTCAACCACGGAACTGTGGGATGGGTGTATTTTCTGGGAGGATTATTGAACCCGTGATGACTTTCAGGGAGACTAAGACGGTGGATGATAACCTGGGGGTCTAGTCCTGGAATCTTGGAATTGCTCTAGGAATAAAATCACAATGATTATTTAAGAAATCCATGTGCTACTACTTTCCCTCTTTGGGAATAACTATATTGGTCATCATTGGCCTTGAATTTTCCTCAGTACCAAGATTCACCTAAACTAGCTCATCGATGGTGGTGGAGACACCTTCCTAAAATGTTGGAGGAGTGTCTTCCAAATATTATTTTTCATCTGAGACAGAGGGATCATTTGGAAGAGGTGATTCTTCTGGGATGAATGATTCTAGAGGAATGCTAGTGCTAGCTTAGACAACGGTGAAATCTTCTTTGGGATACTTTTTCACCACTGAAATCATGCTAACAGAGGTTATCATACTGATTCCATCCAGCCTTCTACCACAAGGTCTATGCTCGATGTCAAAGCAATGGTGATGGGTTAGCTTATGATGGTTCTACCTAGATTGGTGAAAAAGGAAAGTTTGGTGAATGAATGTAGCCATGGAGGAAACATATCAATATCTGATAGAAGTAGGGGGTTATGGTATCACCTAATCCTGACCCGTATAGGAATACAAGGTAATATTAAAACATTTTTTGTACATAGGGATGTAATAACATCTTCACTCGGAAATGAAAAATAAGTTCCACAATTCTAGTAGTGTATCCTCCAAATGGTGAATCAAGAGGAGGAATGCATCATCCAGATCTATCCATGGGCTGGCTGCGATGGAGGCATGCTCAACCTTGTTGGTTTTAGTGTGATTATCCTTGATTTGGTAATAATTTGTGTCTATATAACGAGCTTCAAAAAAGGTAAAGAGAGAAGTGTAAAATTGAATTATTCCCACTCAAACATTGAGAGAGTACGTGAGGTACTGGTGATATGAGGAGGGTACTACTATGTGAAGATAGAGCCAAGTCCTACCCATCAACACATTGTAAGCGATGTCTTGTGAGATGAACATGAACTTAGTGTCTGCTACCAAACTGCCGAATTGTGTATTCAAATGGATCCTTCCTCACGATCCCTATTTGGTCCTATTGTAACCTTATATCTTCATGTTATAGGGGATGAAATCCTATTTAGTGAGACATAGACTATGAAGATTCTGGGTTTAGATGAGCTTGATCATAAAATATGTATTAACTAGATAGTGAAGGACCTAAATTCCATTGAATTGACTGGTTATATATACTAGGAAAATGTGACCCTTCCCAAAAGAACTCTAATATTCCTTGGAGAGAGTGAAAAAAAACTTAAATTTTCAATTTCTTGACCTCCTCAACATAGAAAGTCTTGGTGGTCAAAACCTTTGTTTTGAACTGGATGGGGCTATTTAATACTTTTGTGAGGGATTCTTGCATATTTTCTGATAGATAGAGGGCCTTGAGGATTGAGATCTTAGCAGGAATATTGGCGAGGTGATTCAACACATCATACTTCCATTCTAGACACACATTTCTACCCATAAGTGGTTTCTCTATGATGGGAAGCACGAAGAGCACTGCTGATGGAACCACTAGATTCTAGCTGCTGCTCGTAACGTCATGTTTCTTATTTGACAAACTTCCTAGAACTACCACCGGCTGATACTCAGCTAACTAAGGTCCATATACTTCTGGATTTGGTTTATCATGATATAGTCATGGATATTCTACTTGTTTTATGAGTATGGTAAATGGTGGCGGTGAATATGGTAGATCGGGCTTGAAGGACTGTGCCTGCTGAGCTCCGTGCAATGCTTGTTATCTAGTCTTAGTAGCATGAACAACCTAGCTTAAAGAAATGGATTGAGAATTCCAGATGCCTATCTATCCTTGAATTCTCTTTTGATGGCGTCATCCAGGGACATTGGGAAGGCTCTCATGATACTCATCATTGTCAGGGATCATGTAGGGATCCACCAATTTGATGGTATTCATAGATGCATACTCCCGATCATCACTAGAGGAATCCTACAACACTGGGTAAACTCTGGGTATGATTCCTATCTCTATAGGCATGAATTATCCATGAATACAGGACAAATTTATCATTGATAGGGGAATTTTACTTCTTTATGTCCATCAATACCTACTCTTCTGAGACGTTGAAGGCTGAGAAGTGGATACAAAAGTGGTAGCTGAAGAAGGCGTAATGACTTCTAGAGGTTCAAGACAACATAAATAGGTATATATGATTCCCTAGGTATGAGTGACTACCCTACGAGCCAAAAAACCATCGTAATTCTAATTATTGTGGCTATAAACTTATTTCCATTCACTGAAACCTTCAATATCACTACCAGGCTCGATCGAGATGTGATCAACCTATGCCGATACTTCACCCAGCCTGGCCACACAGTTTTCCACCAGGTCTTAGATCCAATCCTTGAACACATATCTCTTTTTGATGGTATTTCCAAGGATCTTATGGTAAGGGTAGTGATCAAGGCGATCAGTGAGCTCAACCTCATGGGTATTTATACATTCTGGTAGCTTCTGAATCCCTTATTACAGAGCACTATAGAAATAACTAGGAACCTTGGCCTCTAAGAAGGAGTAGGTCTATTTTATCCTATATTTAAGGGGAAATATGGGAACCTATACCTAATGATGGGATATAGGTCGACGAGGGGCTGGAGCCACATTCTCGTATATGGGTGGTGGTTCTTTCCAAGGAGGTGCCTGTCGATGCTAATCTTAGAGAGGTAGATCTTGTTGAGGCTATTTTCCTCAATGTGGTGGTGCATGGAGAGGCTCTACAGGAAACAACTCTATCATCTACGGAGCCCCCACCTATACTCTGGAGATAGTATCTATCTTAAAATATTTTCTTGTAGGGGTTGGATGATGTAAAGGGTATGCCTTCTCGGCTTGATATAAGGCTTCCTCTAGGATTTGAGCCTTGTCAGATAAATCTTAGAATCCACTTGGGAAATTATGAGTGATGAGTGTAGGGACCAATTCATTCTAAAAATTCTCTACTCACATTTTCAACAGCTTATCCTAAGTCCATGACATGTTGAGTGAGTATGTAAAGCCTTTCCACATAGTGATGAAGTCTGTAACGTGATCATTGGAAACTTCTTACACTTGAATAGGTCATTGATACTTGTTTTACATGTAATGGAACTGAACTATAAGGGAAACTGCATGTGGAGGTATTCCTTGCTAATGATAGACCTAATGGGTAACTGGTTTTACCAGGAGAATGTAGACCCTTCCAATGTTTGAAAAATCATCGGAGCTTCACTGCTTCCTACTGCTTTGGGTCCCCAACATAGGTATGCACCTGGAGATAATTTGGGTCATATGCTGTAATGGGTTACCCATCCCATTAAAGGGGGGAAATATTGTATTCCAAAAATATTTAGGTGATCTCATATGGTCGACCCATACCAGATATGGTTTCCATCGTGTGGGATCACCACTTATCACATTTCCAAGGATTTGATCTGATTATTGAGAGAAGTTATTAGGTCTTCCTAGTAGGGATTCCTATCTCGTTGAGGATTCCTGACCACTAGAGTATTGAACACCTCATCAATATAGTAGATGGGACCAGAGTCTCATGGAGCGACCTACAGAGTGTCTTGACCTGGGTACTGAGAAGGATTATCATGCTATTTGGGTGGATTAAACAACACATACCTTGGTATCTTTCTATACCTAGTGGGGTGTGTGGGATTAACAGGATCAACTGGGAGAAATTGGCTGAGGATGACCTGAAACTTCCCATACTACCCCATTGGAGGAGGAACATGGACTGTCAAGGATCACCATAATCTAGATACCGCTCGGCAAGGATCTCATTGATGATTAAATGATGATCTTCAATCTACTATCGCAAAGTGGTGATTGTAGGATCATCCTCTATCCTATATGAAGTATGAGGAGGATATGATCCCCTGAGATGTCCCTTAACCTTGTTGAGATTTCATCCGATGGGAAATGATGCAGAATGTTCCCCTAGACCAAGGTTCTCCCTCTGCTTGTGAGTGAGAACACCTGTAGGGTCCACATACTATGCTACCCCAATAGGCTGGTTCTCTTTGTCAGATCAAGTGATGATGTACCCATCCTTGGGCATCGTGAGTTCATCCATGTTCACTATGACGACACTTGGAATGTCCTCAATGTCATTGGGAGAATCAGACTGCTTCTTGATAGGACTAAAGTGGAGAGAAGTATACTTTCCCCAGTCATGGATCTCCACATGTGGATATGCTTCTTCAATAATTCCATTGAGAACTGTGAATCTTTGAATGCATCTGTGTTGAAGGGTCCGATGATAACTAGGTGATGTAGGATTATGTGCCACTGGAAGTGCTTCCAACTCAACCATATGATATTGCTTGACAATGTCATCAAAGTGATCTTTAATCTTAGAGTAGACCAACTGATGTTCACTTAGGCGATAATGTGTCACATTGCTGGTCTATTGAAATCAAGAGTCCTCGTCTTAAGTGAGGGTCTCCAGAATGTCAGAGCTGAGAATCACATTCAGCTAAAAGACTTCAGATATCTAGTCGACAACCAAGATGTCCCATAATATTTTCTATTAGGAAGTAGGACCCGACTCTAGGATTCCCTAGGATCCAGTTATCACTGGATGAGAAACTGGAAATGACCGGAATATGGAACGTTGTGGTGGTGGAATATCCATCAGAGAGATCGCTGCATGAACTGACTAATCATTTCATGTTGGTAAGTCTCTCAGATGTGACGCATACCACATCATAAGATCCCTATTGGATGGGGTGACAATATTTATCTCATGTAAAAGGGTAGAAGTGGTCATCTGTTGGTCCACTTGGTGATCACAGTCTATCCTGTCCCATAAATATTCTTTGTGATATCATGTAGAGGTAGAGAATGAAGCTGGTGATGATAGAGACAACTAAACCGCAAGGCCCTGAAAGAGAGCCAAATATTCCTAAATCTACATATAAATGTGAAAAGATTCAGGTATCTTGTGAACTTCACATTTTGGGATGAAAAATATCACATTTTGGGATCTTTCCTCAAACTCTGGTGCAAAATAATTGGGTGGAGGATCTATCATCGAGTCAAACTAGACCTCAAAATATGAGAATTGAACGAGATCAACAATTACCTAGAACATTCTGGAATTATTCCTTCAGCAGAAATAGTTAAACCTTCTACCTCGGTATAGTTATTTAGGATATTTAACCTTTTTGGAACTAGTAGTACCTTTGTGGGAGTGGGGAGAACCTCCACTCGAACTGCCAATGTAGTAGGGAGGACCTTTGTTATGGTCGATGTTTTGAACATGGGGAGGATATCCATGTTGAAATGCATGAGTATAGGGAGGACCTCCATACTGGTTTCTGGATGTGGGGGGAGGACCTCCGTGTGATTGGGGAGGACCTTCAATCTAGTTGGTTATGGCACAGGGAGGACCTTCATGTTTCCTGGTGATAAGGGAATAAGGAGGACCTTTGTACTGATCGTCGATGAAATAGGAATGAATTCCACTTTGGTGGAAGCTGGAGTGGGGAGTACCTCTGTTGGAGTTGGGGATGATGTGAGGAGGACCTTTGTGTCACTAGTTAGAGGCATGGGGAGGACCTCCATATCAGGAACCATAAGCATGGGGAGGACCTCCATACTGGGAATCAATAAATTAGGGAGGACCTCCACTTTGGACGATGCTAGGAACATGGGTAGGGCCTCTATGTTGGGTGTGATAGTAGGGAGAACCTCCACTTTAACTGGTGAATATATGGGGATAACCAATGTACTTAGTATCATCATCATATACTGGACCATAATGATTGCTAGAGACACTGATGGTTGACAGATTCAACCCAACCTGCCTATGAGGTGGTTGGGGGCTCGATCCAAACCAGTTGTTGAGGGTCCCTGATTTGTAGTTGTATGGATATAGTGGAGTACACCAGGGGTGGTAGGATCCATGAGAGATATGGAAGAAGATTCCCCCTGACTGTAATACTCATGATCCTAGGCCTAATATTGGCAATGGGTGAGTCGGAATGGGGCCGACAGAGCAGGGCAATAGTTCACTTGTTCTTCGGTCTGGGATATCGTTTGTTGGTAGTGTTTATGAGGCCTAGTGGGAGCCCTCCAAGGTGAATCCCAAGAATTTGTCATTTCCTAGATGACCTAAACATCGCCTTCCTCCTAAGTGTAGGGGATCAAGTCGAATAATTGCTCCGGGTAGAGGCTCCAAAAGTTGTTCATCATTGGAGTGGGGAGTAGGGGCTCTCTACGCCGCCCTTGGGGGTGGAGATGATGAAGAGGCATAGAAGCCTCCAGGTCTTTCCGGGCCATATACCTTGTGGGGATGACTCCCTCCCACTTGTACCATCATAATAGGGTGTCCATCACCCTCCATGGATGATTTTAGAGGGTCAGATGGGGCATGTGTGCCTAGTAGTTGATGGTGTAGTGGATGTCATGGTGAAGGTGGGGTCATGTGGTATTACTACATCAATAGGTCTCCTACCCCTATGTCAGTGGGAATTGGCTATCTTGGGTCTTTCAAATAGGAAGATTCAGTTTTCAGTATGATTTCTAGGAAAGTAATTCCCAATTACTCAATGTTATCTAATATTCCATGGACGAATAGAGAGATCCATGATAATGATGTCACATAACAAGATTCCCAACATTCAATTGCCTCAAATACTGGTGATTTCCATACTAGTCCCACTGTTTTTCTTAGTGGGCCTTGGTTCTAGATGTCTGGATCCAGTAACATGCTTATATGTTGATCTGATTTCTTGAAAACTACTAATCCCCACATTGAGGAGAAGAGATTCATGTTGGGTTCACTATTTCTATTTTCAATTCTTCTGTTGGGGAACAACCACCTCGTATATTTCTATAAAACTAATGATTGAATTGTACCCCACATTCCCACTTTCCAAGGCCAATAAACATTCATCACCTTATCGGCAATGTCTGGTCCTTGATTGAAATGAGATGATGGGATGTTAGTTCCTCCTTCCATGGATTCCTACTTGGAATTCATCACCTAGTTTGGGTCTCCCTCATAGATTAAGACATAGTTCATGAAACTCATTCATGGTGCAATCTCTTTATGGTCTCCTTCTAATTACACTACTTATTTCTAGACATTCCAAGGGGTATTGATAGGGTAGAAACCTTCGGTTAGGATATTAGTCATTTTGGGCATCAATGACATGTATGGGAACTGTAACATTGGTCAACTATATCTTCCTCATCTGAGGGAATCTCATGGAGGCATATTGGGTGTGGAACCCAAGGCATCCCATGTCAATCAAGGGGGAACCCATGATAAAGGAATGTATTATGAGGTTTTCCTTATGCATCCCCTGTTTAAAATGAGGTAGGTCATGAGTTTAACGTATTGTGGAGACAGAGAGAGGCATATCAGAATGACCCATGGTGGAATATCAAAGAAGGTGAATCCTTAAGAGGGAGCACCTAGAAGGTTTACTAGATTGATGGATCATAATGCCCAATGAGTGTAGACCTGGGGTGTTGTGTCCCATAAAGGGAAGATGTCACACCATAAAGGATAATCTGGAGACCACTGAGGGTGGTTCAATTAGGTTCACCCCTAGAATGGGGACACTAAGGTTTACCATTGACTGGGATTAAACCTTATAGAGGCATCCAACATACCCTATTTTGAATTCTGGGATCAAAACCCATGTAGTTCGATGTATGGTGTGGGTCTTATTCATGGGAGCTTCCCTTCATAAGAGGATTTCTCTTGGTTGAATTGTGTGGGGATTATACATGGGATATGTCTCGATGCTATTGGGAGAAGTGATGATATGGATGGAGATTATGTGTAGGAATGACCCAGGTGGATGGAATGATCTCATTGGGATGTGGTGTCCCAGGTAAAAATCATGATGAATTATGGACATATTAGATGAAATGGATGGTTTATTGAGGGTGTTGGGTTTGAATCTTAGAGAGGTTTCCTATATATCCCAGTTATTTATGAATCAAAGTCTAAGTAGTTATAGATGGGTAATTGGGCCACCTGAGGAGGTGGCATGTGGAAATTGAGCATATGGTTTGGTATTGCATATGGAAGTTTCTCAGATGATATTGGGGGTGGTATAGATGTTACTAACCTCTAAGACCACATGAGTCATTATCAGTGTAAGAAACAAGAGGTAGAAGTGGACCTAAATGTCATGTCACAAAATATGTGTCGACAAGAGATAGTGTGGGGCTTACACATGTGAGATTCATGGAGAGGACTTCATTATGTATAAATAATATCTCATTCCATGTAAGGAAGTTCACATTCCATGATAGTAATACCTATAAAATTGTATCAATAGGTGTGATGGGTCATAAAAATGGAAACTAACTGAGGTTCCCATGGAAACAAAGCCCAAAGGGAGAGGGACAATGGATTGAGAGTGTGGGAAGTAAGAGGTTCTTGATGCTCATCCCTCTCTGATTCTATGTGGAAGATGTCTCCCATGTAAGGAGGATCTCATTATGTGTCACTCATACATGGGGACATCCTAGGACGGACGCACAGGGTGAGATCCTATTTTAATGTCATGTATTGAGGATGTTGGTTCTATGCAGTTTTATGTCACACATCTCGGATGTGGGGGACTCATTCCTTACCCTGTGGACTTACATAACCATTTCTAATCAACCCTTGGGGAAGGGAATACATCCGTAATGTTAGAAGGCAAGGGTGTGGAGGAGTGGTCGATTTTGGGGTCCATGGTAGCATAGTTATGATGAAAAGAAAAAATCCATTAGCATAACTATTCTTAAAATAAATAGGTAGGTCATTGATATAGAGGACACCACACGAGAGACCAAGAAACCACTATGCGCACACCTAAAGGGCTTCAAGGAGGAGGTGCATGCAAGAGGTGAGGATTACATGCCAAAGGGACTCAAACATGGTGCTTTAGAGTAATGTAAACCCATGGAGATTAAAGGAGGGGTAATGCACAAGAATGGAGGGATTCTTGCAAAAGTACAGCGTTGAGTGTATGAATGGGGTGTATAAAAGAGAAGATGGTTCATGCAAGATAGGTCTTTTCCACGCACTTTACTTTGGTAAAAAATAAAGTGGTGAGGGTCAAACCACTATGGTCCAACATGAAGTCAGACCCCCAGGGAACACATCACACAAAATATTATATCTTGAGGGGTTAATCTTGTGCGATGTCATGGAAGAGGTTTCTTATTCATAGCAGAGTGACGGTTCAACTTCTGGAGGATCACCCTAAAGAAGGGAAGTGTAGTTCAATATATAGATAAATGCTTCAGTGGTAACACATAATATTTCGAGAATAGAAGATGTTTTATGCGTAGATTTTCCTTTTATATGTGGTACGTGTTCACATAAAGGTCCGTTTGACGTCACATTGGGCACATAAGAATCTTATGCATATATTTTCATCTTACTTGCATACTTCATATCTTATACGCACCTTCCTTGAGCTTCTCAGAATGTTTTTTTGAGTTGAAGGATTCTATTAGTTTTATAAAAGTTGGTAATTGATGGATCTATGTGAAATTAAAAACCAACAGTATGCTTAAATTTAAGAGATAAATTTCTTCATATATAATTTTCATTTCATGCATTACATGCTAGGTATGACAACATAATATTTAGTTTTCATCTACCATGTCTTCAATTTTTCAGGAAGTTATAAACTTAAATTTATAGGTTGAATATAGTTTATATATATTAGGTATTAGATTTATGATGATGTTTAGCTATTTATTGGGTAAAGAACCATGGGTAGAGGGACTTTGGTTCGGACATCTCACTGGACTGGAGGCTTATCTATTGTCTATAAAAGTGGGGGTTGGTTATCTATCACTTCATGCTTCCTAATGTGGAGATTATTAATCTCATATAATTTTAAGCCTCTATATGAAAGGGTTTAATGTACCTTATACATGAGATGCATTTGAACATGTGTAAATATGTTTGGATTATATTTTTGGTTAAGTAACACAAAATATGAGTTATGAAAAATTTTACACCTTGATATGGTTTGACAATATTGATTTAGTGGATGGAATAAAGATTCTAAAACTAAATAATTTAAAGCATGAATTAATATATGAATAAAACATGAGATAATAAATAATTCTGGTGATGAAATAATTATGAAATTAATAGTCATGAAATGTATAATAAAAAATAGTGATAATATCCCCTCAAATATTAAGTTTGAGATTCCTTCCAAAGTGAACACCTGTTAAGACCTCAATCATTCACTATGGGTGAACCTAACTATTTGCTACCAATGAATTATCTTGTGTAAGGAAGACATGTAATAGGTTACCTTAACCGTTAAGTGTCAATATTTTATGAAAGTTTTGGATTACACTTATTAGGGAAATTTTAACCATTATGAAACTAGAGGAATAGATTTGAGTGAACCCATATGATATATTAAGGTAAAGAGTTATCCACTAAAATATACAAGAGTCATATGTGATATTATTGACATGATTTTATACCATATATAGTCATGGATTATGTTATTATATTATTTAGGATAAGTCATGATGAAATATGGATCTTACCTCACTAAATGTGTATGAATTTTGGGGCTATATTTTTTAATGGGAGTGTTTTCTTGAGAATTACTTAATGAAAATATATAAAATGAGATACTCATCGATAAATATGGATTTTTTGTAGATTATATAATGCATCATGATTATCATTTTGAGGTATATTATATGTAAAAATTATAAAATAATACTAGATTAGTATATGTAGTTGAGAAATGTTCTTAAAAAGAAATATTTTAAGCATATGGATGTGTATGTTATAGAATTTAATTTCTACAATCCCAAATTATGGGTATTGGATACCGGGTATGCATCACACATATGTTCTGATAAACACAGACTAATAAATATGAGATAATTGAAGAAATTTTAAGTTGATCTATATGTTAGAAATGAGGTAAGAGTTTTTTCATTATAATGCAGTACATATGATCTAATTCTACTGAGTGGATTAGTTATAGAATTGAAAAAGTACTACAATATTCCTTCCATAAATAGAAATTTTAATTTTATATCTTTTTTAGAAATATTGGATTTTTTTCATTCATTATTTCTTACAAAAGTTATTCTATATACAAAAATTAGGTGTTTTATAAAATTGGGAATATGGTGAATGGTTTATATATTCTATACATAGATAATCTAATCTATAACATTCAGAATAACAAGGTCAATGTTGACTCTAATAATACGTATCTTTGGAATTCTCACTTAGTACATTTAAATGGGAAACACATTCAAGGAATTTATAGTGATTTATTTTTTATATAATTTGATTATGAATCATTTGACACATGTGAATTTTGTTTATTAGAAAAAAAATGAGAAAATCACATTTTAGTAGTAAAGGTGAAAGTTCTAGTGGACCGTTGGATCTTATACATAGTGTTTTATGTGTTCTAATGAGTACTCAAACAAGTGGTGTATTTATGAACTTATTAAAATTTAAAAATGAATTTATTTAGTATGATTATGTGTTTCTGATAAGACTTAAGTTTGAAGCATTTGAAAAGTTTAAAGAGTTTTATAATGAAGTACATAATCAACTGATAAAAAATATTAATATTATCCAATTGAATTGGGGTGGTGTATACTTGAAGTAATAATTCATTGATCATATAAGATATTGTGTAATTTTTCTATAAATCATTCTTCCTAGATCACTATAGTGGAATGTTGTATATAATAAGAGGAATCATATCTGATTAGACATGAATTTATCAATGATGAGTTAACATGACCATCCTATATCATTTTGAGGATATGAATAGGAAGCAACATATTTCATACTAAACCATGTTCAATATATGTTTTTCATAAAGACACTAGATAAGAGGTTTAATAAAGATGCGGTGGGATATTGTTTTTATAATTCTACTAAACACCAAATATTTATGTCTTGAAATGGTGTTTTCTTTGAGAAGGATCTCATTGTTCAAAAAGTTAGTGGGAGGAAGTTTGAACTTGGAGAAGCTCAAGACCAACAAATAAGATGTGTTCTTGAGATGGAAGATGATCCAGTTCTACAAAGAGTTATTAAAGATGAACATTCTTATCTTACATAAGAACCTAAAAGGTTAGGTAAGATTTTTAATAAGCCCAAGAGATATGGATTTCTTGTGACAAATTATGAAAAAGTAATTTTCATAGATGATAAAAATATTACCTATCAAGTGGCTATTGATAGTCATAATTACTATAAATGGATAAATTCCATGAAATATGAGATGGAATCCATGTATACAAAACAAGTTTGAAACATGGTGTATACAATAAAAAGTGTGAGACTGATAGGGTGACAAGGGTTTTCAAAAGAAATATGAAATGGATACTAGATTGTATACTTATAAAAATTAGTTGGTGGTAAAGAGTTAGAAACAAATTTATGATATTGAATATAAAGAAACCTTTTCTCCAATTATGATGATAAATTCTATTTGAATATTTTTTCCCATAACAAGTAATTATGACTATGAGGTATATTAAATAGATTTTAATCACTTTTCATAATGTAAATTTTGTTGAGGACAAATATATGAGACAAACTAAAGGTTTTGAAGTTCCATATGAGCATGCCAAGGTTTCTAAGTTGCAAAGTTTCATATATGGATTAAAGAAATATTCTTGGAGTTGGAACATCTAGTTTAATGATGTAATCAAAGAGTTTGGTTTCATTAAGAACACAAGAAATTATTTTATATACAAGTATTTTAGTGGGAGTGTTGTGGAATTTTTGTTATTATATGTGGATGGAATAATACTGATCTAAAATGATGTCTCAACTTTTCATTATATAAATATATGGTTGGGAAAATTATTATCAATAAAAGACATGGGTAAATCAACCTAATTACTAGGTATGGAAATATACATAAATTGATTAAAGACATTTCCTATTATGATTTAGAACACATATATTGGTAAACTACTAAAGAATTTTAGCATATAAAACTCTAAGAGTGGGTGTTTACCAGTATTGCATGGAATTAATCTTAGGAACAATCAAGGTTATTCCAAATTATTTGAAAAAATAGATAATATTCCTTAAACATTAACCATTGGATTGATCATCCATGTCATGTTATCTACTCAACCCAATGTCTATTATGCTTTGATCATAACAATTATATTCTAATCCAATCATGGTGAAAGTCACGAAATTTCTATCAAGATTATCTGTAGGTACTTAATAATATGTAAGTATATGTTCTTAGTATTTGGAGGTGATAATTATATCATTGTAAGGGTTTTCACTAATTATTTTTTTAAATATAACATAAATGATATGAGATCTCAATATGGGTTCTTTATTTTAATTAAATGGTGAAGCATTTAGTTGGAATAGTTCCAAAAAATCCACCATAGTATACACGATAATAAAGGAAAACTACATTGCTGCATCATATGCCTTGATGGAGTCTGTTTAGATCTAGAATTTCATTACTGAACTTGGGGTGGTTCCTAACATTGAGGTAGAAATTGATATTTACTGTGATAAGAATTGAGTTATTGCTTAGGCAAAGGAAACTTATTCTCACCAAAGGACTAAACACATCCTTCCCAAATAGCATCTCATTCAAGTGGTTGTCGATAGGGGAGATGTGATGATATATTGGGTGGATATAGAGTAGAATATTTTAGATCCTTTGAAAAAACTATTAATGCCAAAAAATCATGAGTTATATGTTGAATATATTGGTATCAAATACATGAAATATTGAATGTAATGATTTCAAAATGTTTCATGATTTTATAATAAAGGTAATATCCTTTATGATTCATTCATTTGTGATATATATTTTACATGAACAATATAATGATATAATCTAATCAAAGTATGAGATTGAGTTTCCCCTAATTGATGATCATCATGAAGTATTATGGGGTGTGATGATATGTTAATATTATCATGAGTAAACTATTATATGAATAAAAAGAGTATAATCATGAGATAATAAGTAGAGACTTATTATCAGACTGGCCCATGAAAGTATATAACATGGAATGTCATAAGGTTATTGATATATCTATGAGTTTATGATTATTATTAATCCCCATTACCTATGGTTGTAAAGATACTTATCATGTGAACCTTCATACTTTGATGAATTTCTTATGCCATCTTTAAGGCTAAGAAAATAAGGGGTTGGTTGGTTATGTCAGTGATGTTGTCATTATTTTAGTTCAACCAATATATAATATTTCCATTTTTATGATAGAAAACGGCATCTGGGACATTTATTGAGGGGTTTGTGAAATGCATGACCATGCTTAGATATGCGAAATGAAATTTTCATATCTACTAGAATGATTATAAAATGATGTAATCATTATATATAATCAATTTAATCATAGAATTTAAATTCTATGAATTATCCTATTCTAGATTGTCATGTTTTATGCCTATTGGTAACTCAATGTAATGGATAAAGAGATTGTATAAGAATAAACATGATTTATAAGATACATATTATGAGAAAAATGTTCATATAGAGATATGAGTATGTTTGGTCAAGATCATGCCAAAACCCTTTGTAACTTGGGTAGGATTGATGTTTTTCTAGAGGCCACTCTTTGTTTACATCTATGAATTTTGGAATAAATATTTTATTTCAATTATACAAATTTATATAGGGTCACATAGCTATAAATTATAATAAATATTAAAATTTTAGATAAATTATTTGTTCCAAAATGAAGGTAGTTTGATAAACTATATTCATAGAAGTTTGGATAGATTCACAAAGTGTTGTGAAGTTTTTTATAAAGTTCTTTTGGGATTTTAGTTCAAGTGGGAGATTAATGGATATGAAGAAAAAAATAATGAATCATATTTTATAATTAATATATATCATATCCATGGTATAAATGTGGTGTATATCATAGGATATGACTTGGATCTATCATTTAAGGAATTTTGATTCATCCATCATATGGTATGACATGTTATATGGCCTATAATATAGTACATCTAGTGTATGAACATTTATATATCTTCTAAATTGTATTACTTCATTTATTTTTAATTGAAATAGATTATTAATGGTTTGTTAAATGATATATTATTATTTTAGTGTTCAACCAATCATATATATATAAAAATAGGTATACATTATGTATTTCATGGTGGCCTCCATCAATATGGATGTTTCTAAACATGTGGTTCACTATTTTTTTATGTTATTTGTTTACATGTTGATTTGATGATAATAGATCACACATTTTATTATGTTTATTAAAATATTTTGAGCATGTGATGTTCCTACAAAACTGACATAACCCAGCCCACTGAGACCCCTCCTGGTTGATGGAAGGTAGAGAGTTCCACCCCAAGACCACGTACAATAGGCTAGGGCCTGGTGACTATCACCAAGTAGTCATATCAAACATAATGGAAATCCATAGACTAATGAATCTGTATAAAACACACACCTCCACATAGGATATAATAATAATGAATAGATAAATAAAACCTATTTATATATATACAATGCATGAGACACATGATAATATTCACACAGATAAATTAGTATATAATCCATAGTGTAAAAGGGAAATATGCACACATAAAAAATTTAAAGAGGAAGACCAACTTAAACAGCATGAGTGTAGAGATCCTTTCAAATAATAAGATCTAGGTATGAATTCCATCCACTAGCACTACCTCTAGGTATTAATAAGAACCACTAAAACCATGTCCACCAAGATCACCACTGAACTGTCCATCATCTGAATAATACATGAAATTTGTGGTTGAAGACACCCATTTAGGGGTGAGTATAAACATACATAGTAGGATATCCTAAAAACCATACAATAATAATAGGGAAAATCAGTCATCTCAAAACCACTGGGGTAATAAGGGGATAATATTCCAACAAAAACCAATCAAAAAACTATATATGATTTAAATAAGTGAACCCAAATAATAGGTGAAATTCATGATATGTAATATCCCAAATATAGGATAAACCAAGAATAATATCCAATAATATGATCTACCCTAAAAAATAAACCCATGTCACCTCTCTAGAACTGTAATGGGGGACCTGTACCTCATCGAATGAAAATTATTTGTCTAGGGGATATTGACCTCGATGGAGGACTCGTTACCCACTCGAGATCTTAGATAGGGGGATACTAGCTCTGTAGATAGAGGACCCATGCCCTAGGTATATGGGGGGATAATGAAAATATCTATTAGATATAGGGCATCCACTTCATAACATAACGACATCACTAGGGGGTTTTTAACCTCGTTAAAACTCTAAACATCATGCCCAAACCTCATCATAAACTTTATAGAGATAAATATAAAAACTGATTATCTCACCTCATTAATGATCTTATATTTACAAGAATACTATTCTATTATGATCTATGTGGAAAAAATATCAGGATGGACTATCCACACAGCTAAATTTGAGTAAAAAATAATGTTATATAAAAAACCACTATTCTTGGAAAAGTATACAACTTTCACTTTAGGGGTATATGAGGTGTATCCCCTTTATAGAAGTTAGACTATGTACTTACTAACACATGGATTATAATGATCCACATACACAACATGTTCTTTTGGGTACATGGTGTGGGTACCAATGAGGTACTTTATGTGTACCACCACAACCCATGTAGTTTAAGGGCATAAATGCACAACATATCCCATAGGGTATATGGTGTGTGAGGTCAAATGACAACCTTGGCATGTACTCCCTATACACATTGATCTAGTTGTCTAGGGACACATGAAATCTACATTAGGATATAGATGTGTGATATTTATCTCTAACTGAAACCATGTACATCGATTCAGAGGAGGTACATGAAGTGTATTCACCTGAACTACATGTAAATGAGTCTTATTCTTTACCCAAACTCTACAGGATATTGTAAATATCTTCACCAACACCATTATAATATTTTATTGAGCCAAAAGCATCACTAAATTCCTCATCCTTGGATGTGGTGCATCAAAAGGTCAATTTAAAGACATCTATATCTAGAAACAGTGTTTTTAATTACTACTTACGAACCCCTAAATCTTGGTTCATTGCTACCTTACATCTATGAATTCCAACACACCTTATGAGATTCACCATATCTAGATATTCCATTATCGTGACTTTATCTACATTACTGGACCCAAGCTAATCAACCATTGTCCCAAATTTCAAATGCATGATGATTTGAACAAAGATTTGTAGAACCACTGACCTTAGCGAGGGCCAATCATGAACACATGAAGAACAGGGAAGAAAAATACAAATAATATCATCAAAAGGAATTAGATGTGACTGTTGAAAATCCAAAACACCAATCATTGGACATGATATTCATATATCATGGGAAAGTCAGTGTGAAAACATAGATTTCAGGCCATAAATAGAAACATGTATGTTTATATGGACATAAAATAGAGAAATCATATAAAAAACATACAATTTGTGATCAAAATCATGAAAAAATAATCATAGAAATAATAAATACCTACCTTTCTAATGGAATGATCATTTATGAAGAACGAGTCCACATTAGGAATTTTTAGTGATTCTGATGAAGAATTCAGTTACTAGTTCCATGTTTCTTCATATCTCCCTTGACCTCCCTCAATCTAGGGTTTTTATGACTAACCCTAGTGATAGTGGATAATGATGCATTTAAATGGGACTATTACAATTTATAGTTTTGAAAAATGATTAATTCATTAATTCGATTCAATTAAGAAGTAAAATTAATAAAATCCAATCATTTAATTTAATTCATTGATTTCACTATGCTAGCTTGAACCCACATACTCCGATGTGAATGGGAATTTCACCACTTTTAGGGTAATTCCCCTATTTTAGATGAAACCATGATCTCAAATTTCCCATTTGAGGTTCTGTTTTGAGGGAAAATAATTATTCTTATGAACACACATGCACAAACTAAATTTAATATATTATTTTTAATATATTAGTATTGAGGCTCCACAATACCTGAAAATCTATGATGGATCTAAAAATAAACCCAAATATTTATTCAAAATATTATAAGGGTTTAAACAATGAAAACTAGAGTCACTATAAAAAACTATTACTTATGATATATCCATATCATATAGAATGATTAAATAAGGTTGAGACTTGATATCTCCATATCATTCCTTATGATATCCCAAAACCTAAGGAATAAAATATTCCTTCAATTATTTCAGTTTGTACCCTATGACATGATCATATAATATAATATTATATAGTTAAAAAACATTGCATGAATTACATTTCATTTAAGCTATATCTACATCATGTATCTCATTTCACCTTAAGGGACCTTCTTTGTAGTTTTTAATTGGTTTTTTTGTCTCTGGGACTTTGGACTATGGGATTTGATTGTCTTTATGTCTTTTAAGTCTATTGGGTTCCCCTTACCCATCAAAATGGGGTCTATCTTATTAAAAACTTAATTTTTTAGTCAGTGACTCCTGGTCATATTCCATATCACTAAAAAATCCTACCCACACTAACCTTAATATTTAATCACAACCTATGATACTCAATAGAGAACATAATTCATAGATAACTCAAAGTCATGATTCATGAGGTTAATTATTAATCACTTCATGTGTTATATGTTGTAAATATGAACAAGTAATAAAGTGGTGAATGCCACTGTATAACATGATGCATTTTATATTATTAAAATAATTTTAAAATAATTAAAAAAACCACACATAAACACTATTATAGTGACCCATATCTCTATTACCCTTATTAATGTATTATTAAGGTCTTAAAATGGAATTTGGATTGTTAAAGTAAATTATTATTTGAAATTTTGGTTCTAGTGAAGGTATTATTTTTCATTTTAGGTTTGGGACATTGAATTTGATGTTCGAGGACAGATTTTATAGTGTTTTTGTGAATGGTTTGAGATTTTTTAGGATTTTCGGGTTCTTGAGTTTAGTTATGGTTGTGGTTAAACGAATAAAATTAAAGTGGGGTTGGAAATTGCAGTCCAATGACATTTTTGTGGACTATATAGTGGTTCAATGGACTACCATTGAAAGTTTAGTAGATCTCCCCAGATTTCAAGTGGGTTCTCGGTAGTTTATTAAAACAGGGAAAATGAATTTTTTACAAAAATTCATTTAATACCCCTAAAGGGGACTGCAAACCCCATTTTCCTTACTCATTCATGAAATAAGGAGAGCACCCCTTAGCCTCCTTATCATTCCTCTTGGATATAGATCAAGGGTTCTTCAAGAGGGTTTTCTTCCCTTGATTCAAGGTAGGATCTATCCTTATAATCTCATATTCCCTCTTCTCTGTTTTTCACCTAATATATTTTACTATAATAAATGATTTGATATGAATTCTACTAGAGTATGGTGGAATTCAACCATGATCATGGGGCTTCCTCTTCTCTTAATTCAAGGAGACATTAGTGGGTATTTTCTAACCATTATTGTTTGTTTTGATGAAATGAAATTCAGGTTTTTTTTATCCTAGTAATTTTAATATGTTAGGGTGGATTTTCATATGAATAATTAGAGTTATTTATGGCCTGATGTTTTCCATTTTTATGTTAATTTTAGAGATTGGTCAGATGTTTTTGGATTTTATCCATTCTTAGTTTATAGTGATGATGTAATTGTGTTTGCATATCCATGGAACTTTGTTAAATGAATCTTAAGTGATTTAATATGATCACGGGAGTTGTAAAACTCACCTATGATAGCGGTAGGTGATCTCAACCCTCTTATAGATTCTTAGTAAATTCTTGTAAAATTCTTTCCATTTTTTTAAATCATTAATAAATCATACATTATATTTTGGAAATATTATTTAATGGATTTATAATGTTTGTTTTTGTATAAAATATAAATGTTTCAATGAATTCAGATGCGATACTAAGTAGGGTTGGATATACCCTCTAATTATTTTATAGACCTTACCTTTACAATTTATCTATGTTCAATTTCATACAATACATTCCCTTTTTTATTTTTGTTTACATTGAAATATGTATTTTTTGGTCCATGTTTGACTAAACCATGTGCCACATTGTGAAAAAAGTGTCATTTTATTTCTTTTTATATTAATAGAGGATAAAATAGAAACCTTAGGTGAATCCTTATATCAAATCTCCCGAAAGACAAATTTTAATCATGGGGTGTATTATTGTAATAAGATTTATTAGTTTTATTTAATATATATTAAATAAAATATCTTGAGTTTAGATCATTCCTTAGAAAAGGAAATCACCTCATTAGACAATAATTTAATGAAACATACTTAACCCTTGGTTAAGAGAGTGATTTAGTGGTACTTCATTATCTATATTGAAGAAGTGAGAAAAAAATGATTTGATATAAAAGGAATTTTGGTTTTATGTTTTAACCTAAAGATTTGGTATATTAAAATCAAAATGGTTTGTGTAAGGGTCAGGGTGGGTGGAGTTTTATGTGAATTTTTTTTTGTAAATGGTATCTTTTGAAAATACTTTATTTGTTAAAATTATTTCCCTTTTTAAAGTTTCTATTACAACATGTTCAAAAATTAACTCTCATTTTCTCCTCTCACCTTTTTATTTTAACTATTTATTCATAAACATGTGTTGTAAATGATTTAGTAAAAGATAAATTTAATAAGTGGGGTTTAAAACATTCCTTTGGTGATGGGGATTTTAGGTAATGAATTATTTACTCTTGTAATTATAATATAGTGGTGTTTTATTTAAAAATCAAGTATTAATTTAAATTAAGTGGTGTTTTTAAATCTTTGGTAATGATTTGGCATTAAGGAGGGATCTTGGACCAATTCTTCTATCATATAAGTTCTTTTAGGGCCTTGTAAATATAATTATTGGCTATGACATACCCATTTTATTCTAAGTTATCATACTATCAGTGAAGTTTATTTAGTGTCATGTATGGTTCATTCATACAATGTTTTATGCAATTGTGTATTCCTTGACTAATTCCTCATTTGGTATATTTCTAGTATATATAAAGGGTTGAATATTTCATACCCTAGGTTTTATTTGGATTGTGACTAACATACTTGTATTCTTAACTATTTTATTTTATTCATGAATAAACTACTCTTTATCCATGATTACACACCATGTTAGCTTCTATCAAGCCAATATTATTCTAGAGTTGTGTATAATGATCATGTGTAGTATTTATCCATTGTAAAGTATTCCTACTAATTATTTTTATATCATTATTATGGAATATATATTGATCATGTGTATTTAAATGATATGAAGCATGTATATTTCCATGATATAGAATATTGTTTTTATTGAATTCCTGAGAAGGTCCTCCAATCAGTGACATGAAGGTTAAACTCATGGGTTTAGTTATTATACCCTAATTGAGTATACAGTTTGATGGTATGGTATAAGACCACAATGACCTGAATTAATATACCCTTTACCCTATTCCAAAAGAGATGGACAACAATATTTCCATGTCTTGGTATACACAATTCCCTTCCCCTGGGGTGGTTTTCTATGACACTAATTAGTTAGACACACACAAACATATGTTTGTGTGTGTATATATTTACATGTTTTTTCAATTTATCCCACATAAAATGACACAAATACAACATCCTATATAATGAGGTAAGGTTCTAAGTAGGCAGTATAGGTATAACCCTCTTAGTATATAGAGTTTCTAGTTTTTGGTAAATATATATTCATAAAATTCCACAATTTAGATCTTATATCATAATTTTTTGTTTCCTACCAAAACTATTTTATTATAAATTTATTTAAATATTTATACATTTTTAAGAATATACCTATTTATTCACCATGTGAGTTGAGAAAATATTGGTAGTTCCCTATTGAGTATTTATGCTCACACCCTATATGAACACCTTAGTTGACATGAAACTTCACTTTCTATATTCCTGGTATGTATAGGTAGGAAAGTTTCTCTAGTTGTTAATGTAATTATTAACTAGGATTGTTTCTGGAGCCCCACTTTAGAGTTGGAGTTGTTGGTGAGATGGTTAGAGTTTGGGTTTGGAACATTGCATATCCCTTATTTGATATCCCTTATTACACTCCCTATATGAAACTCCACATACATTACCATATAAATTAAATGCATTAAAGAAAATATTTCAATATAATATATTCCCATGATATTTTTTGTTTAGAATTTTAGATAATTTTGAAAAAACATTAACTAACAAAACTCATGTATTTTTCATCTAATGATAATTTTTTCCACTACAAAAGAAAATTATTATTCCATAATAAGTCTTCAACATCTCCCAAAAATTCTACACAAAAGTTACTCTTATAAAAACATCATATGTATTAATTTTATTTATAACCAAGGTAAATGGAAAAATAATAAATGGGTGACCTAAGATTCTTAGTAAGGGTAAAAACAAGTGATAAAAATCAAAGATCATAAGTTAGAATAAGATTTATATATGGTTATAATAAAGACACATAAGAAAGTTATACCAAACAAATAATTGATCATAAATCATGTATTAAGGCACAAAATAACATGAAAGTTTGGAATATCTTAGAAAAGAGGCATAAACATGGAATGCAACATAGACTGAAAATAAAGGAAACTTATAATGGTGTAAAACAACAATCATATGAAACCTTACAAGAAAAAACATTATGACCATACCTATGTGAACAAACTCATTATTTCCATGCTTGAAAATGTGATAAAAATCATTATTCCCATTCTAGAGTGAAGAAACTCATTATGTACCCACCCGACTATCTCATGGGATATAAACTTAAATCAATGCATTGGAGGGTGATATACGACCCCACCCATCATAATCATTACTTATGAATGTAATATAAAATCAATCACCATCATATTATAAATAACCCTTGGAAATAAAATGGGTTTCATATCATTTTAAAATGGAACCATGTAAGGAAATCCTTAATAATTCCATAAATAATCATAACATGATATACCAGTGGAAAATAAATGTTTATTGAAAGATATTCAGTAACTTTATAGGCAAATACACATGAATCAAGATAATAGAGCGTATGGTCATTATACCATATAGATAGAGGGTATAAGGTTAAGTCAATGGTTTCCCCAATCAATTGATGTATGGAATCTAGGTAAACACCCTTAAATAAAAGAAATAGAAAATAGGGTATTCATAAAGTAAAGGTATAGGAAGAAAAGTTATGCCTATTCATAATGGATGTTTAGGTGAGAAAAAGGTCGTAATAGATCACTCCACTAATATAAAATATCATTTAATAATACATCCATATAAATAAAGTTTATGGTTATTTAAATAATACCCTCTATCAATCATAAGATATGTTAAAGGAAAAAACTTGGATGAAAAACAAATTTTATGAGTTTTAGAAAAAAATAACTTTGGAAATAATAAGCATCCTTGATCATTTGAAATAATCTTAAAATAAATATTTTATAAAACTATAATAAAAATAATTTCTTTTTTTACAAAGAAAATTTGTAGATAAAGTTTTATATAAAATGAAAAAGGTGGTGGAAATATATACTCGTATAGAAAAATTAAAATAGATTCCTTTTATTGAAAATGAACCATACAAAAATGTTATATTGATCTTATTTTATTTTATTTTCAAATAAAGTCAAGGTGGTTGAAAATTAAAATTTTAAATTTTTGAAATAAATATAGAGATATCCACAAAATGTGGAGTTAATGATAAAATAAGAGTATAAAAATAAATCCCCTTTTTTATATTTTTAAAATACATTTTTTGAAAACCACATAGTTTTAAAGGATTATAAAAATCTAATTTTAAATAAAGGTAAATAGAATAAAAAGATCACAAAGGATAACCAGAGGGTAAGAAAATTGTTGTGATATTGGAAATAAATAACACAAAAATTCCCTATATGGGCCATAATATTTGAGATATCTGGATTTTAAAATGAGGTTGGGAAAATAAACACTGGGCATTGAGTAACATTTAAATCAAAACCCTTAATGGAAAATGATCATGAAAGTGAACTTCAAATATGAAGAACAAAATATAATTCATGATATCATATGAAAAATAGGTAGTATATACACTATATAAAGGTAAATTGGTTTACAATAAGAAATATGTCTGAAGAAATAGGAATTCATGCCAAGAAATCCATTCAAGTAATATAATCCTTGAGGTAAGAATCATTTGATAATGAGGTTATAAGGAAGAAGTATAGAACAATAGAGAATAAATATAGATTTCAATTCCAAGTATCCATTATATATAATAAATTAATCTTGGAATAATAGAGTTCAATAATAAGGTTTTTAACTCAATGGAGGAAAATTGAGTTAGTAGAAACCCTTAAAACCATTGTATTTTTGAGTCAAAAACTCACAAGATAAAGAAAATGGAATTGAACCTTACATATTATAAAATATAGGATAATATTGATGCAAACTATTAAAGGTTAAGTAGATAAACCATTCCCTATAAAACATAATGTATAATAAGAAATATGTCTCAAGGGGTAAAAATTGAAACAAGAAACCCTTACCTTGATCCTGATTTTCTCTGCACATGTGCCTAAATTCCCAAATAATAAAATTTATTTTATTATATACCATATTATTAACCTAAATAATCTATATTTTAATTTCTAAGGACTATTTAGTTCTTATACTATTTATTTATAATATAGTTTTTTATTATGTTGGTTATTTAAGGTGGTTTTGTCAATTTCTACGTAAATATTTTTGTTGTTGACCATGGTTAAAGGTGTTGTTGTATAACTTCATAATATATATAAATTTAGGGGTGAATTCTAATATCCTTGATTTATTTAAGACAATAAAATCTTATTTTTTTAAAAAAATTAAGTGTTTTTTATGCCCATAAAGCCTTGGCACAGACAGAATAAAATTATTAAATATATTATATTACAGGTGCATTATTTATCCAAAATAATTGAATATCTCCCAAACGATTCATAGTATGAGAAATAGGAGACCACCATTAGGTATGTGCTGTGGTGTTTACACTAGCTGGGGTATAATATTTGTGAGTGGTAGACGTTTTTTCAGACCACTCTCTAAGATAAGCTATTTAATATATTTATTATTATTTTTATTTTAAATAATATAATATCTCTCAAATGGTTTGTCATATGAGAAATATAAAACCACCGCTAGGTTTGGAATGTGGGATTTACCCTAGGAAGGGTATAAATTTTATATGCAATGGGCGTTTGTTAAGGTCACTCATTTTTGAATTATTTAATATTTATATTAAATAAATATTATTATTAATTCATTAAATAAAAAGAAAAAAACATCGTTAATATTCTACCCTAAATGTCACATTCAATATTTTCATAGAAGTAATAAATTGGAAACCTTAAATACACTCATTTTGGAACGATTAATTATGGAAATTCCATCATAGGATGAATCTATTAACTCTACATTGATTGTTTAGTTGATTAATGGATTTAAACTAGTGTTTAAATATGGCTGATGAATGTTGTGTTTTTGGGTATATCCAATAGCCGAACCACTATATTTATCAACGTTGGTGTATTTCATTGATCCGGACTACACTAATCTCTATTGCATTCAATCAATCCAATATCAGTTCCAAAGATCTGGTCCAACCGGTGTGCACGACCCCCCCCCCCTTGGGATATTCTTTGCGATGTACATGGGGAGGAGTCTAGGTGGGTATTTTTTCATTTTTTTAATATTAATTTAATTTATTATGTTTTTTTTTCTTTCCTTTTCTAAATATTAACAAAAGAATGGTTTAATTTTAAATAAATCGATAAATCCTAATTTATCTAGGATGATTTATAAAATTATAATGGGGTAATTATACAAATTACCAGAAGATAAAAATATGAAGAACCATCCAATGATAGTTTTATCAAATAATCATGGATAATTTATAAAAAATTTATTATCAAAAATATAATTATCAACAATTATCAAATGATAATTACAAAAAAATTATAAAAATATAATTATAAAAATTATTAAGGAATAATTAAGAAAAAAATATAACCTTCTAAAAAACTAGCAAAGGTTAATTAATGACAATTTTTTAAAGGATAGTTTTTTTATAAAAGGATAATTTATGAAAATTATCATGGAATTTTTATCAAAGAATAATTATTACAATTATCAAATGATGATTCTATCAAATTATAAATCATAATCCCACTAGATTATCAAATGATAATTTAAAATAAAATTATCAAAGTATGAGTTATTAAAATTATCTAAAGATAATTACAATGAATTATCATAGAATAATTACATGAAATTATCGAGATAATTTTATTCAATTTTTTAAAGGATAATTATAAGGTAATTATCACATTGTAAGATTTTCAAAATTATCATAGGATAATTATGTGTAGTGTCAAAATACACTTATGAAAATAATATTAAAGGATAATTTTGGTTAAAATTATTAAATTATAATTATAAACTTTTAATTTGTAATAAAATTATCAAAAGATAATTATAAGGGATAATTTATAATTATAAAGGATAATTTATACTTATAAAGTATAATTTATAATAAATTATCAAAAGGTAATTATAAAGGATAATTTAGGATAAAATTATCAAATATAATTATAAACGAATAATTTATAATAAAATTATCCAAATATAATTAAAAGGAACAATTTATAATAAATTATCAATAGATAATTATAAAATTATGATTCGTATAAATTATAAAAAGATAAAAATAAATGATAATTTATAATAAATTATCAAAAGATAATTATAAAGTATAATTTAGGATAAAATTATTAGAGATAATTATAAAATGATATTTTATGAGAAATTATCCAGAGATAATAATTTTCTTGAGGAGAATATAGTGAGTGCATGCATTGACCTAAATGATAATATAGAAATTATCCAAGAGAGATAAAATATCATCACATGTGATATTTTAATTCTATTTGAAATAAAATAGTTGGTTTTGGTTTTAGGGACCCTTGGTGAACCTCAAGTGTCTACGTTTTGATAATAAGAACATGAAGTGGTGTTCTTGACTGGCCTATCCCTGTATTTTTACATCGATGGCTTATGAGGTTGGAAGTTCCTTACTTTTTTTGTCTCTTTTACACATATTTCCATTAACATGATTATGAATAGTCATATTTTGAGGACCATTCTAGATTATGATTGAATTTGGGTGTGTGCAGCCCTAGTAACCCTATCTTACACTTGTTTCCATGAGTACCTGTAGGTTATTATTCATGTTCGATGTTTATCACATGTATTGTATGTGATAACATACTTATGATGATATGTTATGATTTCTCATGTATCCTACCATGATATATGTGATTTTGTGGTATTGTTATTAGAACCCAAGGCAGGTGGATTGTCATGACATGTTTATCCCTTGAAGGGATGGTATTTACAACTTGTGATGATGATGACAAGGGACCTATACACAGGGTAAGGATACAATGATACCTCGAGGATGTTGTGTATTGCACTCGATGACTAGAGAATCCCTAGGGGTATGTTACTCTATGTATAGGGGATTCCAAATAGCTCTTGATTCCTAGGGGATGTTGAGAACATAACCTTTTTGATGTGTAATGATGCTAAGTTTCATGATCACACAATGGTGAGTAGCATGATTCATTATCCTCGTGGATAATCCTTGATTCTTTTGACACCATTATTATTTATCTAACATAGAGTCGAAGAAGTTACAGTCTAGGGTTTGTGGAAGCTTTGTTAGCACACAAAATCTCGGTTTTGGATTGTGTGTTAGTATGCTTGTTACACATTTATTATTCTTATGAAATACACTTGTATACTTGAGGACATTAGGTTAAGGACACATTGGTGGTGTCCTACCGAGTCTTGTACTCACAGTCTTCTCAGGAATTTTTGTGTACTTATAGATTTCATGAGGGATCTGGAAAAGGGAAAGGGAATTATGGTAGAATATTGGGTAGAGGAGCATGGAGTTGGTGGCAGGATATGGTGGAAACCAGAAGGACTTACAATTATAATTTGTTTACTTATCTTCTTTATTTACCTTGGACATACTTTCCACTTTTGGGAGATTCTTTTATTTAATTGTCATGTATTCCATCCCTAAAATTAAAAATTATTACTATGATTATTTATATTATTGGTTATTATTTATTATTGATTTTATGAAATGATACAGAGGGTATAGTCTTCCCACAGATAGATTCAGACCCCCACTGCTAGTCAACATCCTCTTGCGTATAAGGATGCATGCATGAGATCATGTTGAATTCTGGATCAGAATCAGTGGTTTGGGTCAGGGTATTATAAAATGGCATCAGAGGGACAAGAATAACTAAACTTTTCTTCTCTTAGGGTTGGGACAAGTTATAAAGGGGATAGGACATTGGGACTCAAGATGGGGAACTATGTCAGTTCCTAGACAACACTATATAGTGGACCTCTGAGTCACCATAAAATGGGAATTATTTTTTTATTTTACTATTGATTAAACTCACCTTGGGCGATGAACATGATATTGATATGTGATTTAAAGGATATTGGGTGTGTTCATGCATCATGACTATCCATGTAGGTTCACATGACATATATATAAATGTTGTTGTGCTATATAATTGTTCTTTAATTAAATGCCTTTTTTGAAATATCTATTTGGGATAGTTTCTCCTTGTGTGATATATTTGTTTCCATGTTTTTGAGATATATATTTATTTTACTTATTTATTTGAACTAATAATGTTGTTGTGTTAGTATATATATGATGACAGTGACTAACGTGCAGGGACCAAGAAAAGGGGCAGTCCTAGGAGGGTTATACATTGGATTGAGTGTAAACTCCTAGGTAAGTCTTTGCATAATATCATAGAATGGTTAGGGTCTATTTATGTTACTAATTATTTTAATTGTTTCAGATATTTCACCTCAGAGATGATTGATAGGACCACCAGTTGTGGTAGCCCAGGATACTCATGTGCCACTACCTATGGTATAGGGGGATATAACTTAGCACAATCCTATACCAGCATAGGAAATCCATGCTATAGATCCCATTCATCCAGGACTATTTTGAATAGTTCGTGTCCAAGGTGGATCCACATAGAGGTCAATGGACGATCATGTTCAAGATTTCTAACTCTAACACCCTATAACATTCTAGGGTATGGGTAGCCTGAAATATGAAGAGGATTGAATGGACTTTATTAAGAGCATCTTTGAGATAGTCCATACTACTGAAGAAAGGATCTTGATCCTAGAAACATTCATGTTTCAAGGACCCTCCAAGATATGGAAGACTTCCATGATCCAGTCTAGGAGATGATAGGGTCTTACTTAGGTGACCTTCAATGAGATTTTTCTCGAGAAGCATTTCCATGACACAATGAAGCAGGACCATGACCAGAAGTCCATGGAATTATGATAGGGTTCATTGGTTATCTCTACATATTCTCCTTGATTCATGAAGTTTCTTCTCTTTTCTACATTTTTAGCCAGGAAAGAGGTGAAAAATGCTCAGAAGTTCAATATAGGCCTTCTATATGAGCTCAAATGCCAGGTTATGGGATTTGACCAGACATCGTATACCTAGGCCTTTCACAAGGCCCTAACCTGTGAGAATGTACTAGAGGAGGACAATTTATCAGGCCTACTCCCAGCCTATAGTGGTCCAATGACTGATTTTACTCTTACTACTATGGGATTTTCTTCTAGAAGTAAGAATAGAAAGACCAAATATGTGAAGTGTAGTACTAACATGTATGTGGAATAGATTATATCTTAATCACCACTTAAAAAGGAGTTTCAAAATGTTTCAACTGAAGAAAGGCTAGAAACTTTCATAGGTTCTATATTGTACCTCAGAGCACATGTTATTAATGCAGGAAGAAGTGGAATATTAAATAGTTTTTCTTTATAAATAAGAGTTCAGGTTTCCACCAAGGTAAAGGCTAGACATGAGGATCCAACCAGGGTTCTCAGTAGTGGAATCAAACTAGTCATGCACCCTAGAGATAAGGAAGAGGAGTTGAGTTAAGTCATGTGTATACTGTAGAACGGAATCTAGAATATGGTGGAGAGGTACCATCCACTATTCAAGTCACAATACTAATAACCTCTACATTATCTACTACCTAATTTAATACTCGTGATTCCCATTATTTTATATATGCACAATTAGTTTCTAGACTTAAATTACCATTCAAGTGATCATATGAGTTATTCTACATTGATACACTATTGGGTATGAGAGTGTACTCTCTTCACCGATGCCCAAAGTGTCCATTACCCATCTCTATCTATAGAAATATGTGGGAATTCATAATTCCAAATATAAGGACTTTCAATGTGATTCTCATCATAGATTGGCTAACAAAATTTTGAGATCACATTGATTGCTATCATATATGGGTGTATTTTACCTCTCTAAAGGGAGATAAGTTCATGATGCATACATATTGGGAACTTGGAGTTGGAAGGGTCGGACTGAAATTGAGTCAGCTCAAGATGATCACAACACAAAAAGGAAGGATTGAAACTTTTAGTAGGATCAATGGAAAACCACTCATATTTTCTACCAATCATGGATATCTATTAGGAAATCTTTCTAGATGACTTCACCGGACTCCTCCCTGATAGAGGATTTAACTTTGATTTAGGTCTCATACCACATGCGCAACCCATTCTGATACCCTGTATCATATGACTCCAAATAATCTGAAGGAGCTGAAGGAATAACTATATGACTTGGAGAGGAATAAATTTATTAGACCATGTATTTCACCATGGGGTGAACATATTTTTTTCCCAAGAAGGAATATAGTAGTATTCAACTATGAATTTATTACCAAAAGCTGAACCAGGTGATAGTGAGGAACCAATATCAGTTTCCCAAGATAGATGATCTTTTTTATCAGCTTTGTGCAGCCCGGTGGTTCTCTAAGATTGATCTTTGATTGGGATATCACTTGTTTTGATTTAGAGAGGAGGATATTCTGAAGAAGACATTTCAAAGAAGTTATGGAATGTATGAGTACTTGATAATGACTATTAGACTGAATAATGTACCTATAGTATTCATGTACCTTATGAAAATTATCTTTCATCCATACTTTGACTCATTCATCATAGTGTTCATCGATGATATCCTTATATACCTACCAAAAACAGAGAAAAATTATAGGCACGTAGAGATTGTACTATGTACGCTTCGAGTGAATAGACATTAAACCAGGATGTATAAGTGTGACTTATAGATTATGACAGTGAGTTTTCTAGGTTGTGTGGTGTCTGAGACTGATATATCTATAGACCCATAGAAATTTGAGGCAGTCATATCCTAGACACATCCTGGAAACATGTTTTATATCCGGATAATTTTGGGTTTAGAAGGATATTACCAATTATTTATCCAGAACTTCTCCTAACTATAAACACCCATGAAATCATTAATAAAGAATGGGGTGATGTTCCAATGGTCTTACCGATTTGAGTAGTCCTCCCTTGAGCTAAAGAGAAGGTTGTCGAAAATACTATTAATGATACTCCCAGAGCCTGGAATTGGTTATGTGGTATACTATGATGTATTATGCATTGGTGTGGGAGTAGTGTTGATGTAAAGGGGGTAGGTAGAAGATTATGGGTCTATTCAGCTATGAACCCATGAGGGGAACTACCATATACATGACTTGGAGATGGATTCTATGGTTCATGTTTTGAAATATTAGAGACACACTCTCTTTGGTGAGATATTTATTTTTTACATAGACCGTAATATCCTTTACTATATCTTCACATTAAGGGACCTAAACTTGAGACATAGGTGTTGGGTTGAGTATTTTAGATGTTGGAATTTGAGATGGAATATGCACTTGGGAAGGGTAATTTAGTTGCATATTCTATTAGCTATAAGACATAACATGAGAATGAGGTTGGTGAGAAGTCCTCAAAGGAGAAGTGGAACTTGATGATCTTATTAGATTATTGGAGGATAGATGGCTTAGTGGAATAGGGTTTTATGAATTTTTCTTCCATGGAATTCATATGATCACTTGTGGACCAATTAAAGGATGAATAGAAGTCGGAATTAGAGTGTGTTGTAATGAGGTAACAACTAGTTGGTGATGACTCAATGGCCAGATGGTTGATGGATAATGATTATGTGATCCTGGTACATAGAAGAGTAGAAATACCTACTTCCATCATATAGGAGTTGATGAGATATTACCATACATATAGATGGGAATCACATCTTGGTGTGAACAAGATATATAAAAACCTTAGGCAACAGTTCTGGTGGCCATGGATGAAGAGATAGATTGCTAGTTTTATTTCTTGATTCCTCACTAGTCATAGGGTGAAGGTTGAGCACCGGTATCCTGGTGGGTTGTTGTAGCCACTCCTGATACCTATGTGGAAGTGGGAGGACATCATGATGAAATTGTTGATGGGGTAACCCAGGACTATAAGGAGGCATGACACAGTCTGGGTGATTTTTGATCATTTAATGAAGTCTTATCACTTCTTCCTAATAAGAGAGACTTACTCAGTGGAGGATCTAGGAAGGCTCTTTGTCCAAGAGATTATGCACCTGAATAGAGTACCATTGATAATTTTTTTAGATAGAGACGCAAGTCTTACATCATACTTTTTATAGGCCTTGCATAAATCCCTGGGGACTCAACTGAGACTAAGTACGATGTACCATTATTAGACTGATAGATAGTATGAGGGGACTATATACATATTGGAGGATATGATTCAACCTTGCGTGCTAGAATTTGGAGGATCATGGGATGATCATCTATCCTTTATTGAGTTCAGATACAATAATAACTATCAGGATTTGATTCAGATGGAACCTTATGAGGATCTTTATAGGTGGTCATGTCTCTCACTGCTCTGTTGGCATATGGTGGGTGAGGTAGCAATTATCATCCCCAATATGGTCTAGGAGGCCACTAAGAGAGTAAAGTTGACTTGGAAGATATTGATAATCGATCGGAGTATACAAAGATCATATATTGACTGTAGGAGGATACTCTTGAAGTTTTTTGTGGTAGATCAGGTTTTCTTGAGAGTGACTAATCATTTGTGGCACAGACATATGAGGAAGTAGGGAAAGATAATACCATGTTTTTTTATATCCCTTTCAGATCACTGAGCAGATAGGTGTAGTGGCATACCTTCTAGACCTCCCTTCTCACTATCGAGGTATGCATGATGTGTTCCATGTGTCATAGCTTCAGAGGTACATACCCAACCTCATGCATGTTATTTATTGTGAAGGCTTTGAGTTGGGACCAATTCATCTTATGAAGAGAATCCTATGTGGATCATAGATCGAATTGAGAAGGTGTTGTGAGGAAAGTTGGTACTACTAGTCTAGATTCGTTGGAGGGATAGATAGATCTAGGAAGAGGTGTGGGAGCATGAGTCTGATGTTTGACCTTAATGGATTGATATGTTCAAGCAAGACTGCTAGAGATACTTCTCTAGGATGATTAGTTGATAAAGTGGTATAATTGTAATAACCTTATTTTTTTATGATAAAACAACCTTCTTTGTTGATAAATTTTTAAGTGATTTTTATGACCATAAATCCTTAGCCGAGACGGAATAAAAATATTAAATATATTATATTATGCACATTTGATTTATCTAAAATAATTGAATATCTCTCAAATGATGCATCGTATGAGATATTAGAGACCACCGTTAGGTCTAGGATGTAGTGTTTACCCTAAGTGGGATATAAATTTTTTGAGCATCAGACATCTGGTCAGGACTCTCTTGAGAATAATCATTTAATAATTTTTTTTAATTTTTTTGAAATAATATAATGTCTCTCATATGGTGAATCATATGAGGAATATGAAACCATCGTTAGGTTTGGAATATAGGGTTTACCTAGGTGAGATATAAATTTTATATGCAAAATGAATTTAATCTTGTCACTCATTATTTTTATTTATTTTATATTTATATTAAAAATATATTATTATTAATTCATTAAGAAATGTTTTTCATCTTCTACCCTAATGTCACATTCACCATTTTCATGTGGGAGAGAAATTGGAAACCTTAAATTCACTCGTCTTGGACTGATTAATGCTGGAAATTCCTTCATCAGATGAATCTATTGACTTCGCATTGACTGTTCAGTTGAATGATGGATTTAAACAGGTATTTAAATAAGGTAAATGAATGTTGCGTTTTTGGGGCTAGAAAATATCCAAACCACCAGCTTTATCAATTTTGGTGAATTTTTTCGATATGGACTATATTGATCTACCTTATAGTCGATCGATCCATTGCCAATTCCAAAGATCTGGTCCAACCAGGGTGCATGATGCCCTTTTAGGATCTTCTATGTGCTGCACATGGGGAGGATTCTAGGTTGATGTTTTTGATTATTTTGATTATTTATTTATATAATTTCTTCTATTTTTTTCTTTTATTTTATAAATTTTAACCAAATAATGGTTTAATTTTAAATAAATTGATAAAACATAATTTATCTAGGATGAATATAGAATTATAATGAGTTAATTCCCAAATTACCAGAAGATAAAAATGAGAAGAACTATCCAATGACAATTTTATAAATTTATCATTGACAATTTATAAAAAAGGTTATTATCAAAAATATAATTTTCAAAAATTTAACAAATGACAATTAAAAAGTCATCAAAAGATAATTATGAAAATTATCAAGGAATAATTAAGAAAAAAAGATAACCCACTAAAAAAATATAAAAGAATAATTAATGAAAAATTGTTAAAGGATAATTTTGATTGATAAAAGGAAAATTTATGAAAATTATCATCGATTTTTTATATAAGGACAATCATTACAAAAATCAAATGATAATTATATTGAATTATAAATGATAATACCACGATATTATCAAAATGATAATTTTATATAAAATTATTAAAGGGTGAGTTATAAAAATTATTGAAATATATTTATAACAAATTATCAAAGAAAAATTACATGAAACTATCAAGATAATTTTATTCAATTTTTAAAGGATAATTATTAGGCAATTATCATGTGAAACAATTATCAAAATAATCATTGGATAATTATGTGTATTGTCAAAAGATAATTATTAAAATAATTATAATGGATAATTTAGGATAAAATTATAAAATATAATTATAAATGAATAATTTTTAATAAAATTATCAAAATATAATTATAAGGTATAATTCATAATTATATATGATAATTTATAATAAATTATATAAATATAATTATAAAGGATAATTTAGGATAAAATTATCAAATATAATTATAAATGGATAATTTGTAATAAAATTATCAAAAGATAATTATAAGGGATAATTTATAATAAATTATCAAAATATATTTATAAAAGGATAATTTGTAATAAATTATAAAAAGATAATTATAAAGGATAAAATGATAATTTAGGATAAAATTATCAGAGATAATTATAAAATGATAATTTATGAGAAACTATCAAGAGACAATCATTTTCGTGAAGAGAATATAGCGAGTTCATGTGTTGACCTAAACGATAATTTGAAAATTATCTAGGAGAGAGAAATTATCATCACATGTGATATTTTAATTATATTTGAAATAAAATAGTTGGTTTTCATTTTAGGGACCCTTGGTGAACCTTGAGTGTTGATGTTTTGATAATAAGGCTACAAAGAGGTGTTCTTGACTGGTTTATTCTTTCCTTTTTTACATCGATGACTTTAGAGGTAGAAATTTACTTACTTTTTGGGATCATTTCACATGTTTCCATTAATATTATTATGAATAGACTTATTTTGATGACCGTACTAGATTATGATCGCATGTGGGTGTGTTTTTAGACCTGAGAACCCTATATTACACTTTTTTACATGAGTACTTGTAGTTTATCATTCAATTTCGATGTTGATCACATGTATTGTGTGTGATACCTTACTTATGATGATATGTTATCCTTTCTCATGTATCCTACCATGATATATGTGCTTTTGTGGTATTTTTCTTGTAACCCAAGGTAGGTGGATCTTCGTGACATGTTTTTCCCTTGGAGGGGGAGTTCAAATGACTTGTAACAATGACAATGAGGGACCTATGCATAGGGTAGGGATGCAAAAATACCTCAGATATATTGTGTGATGCACTAGATGACTAGTGAATTCCAAGGGGTATGTTACTAAAAGACTAGGGGATTCTGAGTATCTCTCAATGCCTTGGGGATTCTCAGAACTTAACCTTATTGATGTGAAATCATTCCAAGTTTCACAATCATATGATGTCACGTAGTATGATTCATTATCCTCATAGATAATCCTTTATTTTTCTAACATCTTTATTATTCATCCAACATAGATTAGAAGTAGGTATGAATGGGGGTTTTTAGTGGCTTGGTTATCACATGAATCCTTAGTTCTAGATTGTGTATTACTATGTTCATTACGCATTTATTATTATCATGTTATATATTTGTATACTTGAGCACATCAGGTTAAGGACGTATTGGAGGTATCCTACTAAGTCATATACTCACACCCTACTTAGAAATTTCGGTGTGCTTACATGAGGGATCCGACAAAAGTTAAGAGACCTATGGTAGATTGGTGAGTTGAGGAGCATGGATATGGTGGTGGGCTAGGATGGACACCAATGGTACTTTCAGTTGTCATTTGTTTACTTATCTAGTTTATTTACCTTGGATAGACTAGAAATTTTGGGAGCTACTTTTATTTACTTGTCATGTATTCCATACTTAACTTTCCACATGATTACAATAATTATTTATATTATTAGTTATTGTTTATTATTGATCCTATTACATGATACTGAGGGTATAATATTCCCACTAATGGATTTAGACCCTCCCTGCTAGTCGACATCCTCTAGTGTACGGGGAGGCACACATAGCGTAACATGGAATTCTGGATTGGACTCAGTGGTTTGGGTACGGATGTTACATGTATTTCATTTATTATTCTATTAGAATAAATTTTACATAGTTATATATTTTTTCAAAAAATGAACTCAAATTAGGAAATGTACTCTAATATGTTCATTTTAGGTGGTTAAGTTTAGTATAACCCTTTATTATAAATATCACTTATAGAATGTATAATAATATCGTTATATAATATTAATAGTATTATAAATATCATGTTTAGACCTTAAATAAATTTTTCATGTCATCTATATTTGGTGGTGATGGTAAAAAGGCACTAAACATCATGGAGTTGTTAGTCTGTATATACACACAATCAACGTTATTTTTTTCTAAGTAGATGTGAAGAAAAAATAATGGTTGTTCCATCAATATAATAAAACTTAAATATACTAATTATACTGAGATATTTATATTAATATTTTTATTTCAGTTTTATAATATAAATATTATTAATAAAATATAAGGATTAAGTGATACTCACTTCGAGACCTTGAACTTTCTCTTGAAATTATCCTTAATAATGCAGGTAATAGGATAAATTATGGTGAGAATGGGATTTAGGAAATGAAAGGTACTTATAGTATATGAAAATTGGTAATGTTTTAAATTAAATTTCTAAAATAATGTGTATCTTCAATAGGGTGTAAGTGATCCACTTTAATAAGTGAAGAAAATGACACTTTTGTGAACACCCATTATTTTTCAATAATAGAATGACACTATTCAAGGATCAATAGTTAAAAAAGTGAATAATGGAGTGTGGGGGTAATATTTTGTAAATAAATCCTCCAGTACCCATTTTAACACATTTCTAAAACATGTTTTATTATTTTTACCACTTGATATTTACATTTTACCATTTTGTCTTTTATTCCAATAACTATTTTTTACCCTAGTAATTTTTATTTTATTAAAAATATAAGATAAAAATTAGAACCAAATTTTGATGTTATGAACCAAAATTTAGGATCCATATAGTCAAATTCAATTTATAAATAATATAAAATTAACTTTTAAAATAAAACATTTAATATAAAGAAAAAATGTTTTCTAGAAAAATATTGTTTTTACTATTAAGTGTTACTAATATTATTTTGTATTGATTATAAATTGAATGAGTGTTATAATATTTATATATTGGATTAAAAAATTATATTAGATTCATTTTTTATAATTTATCAATTTATTTAATTAGGTAAAAACTTACATAATGTTAATAAAATAATTATTAAAAAAATAGTTTAACCGTTATTGGTATAATTAACTTCAATACCTATAAAAATAGTTTTATTCTTAAAAATGAAAGTGAAAATATTAAATAATTTTAAAATATTGATTTAAAATTGAAAATACATTTTTTTATATTTAATTTTTACACATGATGAAAACTATTTTTTAGTATAAGCGAATAAAAATAGTTTTTTATACTAAAATATTATTCAAGATTCCAAAATGATAAACATGGATTTAATAAATTTAAAATATATTTTTTAAAGTATTTATACTAATCATTAAATATATATTTTTTATATTAAAAAAAATTATATAAAATTTTAATTCGTTCTTGTTTTAAGATAATGTCATAAAATTTACAGTTTTTTTGAAAAATCAGTATTTTTCACAAATCACCTAAAAATAAATTATTTTTGAAATATATAAAAGATTAACCCTAAGATAATTTTTACATGATTAATTTTAAAATTAATTTCATTTATTTAAATTCAAATTCTAAAATGTATAAATTTATTTTTTTAATATGAAATATAGAGATTTAAAAAAAATAAGCTTTATTTTTTCTTATAAAAGTAAAAAATGAATAATGTGTAAAATAAATTTGATAAATATATTATTAAATTAATAAATAAATGATTATATAATCCTAATTTATAGTTACATAACCCCCAAGATATGCATGTAAGGCCTATTCATAAAGTATGCTCTAGTGGCAGTCGAGGTTGGTGATTCCGCTAGTATAGATCTCGTGGAAATTTCTAGGAGGTTGAATTTATCTCACATATAATTTCTATCATAAAGAAATTTTTCATGTTTGGATTGGGTTTGGTCTTTAAAAATCCATAGTTAATCTACCTCCTTCCCAAGTTCAGATAAATTAGTTTTATAAGGGAGACTTCCTTTACCATATTCCTTTTCTTTTCTTTTTCATCAAGATTTCATAATATGGTTACATCCTTTTATATACTATAATTTAACAACCATATTATAATGATCAAATTTTATTTGAACATATCATGATTTTGTTTTAGTTTTGTGTTGTGTGTAAAAAAATTCTATTAACATAACATTTATTTAAGGAAAATACTTAGTGAAATTTTAGGTCGTTACATCCACCCCATTAAATAAATTGCGCCCTCACAATTTTAATTATTACTCACTAATGAAAATATGTGAGGGGGTTATTAATATATTCATCATTCAATATATAAATTCTATATAACATATTACTTACTCTCTTAAGAAATATCAAGTTACATATCTTTCCTCAAATAACATTAATCATTTATATAATTGTACACCCCAGTATGTATATACCCTAATCACATATTTTCCTTAACATACCTTTCCCAAAACCATTTAAATATCCAAGACATTAAAACATAGTGAAAAATATATTCTTCCAAAAAATAACTCTTATCTCTAAGACTCAAATGTACTAATATCTCATTCATAAAGTTACACACTAGCCAATATATATCATAATCTAAAAAATGAGATAAATGTCACCATAAAATATCATGGATCACTTTTTAATTAAATAAATAATAAATTCCAAGGATATAAATAATATATAACTCACTTCTCACTTTTCTCAAAATAAGTAAATCCTTTATCACCTCAACATCAAGAATATATAAAAATTAAGAGTTATTCATACCTCAATCATATATTCTCCAATAGTTATCCACAAAAATATAAACTTATCATCAAATAAATTTTCAAGGTTATTGATACCATTTAATATATATTTCTAAACATTCAAAAAAAAATAAAGAAAAATACTTAGATATTTCATACAATTCACATACATTTTCTAATGTACCATAATATTATCAATAAATATCATTCACTAATGAAAATAGTTAAGAGTATCAATATTTAATTTATATTAAGCTATCAACCTCACTAACTTAGGTATGACTAGGGAAATCAAATTTTTCATCATAACAGTCACTTAATAATATTTTCAACCATTTATATATGATTCCTTATTTAGTTATAAGACATAGTGGTTTCTAGATACATAGTTTCATTTTCATGAAACCTGTTTCAACAAATACTAAAACCAAAATGGTTATAATAATATCCAAAATATGAATATGAAAACATAAATCCAAATATTCCTTCCCATATTTCAACTTTATTTATAACAAATTATACTTTTAGTTCAACCTATGACTCTTTTTTCTGAATCCTTAGTTATCCATGATCAATTTCTTATTATTTTCTCTAACATAATTAGTTAGCATCATACTAAAATACCTCACAATGTTTAATTAGAGTGAATGTGAATTGACCATACCATATCCCACAAAAGTATCCATCTAGTTGTGTAGTCTTAGGCCCACTCATCATTCACCAGAGTGAAGAGTGAGTTGATACACAACTGACCTTTTTTGGGGTGATTACCCTTAGGTGCATCTATGCTAGAACTGTATCCACTTTCTAGTATCTATAAAAGGATTTAATTTATAGGAGAACCATAAAATATCTAATATACCAAGACATCAATATGTTATCATATAATTAGACTTATACCTTAGATATATCCCTAGGGTTTCAATAAAGTTCTCTTATGTCAATCCATAACATATACAATATTAAAAAAACAAACCTAAAGGGTTATCTATACCTTTGAAATTATGGTCAAACTTAACTAATAAACCCTTAAATTATTTTTAATTAACACACTATACTCTAAATTTATCTATACCCTGATACTAACTATGATTCCACACATATGAGACCATCTCAATTGCATGAATTAAAGAAAATATTGCATTATAATACATTCCAATGATCTTTTAGGTCGATAGTTTTAGAGAATTATGAAAAACATTAACTAGAAAAACTCATAACTTTTTCTTATAATGGAAATTTTCCACACTATATAAGAAACATATTATTATATAAAACTTATTCAATATCTCTTAAAAATTCTCCACACAAGATACACTTTTAGTCACATCATACCTATTACTTTTCTTTATAACATGGGGAAATGGAAACATAAAAAAATAGGTGAGATTAAATTCTTAGAAATGGTAAACATAAGTGGTTATAATAAAATATAATAAGTGAGTATAATATAATCATATGGGTATAATCAAGATACATAAGAAATGTAGACAAAAAAACATAGATCATAAATAATGGTATAAGGAATGGAATAACATAAAAGTGTGGAATATCTTAAAAAAGAGGAATAAATATTCAAGGTAACATATCTTAAAAGGAAAAGAAATTTATAAAGTTGGAAAAATTATAAGCATAATAAACATTGTGATAAAACTCATTATTCCCATGCCTATGTGAAAACTCATTATGTTCACACCTAAAAATGTGATAAAATTCATTATTCCCACACCTTTGTGTACAAAATAATTATATCTACACCTGACTATATCATGATATATCAATATAAACCAATACATTATAGGGTGATATAGAACTACAAAAATAATTTTCCTTACATGTGTGCACCATATAAAATCATTAAACATCATATCATAAAGAACCAATAGAATGAAAATGGTTTTAATATCCTTTTCAAATACAATCACATAAGTAAAACATTCATAATCCCATAAATAATAATAACATGATATACTTAGGGAAAATAAATAGGTATCCAAATATATTTAGTAACTTTCTAGGTAAATAACACTTAATCAAGATAATAAATTATACAGTATTTACAGCATATAAATATAGGGTATGGCATTAAGTTAATAGTTTCCACAATAAATTGATGTATTACATATAGTTGAATACCCTTAAATAAAGAAAATGGAAAATACAGTATTCACAAAGGAAATACATTGGAAGAAAAGTTATTCCTGTTCATAGTAGAAAATTAGGACAAAAAAGGTAGTGATAGTTCACTCCTATGTTATAAAATACCATCTCATAATCCATCTATAGAAAAAAAATGGATGATATTATTTGAATAACCCCCTAAATCAAGTATAAGGTATTTCAAAGAATAATTAATTAAATGAAAACACTTTTTAAGAGTTTTATAAAAAATCACTTTGGAAATAAGAAATATCCTTATTATTTTGAAATCATTTCCAAAGAAATATTTTATAAAAATAAGAGTAACATAATTTATTTTATATACTATAAAAAAATAATGATAATGTTTCATATAAAATTTCAAAGTCATAAAAAAATATACATTTACATTAAAATGATAAAAGAGGTTATTTTTTATTGGAAATAAACCATAATGAAAATGTTAAATTGATTTTATTTTAGACAATTTTCAAATAAATTCATTTTAGTTAAAAAATAACATTTTACATTTTCTAAATAAATATAGGGATATCCAAAAAATATGGAGTTGAAGATTAAACATGAGCTTAAAAATAAATTCCTTTTTTTATATTTTTAAAATACTTTTGTTTAAAACCATATAATTTTAAAAGATTATAAAACATTTATTTTAAATCTAGTTAAAGAGAAAAAAATATCATATAGGATAACCATATGGGAAGAAAATGATTTTTATATTGTAAATAAATACTATAAAAATTTCCTTGGTGGGTTATCACATTTTGGAGATCTTTATTTTTAAATGTGGTTAGAAAAAGAAACCTTACAGATTGAGTAACATTTAAATCAAAACCCTGAAATGATAAAGAGAATCTAATTGAACTAAAAAAACATAAAAAAATATAATTCATGATATAATATAACAAATATGAATTATATACACCATATAAAATTAACTTGGTTCATGACATGAAGTACGTATTAAGAAATAGGAATTGAGACTAAGAAACCCTTTCAAGTAACATAATACTTGAGATAAGAATAATTTCATAATGTGGTTATAAATAATAATTGTATAACCCTATAAAAATATTAATTATAATATGAATTATTCATTATGTATAATAAATCAATCTTGTAACAATATAGCTCATTAGTGAAGTTTGTAACTTAATGAAAGAAAATTGAGTTAGTATAAACCCTTATGAATTTTATAATTATTGAGTCAAAACTCTAGGAGATAAAGAAAATGGAATTTAACATTTAATATAATAAAATATAATAAAATCATTATAAAAAATATTAAATGGTTATTATATATACCATTCCATATAAAACATGTTGTATAATAAGAAATATATCTCAAGGGGTGAAAATATAGACAAGAAACCCTTAACTTGATCCTGATTCATTTTGCACATGCACCTAACATCATGAATAATCAAATTATGTTTGTTAGATAAATTATTATTTAACTTATTAATGTATATATCAATTAATAATTTCCTTTTAATATCTTATGATATTTATTTATTATGTAGTTTTTACTTATGTTGGTTATTTGAGGTGGTTCAGTCAATTTCTACGTAACTCTTTTGGTATATTGACCATAGTTAAAGGTGTTTTAGTATAACTTCATAATATCCATAATTTTAGGTTTATATTTATTTTTAATTATATTATCATATAATTTATACAATTATATTTTTTTAAAAAAATTAACTTAGATTAGGAAAGGTACATTGATATGTTCATTTTAGGTGGTTAGGTTTAATACGACCATTTATTATTGATATCACTTCTAAATTGTAAAATATTATCTTTATATAATATTAATAGTTTCATAAATATTTTTTTCTTATAAATAATTTTTTATTCTCATCCATGTTAGGTGTGTATGGAAAACAAAGCACACTTCTTCCTAGAGGTGGTGTTATACAAAAATGCACAATCGATGTTGTTTTGTTTTTCTAAGTTTATGGGAGCAAATAGAAAATGATTTTCCAATAATATAATAACACTTAAGTATAATAATGATAATATAATCATAATATTACTATTATTAGGGTATTTTTTAATACAAATATTAATAATCAATTTATAATAATTAAATAACACTCACTTTGGGAACTTAGACTTTCTCTTGAAAGTGTCCTTAGAAATGAAGGGATTAGGATAACTTATGGTGAGAAGGGGATTAAAGTTGACATTAAAGGGAATTATAAGAGAGTAAAATTATTAATGGGTTCAAGAAAATTTATATGTTTATGTGTAACATTTAAAGTGTTTAAATGGTCCCCTTTTATATGTGAAGAAAAGGTTACTTCTATGAACAACCGTTATTTTCAATAATGGGATGACACTATTCAAGGTTCAATGGTTCAAAAAGTTATAAATAATGGATTTTTTATTATATTTTGTCTATAAATACTAAAAAACCCAATTTAAAACATTTTTTAAACGTGTTTGAATCCTTTTACCACTTTATTTTTATATGTTACCATTTTGGTTTTTACCTTGGTAACAAGTTTTTACCCTAGTAATTTATATTTTATTAAAAATATAGGGTCACCCTTATTAAAAAATTTTGATTTTAAAAACATAAATTTTGTATCCATATATTCTAATTAAATTTCTTGATAATCTAAAATTATCTTTTAAATTAAAACATATAATATATAGAAAAATAGTTTTGTAGAAAATGTAGTTTTTACCATTAAATGCTCCTAATATTATTTAATATTTATTAGTAAGGGAATGAGGGTTAATATATTTATATATATGTTTAAAAAATTATATTATAATAATTTTTTTATAATATATTAATTTATTTTATTAGATAAAAAATCCCATAATGTTAATAAAAAAAATATTTAAAATTAACAGTTTAACCATTATCGTGAAAATTAACTTTAATCCTTGTAAAAGTAATTTTATAAATAAAAGTGAAAGTTAAATTATTTAATAATATTAAAATTATTATCTAAAATGTTATATCTATTTCTTTAGATTTAATTTCTACAAGGGGTGATAACTATTTTTTAGTATAAGGAAATAAAAAAGTTTCTGGAGTAAAATATTACTCAAGTTTCCAAAAGGTTAAAAATTGATTTTATAAATTAAACATAGTATGATATATATTGATTATATATATATATCATATATTAAAAAAGGTTTATTAAACTTTTAATTCATTCTTGTGTTAATATAATGTCATAAAAGTGACAATTTTTAGTAAAATCAGTGTTTTTTTTACTATTCACCTAAAAAAATCATTTTAATAAAATACAAAATCCACCCTAAGTTAATTTGGACATGATTAATTTTAAAATTAAATTAATTTAATCTAATTAAAATTATAAAATGAAAAAAATTAATTTTTAAATATTAAATATAAAGAAAACTATTTTTATTAAAAAATAAAATTTATTTTTCTTTAAAAGTCAAAATGGGAAATGTGTAAAATACATGTGATAAATAACTTATTACATAAATAATTACCTGATTATATAATCCTAATTTTTAGTTTCATAACCCTTCAATATCTCTATATAAGATCTAAGTATAAGGTAAGCTCTGGTGGTAGTCGAGGGGGGTGATTCTGTTAGCATAGATCTCATGGTAATTTCCATGAGATTTAATTTATCTCACATAAAAATTTTATCATACCTTAATTGTGGAATTTAATGTTGTTCCTGATCTAGATCAAACCACATTGAAGCTACCTCATTCCCAATCTCTGGTAAATAAGCTTTATAAGGGATACTTTTGCCACCTGATTCCATTTCTTTCCCTTTCCTTCATAGATTTCACAATTTGGTTACTTACTTTTATATCCACTAATTTAATGGATATATTAGAATGGTAAAATTTTATTTTAATATAATTTGGTTTAATTTTATTTTATTGTTTCATATATAATAATCTTTTAATATAATATTTTTTAAAGAAAAATACTCAGTGAAATTTTAGGTCCTTACACCATATTTGTCATGGACTCCAATTATGGCTAGGTTTTTATATGGTGGATTTCATGTGGATTGGTCTTTATGAATTTATATTTAGATTTTTTATTTTATTATATCATATTATTTAATTTTATGGACTTTTTGGTTTTTGAGTTTATATTTGGAATGTCCGACTCATGGATATGTTATGATAGGTTTTCAAAAAAACCTAGACATGGATGGTGTATATAAATAAAGTGAGTAAATCACTCCCAAATTTAATATCAAGGTTCTTATTACTATTAGATATCCCCAGGAAAATTTTGGAGAACTCTTGGGGCTAGTGTATTCATAATTCAGGTACTGCTTGAGTTTTTAGTTCGAAGTCTCTATAAGTGGTATCAGAGTGGTGTTGGGTTTACTGGGATTTTTATTCTTAATATATATGATATACAATAGTTGAAAATTGATAATAAAAGCATAAAAGGCACTGAAAACCAATTTATTAAATAACCTAAATTTACCATGGGATTTCAAGGTACTTAGTATGCATCATTGGTTTGAGTGAGGATTTTATTAACTTGTCTTGGGTATAATGGAATGAGAATTATGAAGTGTGTATAGGGATCATTCAAGATCCAACCTATATATTGGACCATGCATCATGAATAGATGTCTATAGGTAAGAACTGTATGGAATCATGACATGCCATGTTCTTTCTTGTGTTTGGTTATATCAAAGTTGGAATCACTTAAAGGTTTGTTTTAACAGAAACATCAAGAATAAATAAATAGTGTTTTACTATTTATATGTTATTAATGATTAGGTTATTATGAATTAAAAAATGATTCATGAAATTTTTATACTTCTGCTTACTCTTAGTGATAGCCAATCTTTCCTATTTATTATTTCACATTTGATCATTCTCATTATTCTCTAATGGTATTCTATTATTGAGCATGTCACTTACTTCCTATTTAGTTTCATTTACTAATATTTATTTATTTTTTCTATCTATATTTTCCTATCAATAATTCCACTTGTTTTATTTATATTTTATTTTATTTTACTAATCATAATATCGGTTTCTTATTTTTTTATACTTATTGAGCATGAGACTTTTTTTGATTTAATTATATCACTAAACATGTTAATATCTTACCACAGAGAATGTTTTTATCGTTTTTATTGATAAACTACTAGGTTTGTTTTTAATATATTTCTATATTCCTATTAATATCCATTATTCTAGTCATTTAGAAATAGAACTTGTATTTTTAGATGTGATTAATCATGATTAATATGTCAGTGTCTCCTAGTAAAGGGAACTATTTTATATCTTTAAATTTTATAGAGAAAAGAAAATAAACTAATCAAAACTTGTTTGTGTTACAACCAAGTGGTTTTAAATTGGATTTGTTTTATAATCACATAAGGATGATAAATAAAAATCTATAAAAGTTTATGAAGGTTGTTTGTTTCTAATAATTTGGGTGAAGGATTTTTTGAGGTTGGATTTGTTTTCATTACAAATTAAAGAACTAAACGTTCCATCATAAGTAAAGAACCAATAGTTAAAAACAAAAAAAAATTATGTTTTAGAAGTAATCTTTGAAGGCTAGAGTTTTTGAAGTTAGTCTAGAAGTTATCTTAGAAGAGGTATTTTATGAAAGTTATCTTGATGTTATTATGGAAGAGGAGTTATAGAAGTTAATTTCTGGAAGTAAGTTCTAGTAATCCTAGAATAGGATTTAACAATGTTCCATAAGTTGTGAATGTTTATCAATCATAAAATATAATTGATTATGATTTCGGAGATTATAGGAATAGTGTTGGAGTTGGTGCCCTAGAAACCAAATTATTTTTACTTTATGATAAACCCGTATTTATTGGATTAATATTAATAAATTCCTTATCACATCATGATTATTCTTCTGTGTGACATAGTATGAGATAATGTCCTAAGAATAGTTGTCCCACTAAAAGGTCACAATAGATCCCTGCAATGATGAGAACCCAGAATTTCCATGACACTATTCTTGAATATATATTCTATGTACGGATGATATCATTTGAAGGTACACAAATGATACAGGCTATCAGGAGTGGGGACTCATGAAACTTCAAGGAACATTCTCATGGTGTGCATCCTTGGTAATATCTAGGAGGATATTATGAGAACAAGACATGCCAGTAGGAAGTCCACATTCATAAGTGTAATTGGATGTTCCTATCTGCGAACATGTGTATTGGTCCTTAGACTTTAAGATTTTTATTAATGGGTATTATGACTCATCCACTTAGATGTATTGATGAAAACCGTGATGAAAGATGTTCGTGGCATGGTAGTATATGTTGGGTGCGTCACGAGTAATACTTCATTAATAAATAATGTGAGAATGGATTTTTTACTTCTATAGAAGTAGATATATTAGTCCCTTTCATGTAAATGATATAGCCTAACTAAATCCATGTCTGTGGTGTTCTCTAGGCAATTTTAATTATGAGAAGCCAAAGAATGAGGAATTGAGCACATGGGTTGATGGCACTTGCATGAAACTCTCTTGATTGGAGATATCAAGATAAAGGTATTATATTACATGTAAAGCATTCATGTGAGGTTACATATTGTTACAACATCAACTTCTTTCTCTTGGGTTCCTTGACCCGTTTCTAGAGATTAATACCAGACTTTAGGCAAGCCCACCTAATGCCAATGATAAAGAGACCTAGAGGGTTACACACTAAGTGTATCCAGTATCTCAGTTAAATAATTTATTATCTAACAAGTTGAATAAATATTATTCCTAGTTGTGGTTTAATAATTATTCAAGTATTCCTGATCACATTTATTTCATCGCTAGTTATTCGAGAGAATATATTGCAGATGAAATATTTACTTATCGATGAATAATGAAGTTATATTTATTTAATAAATAAATAGTAATTATTCTAGGACTGGTAAATATTAAGGAGGATTGGCGGACCAAGTTATTTGGATGGTGAGGAATAATATTAAATATTATTTGGTTAAATAATATTTAAATACAACATGGAAGTTAAGCATATTTCATGGAAATAATAGCATTGCTATTATTATTTAACATGGGGTTTCACATGGAATAATAAAATAAGAAATGAAACTTTTTCTAATTATTTATTAATACTCAGTGAATTAAATCCCCCATTATGTTATTATTCTATAATTATCCAAGGTGTCATTTGACTGGATAACCAATTTTTGTGTGAACAACATCCTTGGAGAAAAATCTTTTGAGCCTAGAGAATTATTCCCTCTCTAAGAAATCTATCAAGAACGAGATAGATCCTCCTCCACCAGATCTAGGAGAATGATTTGGAAGTGATTATCAAGGTGATCAAAGGCGAACATCGCAAGTGCAAGGATCTTCTGCGCTAGAACCTAGAGACTCCTTCAGTGACGTATGGAGATGCATGGAACATGTGTGTATTACCGCTAGTGGAATCCTATTATTGGATTCTACATCGCAACGAAGCCGCATCTTAGACCCATGGTCGAATGCATCAACAAAGAAAGAATAACCTTAGAGGTAATTCTTTAATTTAATTAAATTAATTAAAAAATATATTTTTATGCTCTCTTCCTGGTTCTGAGTTCTCTTATTTTTATTTTATCTTTAGTTAAATTATGTGGATACTTGGGTTTATCATCATATTGATCTTCGATTAATCATCGATCATGGAAATTTTCAAAGTTGGCTACACACCCATCTTGTGCTTCCACTGCATCCAGAACCTACAAGTGGTATCAGAGTAGTCATATTTTCATTTATAATTATTTAAGTAATTCGTTGATGATTTACACTTTAATAATTTAGCTTTTCAATTCATGTTTAATTTTTATTCTAATCTGAATTTATAGAATTATTCTTCCTCTTTAGTTTCACACATATCTAATAGAAATGAATAATTTTTGTATTAAAATTACATTGAAGATCTCATCAGGAGGCACAAAATATTTTTTCCAGGTAACACGATAGTACATGCGATGTATTCGGAATTACAAACCATTTCATCTGCCACACACTCCATGTAATCCAGATTACACACCATGTAGTTGTGTTCAATGCACCCGGAGCAATTCATAAATTACTCAAGTCATGTTCATTAATGAAACATGATGTAGTTAATTCTTACACTATGTGTTGACTAGGAAAGATTGGCACACGGTCAGCCAGACTATATGTCGTGTGGCCCACTGGACACAGTGTGTAGTCCCTTCAGGTCAGGGTCAAGTCGTGTATCCCATACATGGATTTCCTAGATAGTGACTATGTAACATAGAGTCTACATGACATTTGGACCACTAGACACACCATGTACTCTAAATATTTCCAAAGTGCACCTCACATTCTATTTTCTTAGGCTTGTACTTCAGATTGACGGTGAGGATAGTACATGCCATTTAGTCAAACTACATGTTGTGTACTATTTCCAGATTACACAGATTTAAAATTTTATTATTATATTAGGTAACCATTGAGACATTTACCTTCATGTAGGCATAAAGTTGGGACACATCTTGTGATATATAAATTTTTAATTAACATCTATGTAATTTTCAAAGATATTCACATCATGTATGAGTTGTATTACAATTATAATTATCTATTCATGGTACATGTCACAAAGAATAAAGTTTATACAAGTATAATACATGATGGTTAGTTTTGGATGGGTATTCACCGGGTTTTCTCCAAGGTACAAGTTATGTAAAATCTTATGGATGATAATCTCAAGGAAATTTAGAAAAAGATTAAGATAAAAAGAATTGATTTATTAATGATAATGATTAAACAATTTGAGAATAATTTATTTTAATAATAATGATTAAAGAATTGATTTCTAGTTTTATTAAATGAAAAATTCATTACATGTATGTGGATGATCATGAGATAGGCCAGACCTTTTTATGTGATTGGTTCCCTTTTAATTTATTTATTAAATTAAAATTGTTGTCCTGCATTCCTTATCCTCATTAATATGTATGGTCCACATGCCCATGGTTTCTTTTATTTAAACCCCTTTTACCCCTCACCTGTGTGTGAGTTAAAAGCATATGTAATGGATGGAGATCTCAAGCTAGTGGTGGTGATTCAAGTTAGGAGCCGAGATGAAACCAATCCAATGATATACAAAGGTGGACAAGTGGAAAGCTTCAAAAACGAAACTTAAATGTTTCAAGGCATTTCTCCCCTAGTATAGGGTTAGTTTATCAACTACTAGATAAACTAACCAATAGTAAATCTCATGATCATATACTTTATTTATTTCTATCAGTTGTATGGTTATTCATTATGGATGTTTGATGAAATCACATAATTAATGAACTAACAAGCATACAATATGGAACTAAAATAAAATGTATTATGTGTAAATACTATCTATACATGGTTAATCACTTAAGTATATCGCATTTAATATTAAAAAGCATGTGAAAATACAATAAGTGACAATTTATGGATAAAGGATACAAATCCCTTAATTAAATATTAAATCGATATATCCTTCCATTAATTCAATTAGAATCAAACCATAGTTCAAATTTATTGACCAACCCTAGTTGGGGTGATTAAAAATATTGATAAATTCTAATTTGAGGTTTTGGGTTTACTTAACTTAGTTTACATCAAGGGTTGACTACCTTAGCTGGAATTGGTGAAATTTGGAGGTAAAGGTTGAGGAAATCCAAAATTAAGAATTTTAGGATTGGGGAGTCCACTCAACAGATCAAGGAGCTGTGAGTTAATGAAGTTGGAATTTGTAATGCATACCTAAAACCTTTCAAGTTGCTTTACCAACCCTAGTTGGGGTAATGTGAAGGGAAATATGGATCGTTTCCAATATAATGTCCAAGAAACAAGATATTCTGAAGAAAATGGTGAGGGCTATTGGGTTTCAAAAAAATAATGGGAGACTAATAAATATTAATTTATTTATTTGTCTATATCTATCAAGATAAAGTACTGAAACTCTATTCAACTTATTTGTAGAAACAACATAAAAATGACATCAAACATATCATTGTGATCCATACTCAAAAAGGAAAACCTTCTCACCGACACTAATTTCCAGGAGTGAAAAAGGCACATTTGGGTTATCCTTCACCATGAGAGGAAACTTTATATACTGGAAGAGCCTTTACCGGTTGTTCCTAGAAATTATTTGAGTGATGAGTAACTCTCTATGTATGAGAAACATATGAATGATGCTACAGATGTTCAGTACCACATGATATCATCCATGACCAATGATCTCTTGTGCAACATGAGGAAATGGATTCTTATAGCATGATGTATCACCTTCAGGATATTTATCAAGAGAAAGAGATACATAAGCAGCATGAGATCTATAACGCTTTGTTCATTACTATTCTTGGAGAGTCTGCGCCAGCTGGACCACATGTAGTCAAGATTATTGGATACATTGAGAGTCTGGACATCTTAGGGATTAAATTCATGGACGAGTTGCATACAGATCTCATACTATCATCACGGCCCAAGGCCTTCTCTAGTTTTATTTAGAATTATAATATGAGCAATAATGAGAAGAGCTTATCAGAACTTCTGACCCTGATTCACTAAGTGAATAAGGAGATGGGGTGTGACAAACCTGCAATCCTTACGGAGAATAAGAAGAGGAAGGACAAGGAAATGGGGCTTAAGATTTATAAACATTTTAAATACCCTGAACACTATATGACTAAGAAGAAGAAAATCCAAAGGTAGGGTAAGGAAAAGGAGGCAGTATGCTTTGCATGTGGCAAGTCAGGACATGAGAAGAGGAACTGAACCCAGAGGGAAGCCAAAGGTATATTCATTATTGAGTAAAATATTTCCATTTCTACACATTGGGTATTAGATACATCTTGTGGTGCTCACATTTGTATTCAAATATAGGAATAAAGTAGATTTTTTAAAATTTACAGAGGAGAGGTGGATCTACAAGCTACCAATGTTGTGACGTTGGATACTCTTTCCATTGGTGAATACCACCTAAAATTGCTGAAGAGAATGTTTTTGTTTTTACATAGTTTTTATTATGCACCTAGTGTCACCAAGAACATAATTTCTGTATTAATTTTAGATACAAATGGATTTATTTTCAATTTTGGAAATAAATGTTGTTACTTTTATAAGTAAAATATATGTTATGGTATAGTGAATTTAAATAACATTATATATGAATTAAATTACAAGAACCAAGTGTTGGAAATTGATAATGAACCAATTTCAAATGACTCATACAACACCTAGTTGTGGCATCACCATCTTGGTTATATAAATAAGAATCATTTGAAAAATCTTTATCAAGATGGATATTTGGACTCTTCTGAGCTAAAAAACTTGATAGGTGTCACACATTTTTACAAGGTAAAATGGAAAAACCACCATTTGGTGGACAATGTAAAAGGGCCACAAATATTCTAGGATTGTTACACACTGATGTATGTAGACCATTTTTAGTATAATCTATAAGTGGATATTCTCACTTCATAACTTTTACTGATGACTTGAGTAGATATGACTATATTTACTTAATGATGTATAAGTTAGAGTCCCTTGATAAATTCAAGGAATTCAAGGATGAAGTAGAGAATCATCTTGGTAAGAAGATAAAGAATCTCTGATCAGATCAAGGTGGTGAATATCTTAACCAAGAGTTCATCGACCTTTTACAGGAGTCTAGGATTCTATCTCAACTCACTCCACCTTATACACCATAGTGGAATGGTGTTAGTGAAAGGCAAAATCACACCTTTTTGGAAATGGTAAGGTTGATGATGAGTTATGAAGATCTTACATTATCCTTTTGGGGATATTCATTTCAAATTTCAGCATACACATTAAGAAAAGTTTCAAATAAGGTGGAAAATGGGATTCCCTTAGAGTTATAGAGTGGAATGAAACCCACTTTATCACATACATGTGTATGAGGATGTGAGGTGTTTGTTAAGGCTTTATCAGGAAAAAAATTAGCACCCCAGGGCATGAAGTGTATCTTTATAGGGTATCCTAATGAAACAAATGGATACTACCTATAAAACCCCTTAGACAAGAAAGTGAATGTTTCCAGACAGGCCATCTTTCTTGAGAGGGATCACATCCCCAAAAAATTTAGTGGGAGAAAGATTGACTTCTATGAAGTTGATGATCAATATACATAGGACTTGGTACATGAAAAAGTTTAACAGGTCCCCATGGAAGAGGTAGTTCCTAAAACACAAGTACTGTATAGGAGTATAAGAGAGGTAAGGGAACTAGAGAGGTATGGTTTCCTTTTCACCAAGGATGGTGACTCATTATTATTGGAAAATGACGAAACTCTCTCCTATAAGTAAGAAGTATAGAGCTCAAAATCTACAAGATGGATATAATCTATGAATTATGAGATGGATTCCATGTATGAAAACCAAGTCTTGATTCTGGTTGATGTGCTAGTTGATGTAAGGCCTATTGGGTTTAAATGGGTATTCAAGAATAAACTAGACATGAAATGTCAAGTTAGTACCTATAAAGAAAGGCTAGTTTCTAAAGGGTTTAAACAATGTCAAGGAATTACATATCATGAAAACTTTTTTCCAGTTTCCATGTTTAAATCCATAATATTCATACTTTCCATAACAACATTCCATGACTATGATATTTGGTAGATGGATGTCAAAACTACATTCCTTAATAGGAACCTTTAGGAAGATGTCTATATGACACAAATAGAAGGGTTTGTGACACCAGGTGATGCTAAAAGGGTATACAAGTTTTATAGATACATTTATGGATTAAATAAATCATCCAGGTCATGGAACATTCGATTTGATGAAGCCATAAGAGAATTTGGATTTATTAAGAATGAATGTGAGTGATATGTTTAAAGGTAGTTTAATGGGAATGTAGTCGTTATCCTAGAAGTGTATGTTGAAGACATATTTCTTATTTAAAACAACATACCAGTATTATAGTCAATCAAGGTCTAGTTGAATAAGTTCTTCTCCATGAAGGACTTAGGAAAAACAACATAAATTCTAGGATGGAGTAGCAGGAACATAGATTTGCACAGTAGGTTCTGATTCAATACAGAATGCATGTTGGGGTCTGTCCTCACTACAGTTCATGCTGCTAACAGCCTCCATTTAAAAAAGTGTAGCAACTTTATTGATGACTGGGTGGTTCTTAGGAGGCTGAACATCGCTAGAAATTTTCTAGCCCTATACATATGTTAGAAGTTTTCTTGACACCCCCTTTTGAAGGATGGGTCAAATTCAACACAGATGAAGGTTCAAGGGGTAATCTAGGCCCCTCAGGTTTTGTATCCATCTTCAGGGATGGGAACCCGGATGTCATTTAATGCTTGTATGGCTATTATGGAAGTGCCACGACACTTTTATCGGATATGATGGGGCTTATAATGGCAGTTGATATTGTCGTCCAAAGAAATTGGAATAATGTCTGGTTTTAATGTGACTCCACCACTCTCATTCAATCTATAAGAATGGGGTAGATGCACCTATCATGGAGGTTGGCTGCTAAATGGGTGAATTGTCTTGACAAGCTCTCCTATTTGAACTAATTCATCACCCATGCTTTCTGGTAGGCCAACTATACTGTTGAGGGGTTGGAAAATAAATGGGTAAATGTGGAAGGGTGTCATAACTTGACCTCTTTTTCTGAGGACATGGTTCTTATTATATTCTGGGATAAATGTATAATTCCTTCATTTTGCCTTTTTTAATTCTTCTATATTTAATACAAGGGCCTTAATGCTCAATTTTCTAAAAAAACCCTAAATTATAGGGATCAATATCATTCGTGATAGATTCAAGAGGCTTCATAGACTAAGTCAAAGTATATACATTGACCGGATACTAAATATATTTAGTATGGAACAATACAAGAGGGGATTGGTTACAGTGTCACATAGTATACATATTTCAAAGAAAATGTGTCCCAAGACACAACATGAGAAAGATAGGATGAGTAAGATTCTATACGCTTCAGCGATAGGATCTATCATGTATTCCATGTTATGTACCAGACTTGATGTTTCCTGTGCACTGATCATGATAGGAAGATATCAAGAATATCAAAGAGAACAGCATTGGACTACTGTCAAGAATATCCATAAGTATCTGAGAATAACTAATGATATGTTCTTGGTGTATGGAGGAGACGAGGAGCTTGTCATTAGATGGTATGCTAATGATGGTTATTAAACAGATCAAAATGATATGAAGTCACAACCAGTATATGTTTTCTATCTCAACATAGGAGCTATGAGAGGGAAGAGTTCAAAGAGGCTAGCTGTCACAAATTCTATAGTGGATTATGAATATATAGTGGCTTGTGATGCTGCCAAGGAAGCTTTTTGGATTCAAAACCTTGTCCAGGAGCATGATGTGGTACCTATTAGTAAGGATCACATTACATTGTATTGTAATAATACTGCAGTTGTGGATCTTGTAAAGGAGCTAGGGTTACATCAACAGACAAAGTACATACTTCAAAAGCATCACCTCTTTAGGGATTTATATCAAATGGGTGAAGTTTCAGTAAGCATAGTGTCCACATAAGAGAATGCAATGGGCCCCTTGAATAAAGTCTTATCTCAGCATAAGTATGAATATCATGTGAGAGATTTCAGACTGAAGGTTGTTAGCAGTTGGCTCTAGTGAAAGCGGGGGTATGTTGGAGTTAGTTCCCTAGAAACCAACTTATTTGTACTTTATGATAAATCTGTATTCATTGGGGTAATATTAATAAACTCCTTATCACATCATGATTTTTCTTCTTCATGACATCGTATTTAATAATGTTCTAAGAATATATGTTTCACTAAAGGGTCATAGTAGATCCCTGCTATGATGAGAACCCAGAATTTCCATGACACTATTCTTGAATATATGTTCTATGGAAATTTGATATCATTTTAAGGGACACAAATGATACATGCTATCATGGGTAGGGACTCATGAAAGTTTGAGTCACCTTCTCATGGTGTGCACCCTTGGTAATATATAGGAGGATATTATGAGAAAAAGACCCGCCAATAGGAAATCCACATTGATAAGTGTCATTGGATGTTCTTATCTATGGATGTGTGTATTGGTCCTTAGACTTTAAGATTATTATTAATGGGTATTATGACTCTCACACTTAGATGTATTGAGTAAAACCATGAGGAAAAATGTTCACAGTGAGGTAGGATATGTTGGGTGCGTCACGAGTAATACTGCATTGATAAATAATACGAGAAAGGATTTTTCACTTCTAAAAAAGTAGATATCTCAGGCCCTTTTATGGAAATGATATATCCTAACTAAATCTATGGCCACAGTGTTCTCTAGGAAAGTTCAATTCTAGGAAGTCAAAGAATGAGAAATAGAGCACATGGGTTGATGGAACTTCCGTGCAACCCACATGATTGGAGATATTGGGACAAAGGATTATATTACATGGAAAGTGTTCATATGAGGTGACATGTCATTGTGACATTAACTTATTTCTCATGGATGCCCTGACCCGTTATTAAATAGTAATCTTGGACTTCAGGCAGGCCAACTGAATGACAATGAGAAAGAGGCCTAGAGGGTCACACACTAAGTGTAGAAAGTATCTCAGTTAAATAATTTTTTATTTAACAAGTTGAATAAATATTATTCCCAGTTGTGGTTTAATAATTATTCAAGTATGCTTGATCGCATTTATTTATTCGCTTGTTATTCGAGATAATACATTGCCTAAGGAATATTTATTTATTGGTGAATCATGTATTTATATTTATTTAATAAATAAATATTCATTATTCAAGGTTCGATAAATATTGAGGAGGATTGGCAGTCCAAGTTATGGGATTAGTGAGAAATAATATTAAATATTATTTGGTTAAATAATATTTAAATATAATGTGCCAATAAAGCACATTTCATGGAAATAATATCATTTCAATTATTATTTAACATGGGGTTTCAAATGGAATAATAAAATAAGTAACAAAACTTTTTATAATTATTTATTATTACCTGGTGAATTAAATTCCATGTTATGTTATTATTCTCTAATTAACCAAATAGTCATTTGACCAGCTAACCAATGGTTGTGTGCACAAAATCCTTGGAGAAAAATATCAAGACCCTAGATAACTCTTCCCTCTCTAAGAACACTCTCAAGAATGAGAGAGATCCTCCTCCATTGGATCTAGGAGAATTCTTTGGAAGCAATTCTTAAGGCGATCAAAGGTGGACATCACAAGTGCAAGGATGTTCTGCACTAGCACCAAAAGACTCCTTCGACGATGTCCGAAGGTATGTGGAGCATGTGTGGATCACCACTATAGGAATCCTATCCTTGGATTCTACATCACAACAAAGCCACTCCTTAGACCCATGGTCAAACACATCAATGAAGAAAGAATCACCTTAGAGGTAATTATTTAATTTAATTAAATTAATTATAAAAAATATTTTGATTATCTCTTCTTGGTTCTAGGTTCCATCCTTTGTCTTTTATCTTTGGTTCCATTCCATGGATATTGGTATTTATCATCATATTGATCCCGAATTAATCATCGATCATGGAAATTTGAAAATTTGGGTACACACCCGTCATGCACTTCCGTTTCACCCAGAACCTACAAATAGATCATGGTAAGAGAATGATGGACATTCTTTGAGGGTGGTTACTTTGAAAAAATGGAAAATTCCAATATGATGGGATTCCTAAGGGTACATTTAAGTGAAATATAAGATTATTATGAGTATATTGGTTTTTAAATGTGGAAAAGTGTGGAATTTACTATAAAATGTAAGGGTATTTCATACCATGATATATCATTACCTTCATGAATATATGATATATAAGGGTCTTTCACACCAAAACATATCAGTCACACTGTGAAGAAGATTAGGTGAAGTTCAGGGGCTTTGTATTTCAAGATATTATCATGTTCTAGAAGCAAGTCACATCATAATAGTTTTGTAGTTTGATAATATTTATAAATATATCACATCATGATAAAAAGGACACACTGTGATTGAAGGATAAATGCCATTATTTTCAGAACATGAAGGAAAAAAGGGAGTCCATGAAAGTTATGGTTTACTGTGTTTTGAAATGATATAAATGATCATTCCATGAAGATCTATTTCATTCCACAATATAATTTATTATTTTAGATTAACTAGAGAAAGAATTAATATGTCATCCCGTAAGTAATTTCATTACATCGTGATTACTAAAATCAAGAGGAATCAAAAGGATTGGATGACTTCCCTTTCTCAAGTAGGTTTGATAGTTTTTGGAATATCTATTAACTACCTTCTTTAAAATATATGGAATATATTTTATTGAATATGATCAAATATATGATTATGAATGAGAGGAAGTTCAAGGTAGTTAATTTTTAAAATTTAAAATTCACATTTACTCACTGGAAATGGAGGTATATGGCTAAAAAGAGAAGGGTTCTTGATAGATCTAGTGATAAAATAGAGAAAGATAAAAGGAACATTGTGTTTTAATAATAGATAAGGAATAATGATAAAGACAATTAGAAACATTGGATTAATTGAAAATAAGAATTAAAGAGTATTGAGTTACTGCTGGATTGTATTCCTTTAAAGATCTTATTTAGAAGTGTAAATTCTCTATGCATAACTATGAAGATTGGGAAGTGAATAATTTATACATTATAAATATTATATCTCTATTTTTTTGCTGATGTTTGAAGTTTTATTTAAGAACAATGACTTAGCTCTTCTTACAAGTAGTTGATCATATTTTTTCATGGAATTGGATGCAGTAGATATAATTCATTAAAGCATCACATCTATAACTATGATTCAGTTTAATATAGAACTATATGCTGATCAGGAAGTGACCTACAAATATATAGACTGATATCTTATATAACAGTGTATGAAAGTGTATAATACAGTGATTCTTGGGAGATAGTGAGCAATTATTTAAATTGTTCTATAGGTACTGATATTTTTTTAAGGTGTGACTTCATCAAAACATTTATTGGAAGTTATACATGGTGAGGAGTGACTTTAACCAAAACATGTATCAACCAAAAAAATGAGTTTTGGTGGATTTTTGGGGCTTAAGTACAATGATGAGTGTATTCTCCTTGGATATATCCCATTGCGGATGAACTAAGTAAAATCTATGTGTACCTAAATATTTTACTGACTGAACATGCGCATGATGTTTTATATTGATTCATTTGATAAATATAATAAAATAAAAGTTTGAATAATCATATCTTCTAATAAGGGAATAATATCTTTAAGCAAAGAGAAGATATAAATTTTTTTAAATCTAATAACACCCTGATTCACCCCACTCTCAATGTGTATCAGGTTTCAATAAGTGGTATTAGAGTTTATAGGTACTAAAATGGATTAAAATTTACATATTTAACTTGTAAAGATTTTAATATTATATGATATATGTATTCTATAATGAAAATTCATTTATTTGATGGAAATAATTTTTCTAATTAGAAGAAACACTTTATGTCATACATGCAAGTACATGTTGGAATCACTTGTGATATCATGTTATTTGGATTTATTTTTCTAATTTTAAGTAGAATAATATTTTATATATATCAAAGAAATTTATATATTGATTCTTCTAATAAAATATCCTTAAGTATGCTTTAAAAGAGAATATATTCTATAAAATAGTTCACTGCATGTTTTTTTAATGGTATGTGGATGAATTTGGAAGTGTTGTATGATAAAGAATATATATTTAATGAAAATAACTAGTATGATTCTACTATATTTTAACATGAATCAATTTAAGATCAAAGTATGAATTCTATTTAATAGGAATTTCAAATATCTAGCTGTAAGAAGAAGAAAAATAAGAATAAGGAAACCAAGAAATTGGTTATCCTTGTTGAGGTGACAGAATTTGATTCCTTGTGTATATATAATTTAACTCTATATTAGATTTTTTTTTAAATCTAAATATATAGATTAAAAATAACTAGAATGGTTAGAGGATAATGGTAAAATAGAGGTGACAACACCATGTGGTAAATATAAAAATTGTTTTTGTAAAAAAAGAGAAGATTTAGGAATTGATAAGTGAAGTAAAATTATTGAAGTATGAAGTTGAAAATAACTATTATTAAATAGAAAATTTGGAGTAATAAAATATAAAATTGATGAAGTAATTGGAAACTTCAAAATATTCCACTACAATAATGAACATGAAAATGAAGGAATAAGGTGATATACTCAATTTTTTCATGAGTTAAAGTTAAGTATGGAAAAAATATGAAATACATGAACCATCAATGTTTTTCCTAAGAGATTGTTGTAAAAATAAATTAAAAATATTCACAATGAAAATAATTCTCACATTTATAATTTAGAATAAAAATTAAAGGATATACGATTTTTGGATTAAGAAGTATGAGGGAGAGCTTCATGATGTGATAAAGAAGTCAAACACTAAATATTATCACATGGAGACTTTAGTCATCAACAAGAAGAACACAATTCTGGAATCAGTAGAGAAGAATAATCTGAATGCATTATTTGTAAAGAAAAAATCTCAAAGGATACTGTTGAAGAAGTTTTATTTTTGTTACATCATAAGAAAAATAATGGATGTGTGCAAGAAGAAATTAGAGATATAAATTAGAGGAGACTGGTTGATATATATTAATCTATAGAATTATATTGTAAGGTATGATTATTTCATGAAGATATGTTATATTTTTTCTAACCTATTTCATATATTTAGGTACTACAGTAACAAGAGTAAATAAAAATCCAATATGAGACCCCACTCTAATGATAACAAGGATACAAGAATGTAAGAATGAGAAATATATTCCACTCAAGAAAATATTTATGACGCTGGATGATTTTAAAGTTACAAGGAAAATGAGGAAGCCTCAAGTATCAATGATGAATTCTTAACAACATCCATTATAAACATAAAAAGTAAATCCATTTATTATTGAATCCAACATAGTGGGAATCGGCTACGGCTACGGAAGAAGGGGAATCTTGTGTGGGATGTGGAGATGATTACGGGTATTACGATATGTAGTCACATGGTGCTCTTGTTGGATTGTGGTTGTCCGGAATATGTCCTTTTATGTATGTTTCAAGTCGTGTTCAGGTTGGTGTTAAGGGATGTTCGGTTCTCACTTTTCCTAAAAGTGTTTGGAAATAAAAATTAATTTTTAGTCAGTCAATAAAAAAAGTGGATGGATGTTAAAATAAAAGTTTACCAAGGATAAAAAAATCTAAATTGAGTCTAATGAAAACCATAGAGGAAAAACATGAGGCATGATTAAGTGGTTTTATTTATACCACTACAAATAAATAGAATAATACTGGTGGATATCCCTTTGTATGGTGAAAAAATCATGGTAATGAATGTAGAGATGATTCAAGGAATGAGGAAATATGAACTAGTGAGATGATTCTCACAAATAAAATGAATTCTAATTCATAGAAGAAGAATAATTTATTTTTGAAAATTTGATGAGAAGTTTGAAATAATAGTGTTATCTTGATAAAGTATTGGAAGATGATTAAAAGTAAAGGGTTGTTTTATAATGATCATACACACTCCTCTATTTTATGATTCAAGATATACCCCTATCCCCATGAAATTAATTTCTATATGAGATTCTTTGAGTGATCTAGTAGTAAGGGGATTTATGATCCATGGGGTGTGTATACATTGAAATTATTTATATGAATTGAAAAGTGTCTATAAATTGAGAGGAAATTAATTCATATCAATAGGGTGACTACATTTATATGGATCAATCACATTGAGAGTATATAAAAATAAATTAAGTTATTTTGGAAGAAGATATTATGAATATTAAAGAATAATCTAAGACAAAATATGGGTTGAGATATATTAAAAGGAGAATATTTATAAATATTTAGATTTATAAAGTGATGAATAAAATCAAGTGGTGTCAATAAAAAATAATCAATAATTGACTTCAATCATTCACCATGAAAAATTAATTAGGAATCTAGTTATACATGCCAAATGAGTAAGTACAGGTGTTACAAATCTTGATTTGGGATGAAAAAGTTTCAAAACCATATACGAATATTCCAAATGGTCTCAATCCAATTTTGGAATTTAAAATGTGATATAATATCTTTATCTAGTGGTGGAAGATACTAAAGATGAATATGAAAGAAATGATGGAATAGATGCTCCATCCATGGAGGAATACATGTTCTATTTGTTTATGAATTAACAATGTGGTATCAACAAGTTTCATTCCAGGATACTAAAATACACTAAGAATAAATTATTATAACCAATAAGTGGAGAAGTCCTATGAATAAAGGAAGATCATGGATATCAACTATCACCACTATTTTATCATGAATAAGTGACATTAATTGGTTTAACATTTAGTATTACTTGCACACTTTTTAATTTATTGTTTATATAATGATAGTCTTTTGTAAGTGTTATTGATATCACATGAAGACGTGCTTAACTTAAAATATTATTTCCTACACAAATTTATGAATTATTAGTCTTAGAGGATTTGTTGAAAAATCATTGCTAAGTATTAAATTCACTCCCTGGTATTTCTTATAATAATGTATCTAAAAGTTAAAGTGGGTTGAAATTGAAGTTACTATGAAGGATGTTTGAAAAAATATTGAAGGTTCTATTGGATTTGAATTAGTGGTTGAAAAGGTCTAATATCTTGAAAGTGAAATAAAGTGGATGAAAGTTGTCAATGTATGGATTACCAAATGATAGAAGTATAACTATTTAAATATAAATTTTCTATTCAAGTGGTAAAAGGGATATTGAGGTTTATTAATGTGTAATATTATGGAACTTTGATGTGAATACATAGGCATAAAAAATTCCTTCTTAATTAATAGGTTCTTAGAGTAATGAATTGATGATGATATTTACTAGAAATATGGTGTGATAAGATTAATGATAAAGGGTTATTAAAGCTAGTAAAGATACCCTAGTACCTTTTGTGGATAAAAGGTCAAGGAAGGAATAAAGTATCTCAAAAAGTTGAACCCTTTTAATTTTATTGGAAAATGGGGAGGAAATAAGTCTATAAAATCCATATGATTGTAGGATCTGGGGTTGAAAGATAAACAGGGAGTATGATTAGAGGATCTTAGATTCACAGAGAAAGGGGGAGCGAGTATTTATATCACTTGATGGTTCATGTATTTTATGGATGTAATTTCAATAAAATATAATGGGTTATATTGTTATAGTAAGGATTTTTTTGTTATATTTTTTGACAATCTTCAAAGGATGATGAATGAAAATCACTGTGTTATACCCCAAAAGAAAACTTAGTGAGAGATTCCCTAGGGGTGAATCAGGGTATAAAAATCATTAATTTTTCCCACATAACCTTGAAACTCTCACCACCCTAACCATTATTGACCTCAATTATTTGTAGGATAACTCTTATATTCACCTATTTAGTGATGATCTAATTAATTAGTGTGTTTATATTATCCTTATTTAGATAATATTGACGACCGATAAATCCACATACCGTGATTGAAATCCTATAGAATATAAGTAAATCAAGAACACAAGTCATAATAATTTTACTTGGTTTACTTTTACTAGGGTATATTCAAGGATCACACACTAACATTATGCCTTTGTTCTAAAATCCACTAATATTCACTAGTTATATGGATAAAATGTTTTGTTTATAGTAAATATATTTTTGGATCACTACCTTTACAATATTCAGGGTTGGATCACTACCACCCAAGGGTCACTCCCTTTGTCTTCTCCATTTCTCACTACTTTAGGAGGGAAATATTTTTGATTTAAATTACAATGAAAGACTTCATTTCCCATTTGTTGTTACACTGATAAGTGCTCATTTATATTCACACTAATATTTCACAAACTAGCTATGAACTTCACCATTTAAGTAAATTCACTTTCTCTAATTAACTAGAATTCAATGAATAATGGATTACTTCAACAAGTTCTACAATGAATACTAATAACTTTTTATACTATTTAATTGATGAAAATTCCCTAAACTCACTTGAATGAAACTCTTCACTTAGTCAAGAAACTCTTTACTTTTCATGAATCTTTTCACTTTGGTGAAACTTTTCAATTTTTAAGAAGATCAATTTTTCATATAGACACATGTTATCTCCTCTCACAACTGATATCCATGTTAATTACTTCACATAACTCTCTTGTTCAAATTAACAAAAATCCTTTCTTTGTGTAACTTATCTTTTCATTGCTACTTCACACAAGAAATAAATTCATTAAAATATTTCATGAAACCATAAATTTCTGATGATCATTGAGTCTGGATTATTTAAATGAGGGGGTAACCATTATTTATATATGTTATAATCCCTTAACCTAACATCCTTACACACCACTAACATCATGCACAAATTTCTTGGTTCTTTATACTTAAATGATATGATGTAACATTTAGTATACAAATTACTCTTGTCATAAAACTACTATATGTATTAATTAGGTTTTTGGAACTCTGTTTCCATCATGTAACTCCAAATTTTATTAAACTTTTTAACTTTCATGAAACACTTTTATTTTCCATATTTTTATGAGGCAACCTCATACCTTCACTTTTACAAAACTTCATGAAACTATTGATACATTTTACATAGTTTTTTTAATAGGAAAAAAATATTTTCTTTTTTAAATTTCCTTGAGATATCTTGGAATCAAAATGTTCTCAAAACTTCTTATTTTCATGATACTTCTTCATTTTCTCCATTTTTCTATTCCAAATTCAAATTTGAACTCAAAATATTCTAGAAAAATTGATTTATAAATATATCATGGTGTTCATGGTCATGAAAGTTTTCCTTTATCTTTTCAAAATACCTCCTTATATTTGTGCTCCTCTTTATTAGATTGCTTCAAATCATCTATTTGTATGGTCATGATCAAAATTCTTGGATCACACAATGATTCATGAAATACACCAATTTTCCTTGATTGGGAACTCCACCAAACATGCACCTATTGATATGGTGAACAAAAAATACAACACGTTCCAACAGACTACACCGGTGTCACCACTAAATATAACACACCATTTTTGACAATGAATCTAAATTAAAGAAACACCAATTTTTATTGGTGTCTGAAAATACCCCTTTTGATTTATTGGAAAAAAATTATGAATTATTTACCACTTTCCCAATTCCTATTATTTAAACTTCATAAATACCAATTGACCTTTCATGTTGATTCCAAATGTAATTTACCATTGATAATTTATACAATATCAATGGTGTGAACATTTTCACATAGATATTATCTATTTATATGAACACTTAATCAACCGCACTAGGTAATTTCTTTCATCATGAACACTTATGGAAATATTTTGTGATATATCAACTTTTAATGAACATATTTAGCACCATCATATTTACAACCTTTATTTCACACTCCCCCTTTTAAGGGATGGGTAGAAACACAAATAAATTAATGATCCTTTATTCTATGGGTAGAAACCACACATGTATTCATGATCCTTTCTTCTCCCCCTTTGACATAAAATCTAAAGAATACTTTGTACCATATAAACTAGATATAGAATCTTGAGAAAGATTGTACCTTGAGAAACAAGGTTATAACTTTCAGAACTATATCTTTCTCCCATTATTTTCTTTGATACTATAAAACATAAAATTCCATTATTAGATACCATTGATACCATTCATTACTTTATTGAATTTTTTCTCCTTTATTAATGATGTACATAGGGGGAATTTATACTTCTACCCATTTTTCAACACAGTCCTTGTATCTGATAAGGAGAGAAAATCCCCCCCATGACATGAAACTCCTCCACCTGTTTATCCCACTGATTAGACTGAAAATTTTGATTCTTCTCGTGCATTATTTCTTAACTCAAAACTATAAATTTGAGAAATCTCGCCATCTCCAAAAAATATTTCATTTGTAGATGTATTCACAAATATTTTTAGTGGGTGGAATTACCACTTAGAAAATATCTATTAACAAAACCTGTAATACAATGTAGAAAAGTCTTGGTATAGAAAATAAGATATAAAGTTAATAATAGCATCACTATATATTATAATCAATTACTTCCACACATCTCAATAAACTATAGAACTTCATCTTCTTTCAAGGTATTCTTCTTGATTTATTATTTTGATCTAGACACCAAATTGATGCAAATTGTTGAAATTGATACCAAATATCATACATACTAACTCTATGGATGATTCCATTCATTTAATATTTCTCAAACCCAAATTTTATGAATGGTAAAACACCTTGGGAGAAACCATGACTGATATAAAATATTAAAAGGATGACTCATTTGTTCATATTTTGATACCCCTTCTTGAACTATAATTGGTAACTGATTTATTCTCTCATATATAAGGTGTATTTTATTAGTTTCTAGTGATACCATTTATCATATCATAATATAAAAACCCCTAACCTTATCATATAAGTCACTGAATTTATCATTGAAAGTTAGCGTGAGAGTTATCTATCCATAACAGCTTCTGATATCCTGAGAATATCTAGATGACATCACATGTTTGATTAAAAGAAATAAATCCAAAGAACTAATTTTATTATTGATTACCCAATATTTCATACTCAAGATATTATGCTAGAAAAATAAATCACTCTTGACATGTCTTGATATTGATTATAAATTCAACATTAATCTCTCCATTTTAATGATTTAAATTACTTGTAATTACTCCAATTCTTCAATTATCAATCAAAATGCTGTAGCATGTCACAAAATCACTTTGCATCTCTCGATGAAACTCCCCCATGGGTTTTATCTCCCCTAAAACCTGAAATACTTAAACAGTAGTTAATTGAATTTAAATATATAGGGAGTGGGGGAATTCAACTTCCTCAAGTTGATAAATGAGGCTGGTCTTTGTGGGCCAACCCTTCACTCTGTCACTTTTCTATTCCCCTTTTTAGATTTTAAGAAAGTAATTTCATCACCTTATCAAAATACTCTTCCTCTTGATAGTTATTTATGATAATATTCTTTAGTACCTTACAAGGGACTCTCCTTTGAGTGATGATACTTGCAAAAACTTTATTTCTGATGTTTTCTTTAGACTTTTCCTTTCATGGATTTTTAATTTCCCTTTCTTCATGGACCAACTGTAACATCCTTGGATTTAAGAAACTAGTTTTATTATGTAATTATTTTATTTAATAAAATTTATTTATTATTTTCGTAAAATAGAATTCATTTTTAACAAAAAATAGTTATTTAATAGAATATTTTCAATGATAATAATTTTAATTTAAGGTAAAAAATTTTCTAGAAAATTATTATTATTCTTAAGACAATATATTATAAATATATGAGATATATTATGTTTTTTATTTATAAATTATAAATATATATAATTATCATATTATGAAAAAATGCGTATTTTATTTCTGTTTTAAATAAAAAATGTAATTTGAATTATCTATATTGAAAAAAACAAATTATATATATATACATATTTAAAAATGATAAAATAATATATATATATATGTGTGTGTGTGTGTGTGTGTGTGTGTGTGTGTGTGTGTGTGTGTGTGTGTGTGTGTATGCATATATATAAAGGAATTTATACTTAAAAAAATATACAATTTTTGATTTATAAGAATATATAATTATGTTATATATAAAAATGTGATTTAATATATATATATATACATATAATTACATGTTTATAAATACATATAACTATCATTTTTTATGTATATATATATACATATTTTATTAAAAAAATATGATTATATATATATATATTATCATTTTTATTATATTATATGTGTTTTTATTTTATTATGAATTTATTAGTTTTAAATAAAAGGAAACATTTTTGAATTTTTTTAAAAAATATAATATATTATCAAAAAAAGGTAGCGTGACATATTTCTCAAAGAGTGAAAATTTGTGTTCCATGAGTCTTACAAAAGACAAAAAAAATAAAATAAAATAAAATAGAGTTATGGGAAATGTGAAATATGAAACTAAACATGTAATGATTCTTTATGTTGACTTTTCAATGTGAGAGAAGAGAGAATATGACTTATATATGAGTATTTAATAATAATTAATAACAAAACATTATATAATCATTTTTCATATATATATATATATATCCAAACGATATAATATATATATCAAAATTTGATATAATTATCATTTTAATATTTTAAGTTTTATTTTATTATTTTGAGTTTGTTTTTTCAGGAATAGAAATGTTTTTTGTGGTGTTTAAAAAAATGAAATGATATCGATTTATACTTGTTTAATAATAATAAATAAATAATGTAATATAGAAAAGCATGAAAAGATAAGCCTCACATTAAAGGAATAAACAATACCCTCACCTTCTGTTTTTCTCACACCTAAATGTAGGCAACATAATAATTTATACAAATAAAATATAAATTAATTAAAAAAATGAAAATCAAGAAATCATTCACCCCCGCTTCCAAAGGAATATTTATGATCTTGTTATATATCATCCGCACACCTTAGAAGATCAGAACTCATCCCCAAACTCTTCATAGTTATTTTTCTTAGTATCTGAAGTGATGCAAATGTTGGTTTTTGATTTTCTCAAAATCAAGTAAGTGGCTATTTTCTTGAGTTCTTTTTAATTATAGATGGATTGAAGTAGAAAATTTTTCAAGTTCATGTTATGAAACTGTAAGGTTTTAATTTTATTGTTCAAATTATGTTACCTTACATATATATACATGTGTATATATTCATATATATAAATATATATACTTGTTTTCTTATCTATCTATTTTTTAGAAAATTTTAAAGTAAGGGAGATTGCATATTTTATTATTCAGATTTTAATTATTTCAGGTTTTAATTTTACATTTTTGTAAGGAATATTCAGCTTTTCATGTGTTTTTTAAGCTATAATTTCTCAAATTAAAAAAGGATATCTATCAATTTATTTTTATACCAAACTTGATTTTTATTAAGGGATCTATTATATATTTTTTGAATTTATTGTGTAAGGTATTTCTTCCTTTCTTATTTTGTCCAAAAAAATTTATGTTGTTGTTCCATTTTATTTTCAATTAAAAATGTTGGGGTATGATTTATCACCTCCCCCATACTTTCCTCCTTATGTTTTGATGATGAGAGACCTTTTTCTCTCTCATTAATGCCTCCCATGTACACCTGTTACCATACTGAAATTCCGTAATGAATTTCTCTCTCCTCATTTTCATTCAAGCAAGTATTTTATATTATGCATCTAAATTCTATTATGTATGTTGGGACATGTATATATTTAACCCCCTTACTATTCATTTCATGTATAAATGATTATAGACCCTTTATCTCTCATCAACCCCTTTTATGATTCCTATTTTTCATTGTTATGCTGTCAAAGTTATACCATAATTTCCATGCCAAAATCATCATGTAAGTGAACACCATACCCATTTCTATATCAAGATTATTCACCTTTATAAATATGTAATTTTTGATTGAGGACTTATATTTATGAATTCCACATCGTTTATTCATGGAATAAATTATGATGTTTAATGAATCCGTGTTGTATGATCTACGTGGAACACTTATGCTTGAAATGAAATGTTTAAGAAGGCTGCGCCCTGAGAGCGCTCTAATGCCTTGGGTAAAGATTAGTATCATGATACATCAAGTGCAATGAGGTTTTACTCATACTAATTCAAGTTAAATGAGATTTTACTCATTCTAATTCAAGTGCAATGAGGCTTTACACATGCTCCATGTGTAATGAGCCTTGGCTCATGCTAATACCACATTAAGTGTTGTTGCCACATTTCCATGTTATGATAATCATGCTATATCTAGACTTTATTTTCATGTTTATTTTATGCTCTATTGGTATGACTAATTCATAACATGTATTTTATTATTCATGTTATGCCTTATTTACTCCCTTACTGGGCTTTATAGCTCACCCTTTTCTTATGCATGTCCATAGGTTATCACATGAAATGCTAAGTATGAGGGAATGTAGTGGTCATGTAAAGGATTTTTTTCAATAAAGATGTTGTGTTTCATGTTTTAAGTCATTATATAATGTTCCTAATTCCCAAAGACACTAGAACTCTCAATCATCTATGTTGTATCAAGTAAAGTTTTTATGTAATAAATCATGCTTAAGTGTGTAATAAAAAGAAGGGTTGTTATACCAACTCACACAATTTTATTCATTGGGTACTTTTACTAACAAGGATCTCTTGAAACATTACTAATTAGAACCTTTCTCTCTTTTTATTCTCATTACTCTATTTATTATTTCACGATTAATCAACTTTTATAACCCATGTTTTATTTTAGAATGTTTCTTTAACATGAGTGGATTTTGGATACCTTTCGGTTTTCTAAATAATCTTCTTTATTTTATAAGAATTTTTTTTTTAGTTTCATATTTTGAACTTATCTTTATGCCATTAATTTTTATTTTCTTGGGAACTTCCATAGTTCTATTCATCTCTTTCCTTGTGATATATTTTTTACAACCACATATACATTTTTATTCTATTTCATAGCTAATAGAGTCACCTCATATGTTTTTTCCTTATATGATCTTTTACTATATGCTGATACACATTTCTTATATCTAGAACAAGTTGATTCTTTTTACTATAATTTTTTTCTTTCTTTCCTGATGGGATTCCATGATTAAATTGAAGTTGGTTCTTAGTGAAACTTGTGGTGGGAACTATTATTTTACTTTAGAGTGGAAAAAAATTTCCCTAGCTCAAAAGACTTTTTTATGTGAAATATTTATTTATGTTGGTTCTTGTAATGGATAAATTTATTATAACACCTTAAGTTCCTATCTTGCTACACTTTCTATATAGAATACTATGGTTTAAATAGATGAAGAATCTCCAGCTAAAACCATACCTCATATTTTTATAGCTCATCTAAGATGTTGTTGTTATGGATTTCATTTTTTAATTTAATCACATGGTCTTTTAGGAAACCACTCATGGTATATACCATGATTCCAAAAATAGTATCACTTTGTGGCTACCTTCCTCTAAGAGTCATCTATGTAAAAAATTTCATGATTCTTCCACTAACTTTTTGAATACAGTTTTACACCTATTGATACAGTTATGGAAGGGATCCACTTATTTTCATTTGAGGTTTTTATCCTTCCTTAAAGCCCATTTATCTCCCCTTTCTTATACTTTAGTTGGGAAGTAATATACTTCATACATGTGCTTTATTAATTTCTAGATTTTATCCTCTCTTTAAATATTTTTTGGGAGGGATAATGATAATTTTCAGATCCTTCACTATGGAAATTTTCTTTTCCACTTCATGCACAAGTTCTTTAAGTAAGTCACTTTGACTATTCATTTTTTCACCCATCTTCACAATGTCATCATATTGGGACACATTCAATTTCCTAAAAATTTGATTCTATTCAACCATCTCTACTATGTGTGAAAAAAATTCATATATCTTGTACCTTATATTTTAAATCACTTTTGAGTCAGGCACTTCTCTTTGGAACCATATTTATACTCTTTCACTTTGGAAGAAATTTTCTCAAATTCCTTGTATTTAGTATAATTTTTATACCTTATATATATATATATCTACATAAATTAATATTAGATTAATTATTTTTAGTTTATTGTACACAATTTTTATCACTTCAACATCGATCTATTGAGACATAATTTTCTTTCTCATATCCATGTTTTCTTCCTTCAACCCCTGATCAAGATCCTCTAATATGTGGAAAACTTACACATTTTAATATCTTGATATCCCATCATCATTAGTAGTTAAAACATCTCTTGGAATATTAATATCCTTGGATAATATTATAGTATCATTGTATATGAAAGTATATATAAAATTATATTCATCTATACCTTCTATTTGTGAGCTGTTAGGCTCATTCTTCTCAACCACACACTTCTCAAAAAATATTTCATTATATAGAATTTATTTGGAGTTCTTCTTATTTATTAGATTATTTATATTTCCCATGTCATAATAGTAGAAAATAATTAAAGTCAAAAAACTAATCGGTTTAATTAAGAAAAAAACATATCCAACAAGACAAAAATTCCCTTTGATGCTAATTTTTGGTCCCACAAGGGACCTTAGTGAGAGATTCCTAGAGTGGGGGTGAATCAAGGTATGAAATTTATTTAAATTCCACAAGTAACCTTGAGAACCTCAATATCATAATTGATATTGACCTCAGTTATTAGTAGGGTCACTCTTGTGTTCACCTATTTAGTGATGATCTAATTAATTAGTGTGCTTATATTTTCCTTATTTAGACATGATAAATGATCACTCGATCCCAATACAATGATTACCTTCCTATAGAATATAATTAAATAATAAATAACAATATATAATAATTTTACTTGGTTCACCCACACTAGGCTACATACAAGGATAACACACTGATTTTTTTTCAATGTGAAAAAGATCCACTAATATTCACTAGTTTTATGGATATAATGTTTCAGCTATGGTCACTCCATGCCAGACTAAATTCCTTTATAGAATTTAGGTATGGATCAATGCCACCCAATAGTCACTCCCTTTGTCATCTCTCTTTACTCACCGATTTATGAGGGAAATATTTTTGGATCATAAGACAATGTAAGACTTCAATGTCTGGTTATTGTTTCATTGAAAAGTTCTCATTGATTGACACACTTCTCTTTCAAAAAATTACTATGAAATTCACCTTTATAGAAACTTCAATTTCCCTAATAAAATATTCTTTAAGGAATAATAACTTCCTTTTAAAATTTCTATAATGAGTACTGATCAATTTCTTTTCGGTTGTCTTGATACGAATGCCCAAAATTAAATGGATTGAAACTCTTCAATTTTTCACGCAACACTTTAAATTTCATGTTAATATTCTTTTTCCATGAAACTTTTTACTTTTTCACAACTATTAAATTTTCAGGATACTCACTTAATCATATAGGAATAATTTTTTTCTTCATGCAACTAATGTCCATGTGAATGCATTCATGAAACTCACTTTCTCAAAAAAACACAAGTCATTTATTCATATTTCTTATGTTTAAATTAATACTTTTCACAATAAATACCTTTTCAAAAAAATTCATGAAATGATAGGATTTTGATATTTATTGAGTCTATATTATTCCAATAGGGGGGACCTCTATTTATATATGTTTTCTAGGCCTTTACATAACTTCCTTGCACACAACCGACATGAACACAACTTTCTTGGTTCACTAAACTTAACTGATTTTACATTGCTTTTAGTGAGAAACTCACTACTATTATGAAACTACCATATATATTTCATGGTTTCACAAAACTCTTTATACTTCATGAAAATTTGGATTTTAGAAAACATTATAACTTTCATAAAACAATTTCCTTTACCTTTGTAACAAACCAGACCCGAACAGCCACCCAAACAGTGCTAAACGGGTTGGGTGTTACTACCTTAGGCGCACCTCCCCAAACTCCAAAGTCTACCAACTAGCAGCGAGGGTCTTTTTAGGTATTGTGGGTAGGATATACCCTCTCAGAGGATAATAATGGTATTGGTCAGTATAATAATAAAAATGAAATGCAATAAACGACTCAGCAGACTCGAACCAGTCCCGCATAGCGGAAGCACATTCAATATTGATAAACAGCGGAAGCAATAAATATAAATAACAGCAGCGGAAAGCAAACACAACAACATGATGATCACTTGTAACTATTACTGAACAACTAAACATGCATCCAAAACAGGTTATACATATCCATACATTAAAAGGTCACCAATGGATAAACATCCATAACTAAAACAAGTAAACATGATGATACATGAAAGAAATAAAAATAGAGTAAAATCCAGCTAAGCAAGACCTCAAGGTCCACAACTTCTCCTTGAAATAGCTATTGTAGTCCAGATCCTCAAGATGACCTTTTTCCTACACGTAAATCCATAAAGTCTACACACATCCTGAAGGACCCGTGCAGGTTGTGAGAAGAATCTCAGTAGGATACCACCCAATGGTGCATACCTAATATGAGTGTTTAAGCAGGCATGAATTTATAATGAAAACAAAAAAATACAATGAAAAAATAAACAAAAACTCCACTGGTGCTCAGCAGCCACCATGGATTGTCACCTGATTCAGCCAATGAAGGAACCTCTGTCATGTAACCCGATACCATGTGCCCCCTGACACTGCGTGTCTCAAGTATCAAAGTCCCGAAGGCATGCCCAACAGTAATAACCTGAAAGAATAGCGATATATATCCTCAAATAAGTAACTGATGGGAAAACGATGTTTTCCCTCAAATAATGTAACTGGAGGGACAACGATGTCTGTCCTCAAATAAATTACCTGGAGGGACAGTGATTTCTGCCCTCAAATAATGGTGAGCCTCTTCCCCCAACCCGATTTCCTAAATGGTATCCCCTGAAGGCTCCTCACCCTCCATGTGGCTTCCTATAGAAAGCACCCCCAAACCAATAGTACCTAAACTGCAACTAAAGAGGGTCTCTACCCACATGAGTGGTCAAAACCATCTCATCACGGAGTCTCTCTGTGTTCACACTACTCATAGTTCCGGGTGAGCGTTAATCACCAAAATAGTACCCAAGGCACAACACCTCTGACACCTCATGTCCCTACGACCATGATACTCAAGTCTGATGGCCTTTCCATCCTAGTAACTCAGGTCATGCCCATCCTGATTTTCATCTTGCCTCAAACTAACACCAATGATGCCCAATCATGTGGTCAGAACCACCCAACGTAACCCGGTCCAAGCCCAACCTGTGATCAGCATCACTCAAGAATATCTGGGCCTTTCCCAACAGAATCAAAAGGGTTCCAGCATATGCAATTCATCAATTAGATATATACACATTTAAAAAAACACAATAACAAGAAAAACAATCTAAACAGTTGAATTGCACTAGCCCAATAGTTATCTAACAACATCACTGAGGTCTTTAAAGCCTCTAACAAGTCATATCAAGGTTCAATAAACTAAACTCAACAATTTAGAACAATTCAATTCAATTAATACCATTTTGGCACCCTGACCAAAATTCCCTGATGAGCAACGAACACTCACCTGGCCCCACTCAAGAAAAACAGGTAACAGGGCATACCCAAAGGTATCTCATAGGTCAATGAACTATTAAACAAGAAATAACAGGTAAATTAGGGTCTCACTCAAAATACTGAAATACGTGCGTTAAGCCACGTCACCCAAAAATATGTGAAATCACAAAAAGAGGTATGAAAAACCTACCTGAGACTTGTAGATGTAGGAACGTCTGATATCGAGCTACAATTCAAAGCCAATATTCATATATCTACGTTTCCATAAAATCCCAGCAATTCCACTTAGGTGGAAACTGCGATGCATGAGGTAAAGAATCGATAACAGAATAGGGTGCGCGGGGTTAGCCTCGCTATTGCGATCAGGTGGCCACTGATGGATTGAACAATGGATGACGGATGGAGAATCTAGAGCTAGATATTTTCTTCAGGTTTTCGGAATGGAGAGGTCTCAAAGTTGGGGAAGAAGAAGATGTTTTATGAAATAATATGTGATGGCCTTTTACTGAAGCGAATAAAAAAAAGTACACGGCGTGTATTTAAGAATTACACACAGTGTAGTGGCCTTTTCCGTACTCCGACTTAAGCGGGATATCCACACGGCTTGGATGATCCACACGGGTTGACACCTAGCTTGAACCTAGCTAGTACGCATAAGAGAAGATACATGGAGTGTCGAGTAACACTACATGTCGTGTAGTAGGAAATTTATACATGGTCATCACACGGCATGTACTCAGCGAGCACACGATCGGTACTCACCTAACCCATACATGGATTGTAATTTAGGGTACATGGTGTGTAGTCTGGAAATTTCCAGAAAATCCCAGATTTTCCCAATTTCTTCAAGAACAAGTCAAAAATTCAAACAGGGTCGGGATTTTGACCTGTTCTAAAATCCTGGGTTCTTACAATCTCCCCACCTTAACATAGATCGTCCTCGAGCTTTCAAACGAATCCTAGAGATGGCACCAAACATACCATCCCAATTAAAATAACCTGGACTTCCCCGATTTAAAAGGTTCTAGCTAAAATCCTCAAGGGGGCTCCCCACCTTAGGAGTTTCCTAGCTCGGTCTCAACCCAACAAAACTCAAAAATATCAAAGGTTTACTAACCTTTTTCCCAAACGCGTGGTAATCTCGTGATGCATCGTCACCCCTGCGCCTCATTGGTGCTCTCGTGTCATTTCTGACACCCAATATATCCCACACTACATCGGTGTCCACCTCCATGAGGTCCTGCATCCCATGGACGCTCAAAATAAAACCTGATTCCATGCACCTTAAGTAACCTGCATCCTCGATACCCCAATGCCCATGAAACCTCAAGTAACCCACATCCTCGATTCCCTTGATTCTACGCATCTCATACATATATATAAAGATATCACGCACCTGATATGGTGCCAATACCACTGACCAGCATCTAGTAAGTCCACATAGACCTTGTGCATCATGTGCACTCAAAACAGACATGCCTCTATAGGTCATGCCAAAAATAAAATATGGAAATCACGGCAAAACCCGTGGTGTACCTCTAACCATTGTCGGCTCACCAGCCTGTTCATCCTTTGGCAACTCCACGACATGAACTTGGCCTGAATTATGGTTTCCTGATGCCTGACCTCCCTACGGTGCTACTCCAGTCACCATCCACTGACCCCTCAGCTAGATCTTGTTGTCCCTGTCACGTCCTTGTGCAGTTGAAACTCGGATACCCTCTCCTGGTACCGAACCTGAACCAACTACAGATGCCACCGTCTATCCTGGTCCCTGCCTGCTGGCTGTCTGAGAATGTTGCCTATAGAACCTCTCCAGATGCTTGACCTGCCCACATGCCTGGCACTCCTTTGTAGGCCTATCGCACTGAGTCCGAACATATCCTGGCTACCCACACTGAAATAAAACCATTGAATAACTGCTACAAGGTGTTCTAGATGATTCCTTGGCCTAATTTCCCTATTGGAACTCATCCCGTCCTCACTTCCTATTTTCTGAACCATCACCTGAAATCGTTCCCCGACCAACCTGGGGATTATCCTTCTAGTTTCCCTCTACTATGAGCGACTGATTCACCATCTCTAAGAATGAACCCAGCCTGAAGATATTCACCTGGATCTGAATGGCATGTCGTAGTCCATCCTCGAAGCGCCTCACCCTTGTCGTGTCATTGCTTACCATACCAGGTGAAAAGCGAGGCAGCTCAGTAAAAGTAGTTGCATAGTCCATGACATACATGTCTCCCTGTTGAAGGCTCAAGAACTCCCGAGCGCTATCATCCCTCAGTGTCTCTGGGAAAAAGTACTAAAATAACATGTCCTCGAAGTCCTTCCATGCCAGTCCCTCATGTCTGCGAGCCTGAACCTGTACATCCCACCAATGCTTTGCCGGTCCCCACAGCATGTACGTCACCAGCTTGACCCTCTTCCCTGGAGGCATTTCGAGCTACTCAAAGATCATCTGCATGCTCTCTATCTAATTCTTAGTCGCCTATGGACCACCCTCACCCTAAAAAAGTGGAGGGTGTTGCGACTGGAACTCCTTTTTCAGATATACCATAGATATCTATGTACCCTACGTGCCTCTGTCGATTCCCTATAAGACATGTACCAGGCTAGCTCGGAGCTGCTCATCGAGCCATGGTCTGAACGCTACCAAACCCTGTTGTTGCCCTACCTGCACTTGATCCTGAACCTGATCCTATCCCTGAGCCTATACCTATGGCTCATTCTATGCCTGTATTGGATCCTGAACTCGATCCTGCACCTGCGGCACTATATCATCACCCGCATGATGCTCCATCTAGATGTATAAGAGGAACCCATTGAATACCATAAATGGTCAGACAACCCATATATATATAACAATATATATATTCAACACAGACAAGGAAAGAAATAAAGAGGTAGTATAAAACAAATACCCTTACTCTCCCCCCACCGCAACCCATGCCCATGGCATCCCGGCCTCATAGACTCCTTACCCGCCCTCATCAGAGCCAAGTATCAAAAGTACCTCCGGTCATACCCATCCCGAAAACCAACGTTTCCTCAAACTGATGACCTAGTCACCCAATCCTAGTGATAAAAATCACCTCAACCATAGTACCTACCTGTTACATGTAATTCTGCTAAAATATAATCATGACATAACACATTGCAATAAACAAGAAATTCTATCAAGAATTTCACCTATGCACATTTCAAGAGAATACAAAGCATGGAAATTGAAATTTTCTTTACATGGTATTATCACATCACAAAGCATACATGCAGTTATGAAATTGAAATACCCTAAAATGTGATTATCAAGATCCAAGAAGATAATCCTTTCCATACCAGCCAAGGTTCAATTCTCCCATACCACACCGGGTCAAGGGTCACATATCACAATCAATAACATCACACACCAAGTGAGACACCAATATGGAAATCATATAAACTTTAATCTGATAAAAAATGAAACAACCATTCCCACCCATGGAAACTTGGTCAATCCCTCATACCTGGGGCTATAGGCACCCAAGCACAAGCTAGAAACCCAGTTCCAGTCACAACCTATCTCCAGTCTACCATATACCAAGTAGTGAAACTAGCAGAAATAAAACGTGAAGTCTCAATCTCATTAGTAGACATCAAAACAATGTTACTAAATCCATATAGAGAATCATCTGATACCACTTTGTAACAACTTGGACCTGAACAGCCACCCGAAAAGTGCTAAACGGGTTGGGTGTTACTGCCTTAGGCGTACCTCCCTGAACGCCAAAGGCTGCTGACTAGAAGCGAGGGTCTTTTTAGGTATATTGGGGAGGCTATACCCTCTCGGAGGATAATAATGGTACTGGTCCAAGTATAATAATAAAAATCCAGTAGAATAAAAAACTTAGCAGACTCGAACCAGTCGTGCATAGCAGAAGCACATTATATATCGATAAATAGTGAAAGAAATAAATATAAACAGAAACAATGAAAATTAAACACAACAACATGCTGATCACTTGTAACTATTACTGAACAACAAAACATGCATCCAAAACAGTTCATACATATCCATACATAAAAAGGGTGCTAATGGATAACCATCTATACCTACAACAAGTAAATATGATGATACAATAAATAAAGGAAAACAAAGTAAACTCCATCTAGGAAAGACCTCAAGGTCCATACCATCTCCATGCAATAGCTATTCCAGTCTATCTCCTTAATTTGATCTATTTCCTATGCATAAATCCATAAAGTCTGCACGCATCCTAAAGGTCCTGTGTAGGGTGTGAGATGAATCTCAGTAGGATACCACCCAATGGTGCGTACCAAATATGAGTGTTTAATAATGCATGCATTTATAAGGAAAACAGTAAAAAGTATGATGCACAAATTAATACAAACTCCATTGGTGCTCAGTAGCCACCATGGAGTGTCACCTTCTTTAGCCAATGCTGGAATCTCTATCATGTAACCCAACATCATGTGCCCCCTGACACTGTGTGTCTCAAGTATCAATGTCCTAAAGGCACTCCCAATAGTAGTAACCCAGAGGAACAATGATGTATATCCTCAAATAAGTAACCAGAGGGACAACGATTTCAGCCCTCAAATAACATAATCAGAGGGACAGCGATGTCTGCCCTCAAATAAAGTACCCGGAGGGACAGCGATGTCTGCCCTCAAATAACGGTGAGCCTCTACCCCCAATCCGATAGACTAAATGCTATCCCCTGAAGGCTTCTCACCCACCATCTGTCTTCCTACAGCAAGCACCCCCAAACCAATAGTACCTAAACCACAACTAACAGGGGCCTATACCCACACGAGTGGTCAAAACCACCTCATCACGGAGTCTCTCTGTGTGCACACTACTTATAGTTCCAGGTGAGCGGTAATCAAAAAAATAGTACCCAATCCACAACACCTCTGACACCTCATGTCCCTGAAACCATTCCGCTCAAGTATGATGGCCTTGCCATCCTAGTAACCCGGGCCATGCCCAACCTGACAGTCATCCTACCTCAAAATGACGCCCATGAGGCCCAATCCCATGGTCAGAACCACCCAACGTAACCCAACTTGTGATCATCATCACTCAATAATATCTGGGCCATTCCCCACACAACCAAAAGGGTTCCAGCATATTCAATTCAGTAATTACATATATACAAATTTAAAAAAAACACAATAATCGGTAAAACAATTTAAATAGTTGAATTGCACTAGCCCAGTAGTTATCTAACAATAGTATTGAGGTCTTTAAAGCCTCTAACAAGTCATATCAAGGTTCAATAAACTAAAATCAATAGTTTATAACAATACAATTCAATTAATACCATTTTGGCACCCCCATCCAAAATGCCCTGGTGAGCAACGACCACTCACCCAACCCTGCTCAAGCAACACAGGTAACAGGGCATACCTAAAGGTATCCCATAGGTCAAGGAACAATTAAACAGGCAATAACAGGTAAATTAGGGTCTCTCTCAAAATACCCAAATACGCGCATTAATTCATGCCACCCAAAGGTCTTTGAAAGAACAAAAACAGGTATTCACCACCTACCTGAGACTCATAGACATAGGCACGTCCAATATTGAGCTCCAATTCAAAAACGTTCTTCATAGATCTACGTTTCCGTCAAATCCTGACAATTCCACTTGGGTGGAAACTGTGATGTGTGAGGCAAAGAATCGAGAACAAAATAGGGTGTGTGGGGTTAGCCTCGTTGTTGCGATCCTGAAGCCACTGGCGGATTGAATAATGGATGACAAATGAAGAATCTAGAGCTAGATATGTTCTTCAGATCTTTTGAACATAGAGGTCCCGAAGTTGGGGAAGAAGAATAAATTTTATGAAATAAGACACAATGAACTTTCACTTAAGAGAATAAAAAAAGTACATGGAGTGTATTTAAGAACTACACATCGTTTAGTGGCCTTTTCTGTACTCCGACTTAAGCGAGGTAGCCACAGGGCTTGGATGCTCCACACGGGTTGACACACGGCTTGAACCCAAATAGTACGCAGAAGAGAAGATACACGGTGTATCAAGTAACACTACATGCCGGGTAGTAGGGAATTTATACACGGTCATCACATGACATGTACTCGGTGAGCACACGGCCGGTACACACCTAACCCATACATGGCGTGTAGTCTGTAAATTTTCAGAACATCCCATATTTTCCCAGTTTCTTCAGGAACAATTCAAAAATTAAAATAGGGTCAGAATTTTGACCCATTCTAAAAACTCGGGTTCTTACAACCATATTTTAATAAGGCGTTTTCATACATTAAATTTCAAAAAACTTCATGAAACTATTGATATGTTTCACACAATATTTTCATTTGTAAAAAAATATTTTCATTTTCTATATTACTTGAGATAAATAGGAATAACCATATTAACACAACCTTTAATTTGTGCAATACTTCTTACCTTTCTTCGTTTTCCTATGCCAAATTCTTGTATTCACTCAAAATCTTCCTGACCCATTCCTTTAGGAATATATCAAGGTCTTCATGGTCATAGATCTTTTCACACAATATTTTCATGATGCCAGCCTGTATGGGTTCTCCTCTTCATTAGATAGCTTTAACCCATCTCTTAGTATGATCATGATCAATATTAGGGCTCGTACAATGCTTCATGAAATATAATGATTTCTCTTAATTAGTAACTCCACCAAACATACACTGATTGAAATAGTGAACAAAAAATACAACCTGAACCAATACACCATGTAAATTTTATCATTGAATCTAATATTTGATGATTGAAAATTAATCCAAATCATAGAAACACTAATTTTCATTGGTGTTTGACACACAAAAATTTGATGAAGTTTGTGTGTTTCAAATAAGTTGTGTAAAGAATTTGATGAGGTTTTATTTTTTTTAATTAGAATTAATGAAAAAAATGTTCCATTGGAAGTAAATAACCAACAATTAAGAACTAGAAGTTTTATTTTTTGGATTTAATCCCTAAAATTTGGAGTTATAAAAGATATTTTAAAAGTTATCTTGGAAGTGTCATGTTCCAAAACTTATCTTGAAGTTATTCTGAAAGAGGATTTCTAAAAGTTATATTTCTTAGAAAGTAACTTATAGTAATTATAAAATTTGTGATAATGATGTTTTAGAAGTTATAAAGTTTTATCATCATAAAATTTGATTGATTATGGTTTTCAAGTATACTAATAATAGATCATGATGTAACAATTAATTTCACTCATTGAGGGTAGTAAAATGATAAAGACATGTATCTGAGGATACATAAGGGTTCTCTGAAGTGATATGTAAGAGTATTATGAGAATAATGGGTCTGAAATGTGGAAAACTATGGAACTTATTTTGACACATAAGGGTCTTTCATGCCATATTATATTTTTAAAGACATTAATATTTGATAGATAATGGTCTTTCAGACCATGAAATATAAGACATTTCATGAAGAATATTAGACAAAGTTTAAAAAATATATATTTCTGGATATGATCACACCATAGAAGTGAGTCACACTGAAACATGTTTAGAGTTTGAGAATATTTGGAAATTGATCATGCCATTATAAAAAGGACATGTTGTGATTGAATTAAACACACCATGATGTTTGGAACATAAAGAAAAATGGGATTATGTGAAAGTTACAAATAGAGATGTTTTGGAACAAAAAATAAGATCATGTTTTGAAGCTCCATGTTATACTAAAATGAAACCATAACACCCCTTATTTGGGGAACTTCTTTATTTTATTATATATTTTATGTTATAGAATGCTTGGGTTGGGCCTTATGAAGGTTTTAAATGTTTCTAAAGTGTTTTGGAGTGGTTTTGGAGTGTTCAAAGTTTGAGCATGGTTAGGGGAAACCTTGTGAATTCCATAGGTAATAGTGAAAGAGTTAGATGGGGTGTTTTGGGTAGGTTAATGGTGGGTTCATAGTTTAAAAAACTATGCAATACCTATGTGAATTAAAAAAATAGGATAGAGTTTATTTATACAGTTAGTATGCAGTTTTCCAAACTGTGATGACTAATCATGCATTGAGAATAATTAAATTTGAAAATTAATTTAAATAACCAAAAAAAATCCTTGAAAACCTCATTATTCCTCATATAATCCAAGATCTAGAATTCTATCACTCACCTAGGATATTTGTGTGATATAATTCCCATAGGTGATCAATTATAATAGATATAAGAGCATTATATCTAGAAAATTTAAGCTAAAATCCCTGTTTTTATTATCACTTCTCAATCCTATAATTTTCTCTAAAGTGGGACCTCAAATCAAGATTTTCTTTATTGAAACTATTGGTTAGATCATTTCTTGATAACTCTTATTTTTAATTCATTGAATCAATGGTTTAGGAATCTTGGATATTTGAGGTTGTGGGAGAATTATTCATACAAAAAATGTTTGGAGGATGGTGTATTCTCTTATTTCTACACTTTATCCTAGAAGGTAAAGGTTTATTGTTTTCTAAATCAATTTATTATTCCTTTAGTTGGAAAATCATTTTAAAATCATTTTTTAAAATCTATTTTCTTAGAAGTTATTAAAAACTATAATGGTGGGTGATACCCACATGGTGTTTGATTTAATGGTTTAATTAATTTGTTTTTCAAAATAAATGGTTTTAATGTGATAATTTGGCATGAATTTGGTGGGTGTCTGTTCATATTTATTTGGGTAGGACCATGTGATTTAGACATGGTCAAGTTTCAAATATTGTGGAACATTGGATTATATTTCTGAGTGATGACTTGGTACTAGAGGGATTAAAACCACTCATGAGTTGGACTATTTAGAAGTGGCCTTTGGGTAGTGGTTTCATTGGTTAGTGTTATGTAAGGGTGTATGGGTTCATTCCATGGGTGTGTTTTTTGTGCGAGTTATTTTACTACATTTGGATATATATATATATATGTGTGTGTGTGTGTGTGTGTGTGTGTGTGATGTGAAATTATTTTCATGATTTTTCCTATATTTTATTTTAAATAAAATGTGAGATAACATGTTTCTTATTTTAGTGTCATTTGGGGGAGGTCTCAGGGTTTACCTACTGGGTTGTACACATACCCCTAAATATGAATCTTAGTGAGTATAAATATACTATTTATCATGATACAAGAAAGGGGAAGGTTTAATATTTTACTAGTGGGACTATGTGATGCTATGATATTGAATGCCTAGAGTTGGAGCTTGAGGATGCTACCAAGTCTTATCATTTAGCATGGTTCCAATGTGGTGTTGGGTGTCTTTTTATCCCGATTTTTACTTACCTTGAGTATTATTGTCTTGAGATTATAGTCATTTGTTTTTTTTCTACTTCTATATTTACTCCTAATATTATTTATTTGTTGGGGAAATATCCCTCAAGGTAACATTGAAATATTTTTGGGTTGATTGTGTTTGTTGACAAACTGGGTTTCCCTGATCAGTTGTGGAGTTCCAAAGATATTATTGAAAAGGTATGTTATAAAAGATTCAATAAAAAGGAATGGATGCTTTATAGGTAGTACATAAATATATGTATACAAGGTGGCATCGTTTCCCAGTGTTTCCTAAATTTTTGTGGTCTAAAATCTAGAGTATGGAAAAGAAGTAATTTCATGTAAATGTAAAAATTTTCATGCAAGGGTGATGGTGATTTACAATGTTTCACGCAAGTAAATATTAGGGATCACCACATCAAAATACGACTAAGGAAAATGTGTGTGTAAGATATGAAATTTCATGAAAGATAGGGTTTTTATGAGACACAAGAGTTATGTGCAATAGTAGGTGAAAAAGAAGCTTAGACACCAAATAAGATGTCAAAATATAAAGTTCCATGCTTGAAAGAAGTTGTGCGCAAGGTAGGAGATTCTTGAAAAAATGGATTTCTTGTGTGCACAGTGGACGACGCACAAGAGAGTTGCGCATAGGGATGAACAAGTCTATAAATAGATGGATACCCTTCTATTTTAAGTATCTCAACCCTTATAGAAAATTATGGCTCTGAATCATGTAAGAGGTGCTCACAAAGCATAAAAGTTGCATGCAAAAGATTTGCATGAAGAAAAAACTCAAATGTTTGTTGTGCGAAGAAAAGAACTGGTTTCTATATGACCAAGGGAGATGCATGATAACTGTATTTTGTATATATAATTTGATGTGTTTTTATAAATGGATTCATTGAATATTAATTAATTTAATATAATATTTGTTCCGGATATTAATGTTTTGTGAAATCTTTTACCGGATTAACATTTGGATAAATATAAGTAAAACATGGAAATTGGGGAACAAAAAGGCACTTCGTGCTTCTTTGCTTCACTTGTGGCATGACATCAGATTTTGAGGATGATCATGGAGAATGTCCAAGGAAAACAACTGAAGAAACTAGATAAAACAGATATTCTAGTGCTTAAATCATAATTACACATTATGTAAAGTCATTATACGATGTGAAATTGAAAGTTGTGAACTTCATACAGGAATGATGATTACATGAAATGTAATCATATTACATATCGTGTAATCATATTACACATCATGTAAAATCCTGACACAATAAAAAACGCTGATTTCTAGCATATCATCTGATAGTATTTTAAAATATTTCACCATTGGACCAGTCATTAAACACAATATTTGACCCATGGAATACAATAGATCATATTAGGGATTATAAATAGTTAGTTTGACCGAGGGATTAAGAGATTCCATTCGATGATGGAGGGTCAACTACCGAGAGGCTTCCATAGGGTTCTAACCCAAATTTCTTTTTAGATAGTTTTTTATGAATTTATTTTCTTTCTTTGATGTAATAATTTGATGGTTTTAATTTAATTTCCAATCTATTTCCTTTAATGATTCCCTTTATCATTTATTCTTTTCTAATATCTTCACTATGGGTATTGGTTTATTCATCATCGATGACTACCTGGTGATGATTGACTAAACCCTATAGGGGAGAGTGGAATCAGTTAAAGGGGGTGTGTGCCATCATAATTAAATTTACATTTTCTTATAAATATGATTTTATGAAATAGTATCATGTTGTGCCTTCATGATTATTTTATCCATCATTGAATCTTGGACCATTTGTTTTAAATAATGAAAGAACCCCAACAGGATTAAGATGATTCATTCATGACCATTAAATGGAATTATTCTTCTTATTTTTCTAATATAAAGTTAATTAATCATAGTATTTTGTTTCATCTGTCCATGATGAATTGGGATTATACGGTAGTTTGATAGGGAATGACTATTTATTCTACCAATAAAATCATTTGGTTGTGCTGCTATTTAACATGATTATTTTTTCAAGAAAGGATGATTTTATTTAGCAAAACCACCCCGAGAAACTGATTCCCCTCTCTTATATTTTTCTATTTGAATTTAGTTATTTAAATTTCATAATTACTTAAATTAAATAAATCATAAATTTGAGTGACCTGACCTTTAGTTTAGAGTTTTCATTGATGCATTCCCTGCTCTTTGTGGGTTTGACCCCACACTTCTACTATACTATACCTTTGTAGTTAGTACAGTTTAGGATAATATAAATTTTTAATCTGGTCCACACCTAGAGAAATTAAAAACTCCTTTCAGGCACATCAAATTTTAGCACCGTTTCCAAAATTTGATGTGCCCACATGTGTCGCTGAATTCATGTGGGAAAATAAAACTAAGTATAAGAAGAAAAGGTTAGTCTCCAAAATCATCCATGCATAGAAAATAAGTTATGCCTCATAGCTCAGTTCTATAAATAAATTTATGTTTTTAAATTATAATATTGTAATAGTTCCTTGAATTCTATACCCATTTTCAATTTACCTCATAGTGAATTTTATCTCATCACTTAGGGTAAAATGAAATCAGAGTTACACTCATACCTTGAGTACATGTTTCTAACCACAGCCTTGCATCAGTTCTATCATCTCGAATTTATAAAGACAATTACAAAACTAATCATGAGGGCTTAGCAATTAGGTTCTGATGACTATGAGGTTGTGGGTAGGTGGGTAAAAAGTAAAAATCAAGATCAAAATTAGGGTAATCTCTAAAGTATAATGCATGAATGTATTGAAAAGTGTAATACAGTGACTCCTCCAAGCTATTAAATTACACACTCCCAACATCTCAAATTGGATCCATGTATATTTCAAGTAAGTGCAAAAAGGGTATCTTATTCCATTCCTTTTTCTTTTTTTTTTGAAATTCATGTCTAGGCTAGATCTCACATCCATCCCCTAATCACATATGATCCTCTAGAGGATTTATCGGTCTGGAAATTGTGATTTTTGACCTTCCTAATACAAAACCCTTGTTAATTTTTCTTTTCATTTTGTAGTTTGAAAAGGAACATAATATAAGTGAAATGCTAAAAAGTATACATGGTTCGCAATCAAATAGCATGATGAGTATGCCAATACATCTCTATAATAAAATCATCATGTGTTATCTAAAATACTCCTCCACACTTGTTCAAAGTAAATTCATGTATTACACAAAGAGCAGGGTAGGAAGGGAAAATCATATTGGAATAGATTCATCATATAAGGTCATTCATGGAAACTATGTGCTTAATGATGGAAAGATGTAAGGTGGGTATGAGGAAATAGCGACTTAAAAAATATTGCCTCAATCATTTTAAAATTATACCTTTTCATCCATAGACTCAATAATATCTCAATGAATGTTCTGATAGGTTTACATGTCCCAGGTATTACTAAAGAAATATGATCTGAAAAGGATATGCAAATGTAGTCTTAGAATCCTATCGGGTAATGAGAACAAAAATAGAAATTGGAAATCACTAGGGTATAAAACCAAGTAGTAATTCAATTAACCATAATTTCAAAAATGTCGAATTTGAAGTAAATTTATAAGATCATAAATAATTATAAAAAATATATACGGTAACAAAACATGGATTATAACAATTCAAAACTTATCCTTTTCTTTTATTTAAATGGGAATAATGTTTTTTGGGTTTAAATCATGCTTATAATTAAAAAAATGTCTCCTAGAAAAATGAGAATATGTAATAATCCAAGTGTATCTAAAGTTAAAATCATGACAAACTCCCCGACACTTAAAAGTGGACAGTGTTCACACTATTCATGGAATTATTATGGAAGTGTTATAACATATAAAGATCAGAAAAATTTGAAATGGAAGCAGACAATTGGAAAAATAAGGGAATCAATAACTCCCTATAAGAATTGGTATACCATGAGGTACTTGGGATGTATTTGGATACTGAAGTTAGATCACCTGCAGAATGGGTTAGAAAAAAAATCTTGCACTTGATTTAACATTAGTCTATAAGTTTAAAACATTGATAAATAGAATAATATGTTGGTTCATAGTATGATGAACATAGGAAATGAATTTTAGTTATATTTAGTAGATTTTTACAATAAATCTCAACATGACTCAAAATGAAAAAGAAAAAGTCTCAAGAATGAAAACTCAATCGAGAAAATGATGAACTACAAGTTGCCTCCTGCAAAGCACTAACATGACATCATCAACCAGACAGATGGACCAAAATATCCTACAGTGGGGTCTATCATCTTAGTTTCTCCTCTTGCATTTAATATCTACTGGTGTCCATATCCTCCAACTCATGGGGGTCTGTTAACTGAATTGATGACTTTAGGGGTATCTTGATCATGAACCAGATGTGGAAGGAATGGTATCATAGCTCAAGGTGGTTGTTACTGGGCATGGATCACCAATAGAAGTTCCTGAAGTTGGTGTTCGATTTATGTGAGGCGCTGGATAACCCTTTGGACTTGAAAAAATGGTAGAATTTCACCATCGACAACCATGGATGACATAGAGGAGCTAGACATAGACATTTTAAATTTGAAATATATGAAAATTAATCCAATTAGAAGTGAAACAAAATCAATCCCCACATATATATAACTGACCAGTACAAAAAAGTGGCATACACAAATGTGAAAATAAAAAGAAGCAACCCCATATCAAAAAATGTACAATAAAAAATGAGAAAATTTCCGATTAAGATCAACTAATAGGGAAAAAATATCCTCTAATCACTACTATAAAACTTAAATTTAATAGCGTTGGTATTTATCATCACTAAAAAATAGCACTGATAAATGGCATCTTTATCAGCACTGATAAATTTAACCATCTATCAGTCCTTTTTTTAGTGCTGATAATGGTCCCCTTTAACAGCATTTTATTTTTAGCACTGATAAAGAGTACCATTTATAAACACTTTATTTTTAGCATTGATAAAGCGCACCCTTTATCAGCACTATATTTTTAGTGCTCATAAAGGAGTCCTTTATCATCACTTTTTTAGCATTGATAAAGGTATGAATAAATAAAACATAATAATTAAATAAATAAAAAAATGAGACTGTTAAATAAATATTACAAACTTTATTAATTAATAATTATTGATAAAAATGAATAAATTGATTATATAAATTATAAATACTAATAAATAGTATGTATTAAATATATAGATATGAAGAATGAAAATTATACAAATTAAAATTAAAAATAAGTAAAGTGAGAAAAATATTAAACATTTTATTAATTAGATGATTATTGATGATGTTAATGAATAATACATATTAAATATATAGGTATAAATTAATTTATATAAATATTCTTTATATATTAAAGAATATTTATGTACTATATTTATTGAATAATGGTTTATAATTAAAAATTAATATGAATTAAAAATACTAACTAATTTCATAAAGTAATCGACTTATAATTGAATGTCGTTTGATTTTTCAATTTAACATAGATCAAATGTGTGTTATATTGGTTTCACATATACTTAATTAATGAATTTTTATATACAATGTACACAGAAAAACCTTATACATTTTTTCAATATTATTAAAGAGTGGTTACTTTTAATTTATTCAATTTCACTCATTTTTAACATGCATGCACTTAAAATTAGATATTAATTGTTAATGTCAAAAAAATATCTGTAAAAAAATATTTATAAATAAATATATTTAAAAATGTACATACTATATTTATAAAATTATATTTTTATAGTTATAAATAAATAAATATTTTTTAAAAGTATTTATATAATTATAAATAAATAATTATATATATTTAAATAATTATAAATAAATAATTATATATTTAAATAAATAAAAAATTATGATAAATATATTTAAATAAGAAATATATTTACTATATTTATATTTATATATATTGATTAAGTATATATATATTTAACTTTTTTATTAATAATTATAATTTTAAATCCTTTATCAATGCTTAAGTAATAAGCGCTGATAAAATAAATCTTTATTAGCGCTTTTTTTAGCATAGATATAGATGAGGGTTTATCAGTGCTTAAATAATACGCACTAATAAAAGGACTCTTTATCAGTTCTTTTTAAAAGTGGTGATAAAAGTGACTTGATCTAATTAAAAAAACCTAACCTGTTGCGAACCAGTCACGATATCAGAAAAAACCTATTAAGAACCCTTTGAGGGTGATTCTCATTCAATCTCCCCTTTCTCCAAATCTGATTTTCTCCAACCTTTCTCTCAATCACTTCACCATAAGGTTCTAGATCTGTTCAATGGTTTTCCAAATCTTTCAATCTTGATCTCAAAGTACAAAGTGGCATTGGCAATTCTTAATATAACCTTGATTGTGTGGTTTAAGCAGCATCGCCCTTCAGTGGAAACCTTTGATAGGTTAATCTTTGAGACTTGGGGTTGCGAGATTGAGAAATGTTAGGTCTTCTCAACACAAGGAACATCATGATTCGGTTTGCTTTGGAGGAAGATCTGGTAAGGGCTTGGTCCAGTGCCCCCCATAGCTGAACGATATCTGGTTCTATCTCTTCAGGTGGTTATATGACATCCATATGAAGTGTAAAATTCCAACATCAATGATTTGGGTTAGTTTCCCCAAGATCCCGTTACCTTGTCAAAATCTAGTGATTATACACATGCTAGGGAATCTCGTTGGTAGATATTTATGTTTTTATTGTAGAACCTGATCAGTTTCTCACCTTATTTCTCATCGCATTTGTGTGGAAGTTGATGTCTCGAGAGTGCCTATAGATTATATTTGGATTATAGTGGGGATGAATTTTGATGCAAGCAGGTTGTGCAGTTTGAATCGTGAGTCGATTTATGTGGTTCCTGTAAGAAATCAGGTAATTCTACGTCTTCCTATAGGCAAGAGACCAAAAACCATGAACAATAGTAGCTTTCAGTTTCTAGAGATAACTACAAAGGCTTCAATCCTGGTGTTGGTGAAGGACCAATGGGGTAGAGTTATTTGAACATTTATACTAACCTGTGCATTGCAAAGGCTGTTCAATGCAAGTCTCAGGGGGGTGCATCTCCTCGGTTAATGGAAGTTATCAAATTCTATATATGAGAAATTATTTTTATTTATTCATCATTTTATTTCTATATATACTTTTTAGATCTAGATATACATTTAATTAACATTAATTTAATTTATACTTAAATTACCAATAAAATATTGTAAACTCATGTTACTTTCAAAATAATTAAATTAGGTAACTATATATATAAATTTTTGAAATAATTAAACTTTAAAAAATTTAAATAATTATATTTTATATACAATTACCCAGAATAAAAATTATTATTAATTAATATAATTTATAAATTATTATTAACAGTTTTTTTTAGTTCCACTAGAAAAATGGTATTATATATATATATATATCAAATAATATATTGTATATTTAAATAAATTTAAATATGATATATATATATATATAATTATATATAATTATATTCAAATAAAGTTACTAATATAATACATATATATATAACATATATATATAATATTTAGGTCAATTCACTTTATTTATCTATGTATCGAATGAGGAGTGACCTCCATTTTATAGTTTTTCATGGTGGAAGGCATGAACCCCATTCAATTTTATTGCCTATTGAGGTAAGTGTGAATGAATTAAATGCCTCCATTGAACTTTTTTCTAGTCATATAAAACCCTATAATTTTTTTAATAAAATAAAAACTATTAAAAAAATCAAGTTTTATAAAAAAACATTAAAAAAACCTCAACCAATTATTTTATGAAAGTTTTATTCGGATCCTTGTAAAGGATTTTAAGGATAAAAATGAAATTAATTCATCATTATATCTACCTACACATCAAATCAAATAAATTAATTTTAGTAACATTCACTCATCAAATGAAATTACACTTTAGCAACCCAAGACCCCTGGGTTGTATATCATTACAATTGCGTATTCTGATTGTTCAGTCTCCACCCTCTCCATTTCTTTCCCACCCTTCACTCTATCATTTCTATGATTGTGTGGAGATTTTCTCTAGAAGGAGTTAGTGTAAATGTATTCGTCGAGTTAATAACAAATTTAAATGGTGTAATTGTCACAGATGGGAGTCATTTCCCCTTTTAGAGAACACAATGAAGTACAATTGTCATCCTCATCATTTTCATCTCCCGAACAATTATTATTGCATTTTGTTGACTCATACCTCATCTCTTTTATGTTGCTTATACTAATCTAATCATTAGTTATCCCATGTATGACTACTGCTTAGATTATTTTGAGAAACATAGGTTCATGTCCAAAAGAGATGGAGAATGTGTGTCAAACAACAAAATGAAATGATAACTATTCAGGATATGAGTTGATGAGGATGAAAATTGTAATTTATTATGCTCTCTAAAGGGGGAAATTCCTCTCATTTGTGAGAATTACACCATTGGAACTAGTTATTAACTCAACGCCTCTATTGAAACCAACTCCTTCTAGAGAAAAGCTCCACACAACTAAAGAAACGAGAGAGTGAAGAGTGGGAAAGAAATGAAGAGGGCATAGATGGAAGAATCAGAATACGCAACTGCAGTTCTGTGTAGCCTGAGATTCTTGGGTTGATACAGTGTAATCTCAACTAGCGAGTGTATGTTACTGAAATTAATTTATTTTATTTGACGTGGAGGTAAAGTTAATAATGAATTACTTACATTTTTATCCTCAAAATTATCCACAAGGATCTGAATAAAACTTTAATAAAATAATTGGTTGAGTATTTTTTAAATTTATTTTTGATAAAAGTTAGATTTTTAATAGGTTTTATTTTCTTAAAAAAATTACAAGGTTTAATAAGATTGGAAAAAGAGGTTGATTGAGGTGTGTACTTCATTTACACTTACCTCGATAGGCAATAAACCTAAACGAGGTTCACACCTTCCATTATCAAAAACAATAAAATGGTGGTCACTACTCATTTAATACGTAGATAAATAAAGTAAATCAACCTAAATATTTCATATATATGTTATATATATATATATATTATAATAGTAACTTTATTTGAATATATATATATATTATTATTTATCATTTTTAAATTTATTTAAATATAAAATATATTATTCTATATATATATAATAGTATTTTTTCTAATGAAACAAAATAATAATAATAATAATAATTTTTAAATTATATTAATTTTAAATAATTATTATTCTTGGTAATTGTGTTTGTTATCTATTTAAAATTGTTAGTTTAGTTTAAAAAAATTCACTCACTAAAATCAAAGCAAACACAATTAGATTGTATTGACAATTTAAGACGTCGATTCATAAGTCCTTTGTTATGTGTAGGAACCAATATCATGTCAAACCTATAAACAATGTGATCAGTATAGGTGAAAGTGCATGTTTATAGTTCAAAATGAAATTTTTGTAAAGAAAACAAGTGACATACTCAAAAATGAGAAAAATAATTCGGATCATTTTGATACTTTAGTAAAATGAACCATAAGTCATTTGAGATGTGTAGGAATTAGACGTACCTCAATCTGATGCACGGTGTGACCAGTATGACTCCATGTGTATCTTTTTATTTAAAAATGACATCAATTTTAATAAAAAGGGAAACTAACCTAGTCAAAACTGAGAAAACACATTCATATTGTTTTTATACTTTAGGGAAATGATCCATAAGTCATTTGTGACATATAGGAATCATCTACACCTCAATACGATGCATGGTGTGTCCAGTATGACTCAATGTTTCCGTTATCAGTTTAAAATTGACTGTTTAGTTCAAAAAATGCCACTCACTAAAAATTGAGAAAACACACTAGGATTTTATTGATAATTTAGGAAATTGACTCATAAGTCATTTCTGATGTGTAGGAATCAGTCTCATGTCAAGCATATACACAATGTGATCGGTATGAGTGCAAAGTGTTTGTTTTCAGTTTGAAATGAAATTTTAGTAAGAAAGACATGTGACGTACTCAAAACCAAGTAAACACGTTAATATTGTATTGATAATTTATGACAATGATCCATAAACCATTTGGAATGTGTAAGAATCCTCTATACCTCAATCTGATGCACAGTATGACCGATATGACTCAAAGTTCATATTTTTATTTAAAAGTAACATCAATTTTAGTAAAAAGGACAACTCACCTCCTCAAAACTGAGAAAATGCATTTAGATTTTTTTATAATTAAGGAAAAAATCCATATGTCATCTATGATGTGGAGGAATAATCTACACCTCAATCTTATATATGGTGTGTCAGGTATGAATCAATGTGTCCTTTATCAGTTTAAAATCAACATTTTAGTTCAAAAAGTGTCACTCACTAAAAATTGAGAAAACATAATTGAATTGTATTTTTAATTTAGGAAAATAATTCAGATGTAATTTTTGTTATGTATAGATAAGTATCACATCAAAATAACACATGATATGAATATTATGAGTCAAAGTGCATGTTTCTAGTTTAAAATGACATTTTAGTAAAAAAGACAAGCAACGTACTCAAAACTGATCAAACATATTTGAATTGTTTTGATACTTTTGAAAAATGATCCATAAGTCATTTGAGATGTGTATAAATAATACAAACCTCAATATGACACATGGGGTGACAGGTATGACTCAAAGTGTGTTTTTTCAATATATAAGTATCATTTTAGTTTAAATCGTGCATCATATCATCAAAACCTAGAAAATGATCCTAGATTGTTTTATCTTCATTTAAAGTCTATATTAATACTTTATTTTATTTATTTTTTGGTGTTTTTGGTGTTGTAGTGTGATTTTAAAGCACACTGGACTGGTGGGGTAGTGTTTTATAACAACACACTAAAGTATGCCCCATTATCAACACTTTTAAAAGCATTGATAAATAAGTCCTTTATTTGGGATTATAAAAGATCTAATAAATGGTCATTTATTATCACTTATAGAAGCACTGATAAATATTCCTTTATTAGTGATTTTTGAGTATTGATAAAAGACTAGGGCTTTTAACATCACCATAGTAGTCAACGCTTCTTTAGAGCTGATAACGGCCATTTTTAGCACTGTTAAAGGCTTATTTTGTAGTAGTGAATGTCAGATCGCCTGCTGATGGTGATGAAAGTTATCATGCTAGATCAGTGGATGAAGTGGTAGTAGGATGGGTGGGTTGGTAGCAGAGGGTGGAGTCATGGAGCTGGATATATGGGATGGGGTGGGTGGTGGAGAGGTATCGATCCGTAGGGAGGTCATGGGCCTGGTAGTGGGATTGAAGAAAGGTACCTCTGTGGATGAAGAGGTGTTCATCCCCTTGTTATTCCATGCTTTCACAACTAAGTATTTCTACTAGGTAGTGGGTTTAATAATATTTAGGGGAATTTTAGAGTGGTCCATTTTTTATGCGGGAATGATAGAAGAGGAGGTGCTGACAGGGGTGGGTGGTAGTGGAGTGGTGAAATATAAAGGCTTGATGAAAAAAAGATGAAGATGAGTGGAAATATGATTCAGGTTTGTAGGATTCATAGCTGTATAGCCTAGATTTCTATCAAAGTGTGATGGGTGGGTGGACTGATGGTGGATGAGGGGGTGGCAGAGGTAGGAGGATGGGCAGGTGGTGTGTGGATCAGCTGGTGGGTCTACTACTACTGGTGGATATGCTACTCCATGTATGCCCAATACCCAGTTATATACATCATCATCCTTCACCAATAACTTCATATTGTACAGAAAAACAAAGTCAAGGATCTCAATGGCCCCCCGAGAGGTAAGAGGAAGGGATGCATCGAAAATGCTGTGGTATCTAGTCAGGTGAGTAATAAAAGATCCTCCCATTATAGTACCTCGAGTCTGCTGGGAATGAACCTTGTAGTAATGATAAAACTTCACATCCATATTGACGGGTGGTCCTCCCATAGCTGCTTAAGGAATAAGCATGTCCACCTGTTTGATGCTCCCACATGACTCATCCCTAGAGAACCGCCGATGAGTCATAACCCTATGAAGAACCTGTAGATATAGGCTCCCTAAATGGGTAGGATTTATGATCCTCAGGTCATGGGGATGCTAAGGGTCCTATGAAATCATCTTCCATAGATGCTGTGAATTGGCTCAGGGTGGCTCCAGCTGAAGTATCAGGAAGACCAATGATTTAGCAAATTCCTCTCTATAAATTCCTAGTCCAATCCCGAACTCGACGAATGAAAGCTCATGTGGATTGACACCTAGGAGAAATATGAGGCTATCAATGTCCATCTCTAATGTGGATATGAACTCTAGAAAAATATCTCTATATGTCTCATCGTGAACCTCGACAATGCAGTCCAAATGTAATGTCTCTAGGAGGTTGATGACGACATCATTGATGTTTAGTCAGGCCAGGATAGGCAGGTCTAGGGTCTTGTTTGTCCACATCATCTTTTCTTGCAGCCTAATGATATTGACATGGTGTTTTAGGTTGGAAAAGAAAAGGGCTGGGTGAATGTATAGGTTTTTATCACTGGAGGAGTCCTCAAAGATGGAGGAGGAGTTGGGTTGGGAAACTAGTGGAGCATGGGCAGTTGCAAGAGGTGCAGAAGGTTTGGATGAAGTGGTACCACATGGGCTCTTGGAAGACGACTACTCGTCATGGTTAGATGATGATATGGAAGGTTGCAGGCATTTGGTCCATCCCTCCAAGGAAAGAGGGTGAGGGGTGTGGTTTGGTAGAAACTGAGGGAGGAGGAGTGCAGGTGTGTTTTGGTGGTCAAGAGGGAGGTTGGGGAGGATGAGGGAGGAGGATTGTGGGTTGATAAGGAGAGGGGGATTGGGCTTGCAAAAGAGGAGAGGAGGGTACGGTTGAGAGAGGATGGTGGGTTTGGGATGGTCAAGAGAGGGGAAAGATATGAGTGTCAAGGGAGGTGGATGGTTGGGAGAAGAAGGGGGGGTTCGGGGGTGGGTCTTGAACCTAGGGTTTATAACCTATGTTTTTAAAAACATATCAAGTGACTTACACAATTTGTAAATAGGGTTCACGTCGTGTACTGGTGTTTTAAAAATAATTTTTGGATGAAAAAGTACATGTCGTGTAACATAGTTACACGACATGTAATTTTCTATTCTAGTTTAAAACTTGTTCATACCTATCCTTTAGCTCCTATATTATCTAAAACTTTCCTAATTATTATCCTAATCTAACCTAGGTTATGATGTCCTACCCTGGTTTTCTTCCCTGTCAGTGATTTTTTTAACATCAAGAGCATGACTGGATTAAATATCAAGTAAACTTAAGGATGATAACACAACCTTCATGAAAGGGTTCTTAAAATATTTTCAATATTTGGATATTTACTTTAAAAGGTGGTCCACCCTCTCTCTGAATTTTTATGGTCTCATATGGGAAAACATGAATGACTTAAAAGGGTTAGAACCATTGAGATTTTAGCTTTCTAGGGATTAATTTTAATCTTGAGTTGAATTAGAGGACCTTATTTTCTATGAAAATGATAATACATGCAATGCATTGATCATGAAATTTATTTGTTCTTTTCTTGTAGATTCTAGAATTTTTATAAACATCCTTCATGATTTCTTCTATCTTAGTCAACTGTAGCATTTGAGCTTCTCCAGCATTCTCAGAATCCAAATTCATCTTCTTGATTGCCCAATACGAGCAATGCTCCAGTTCAATTGGGAGATGACATGGTTTCCCATAAACTAATCTGAATGATGTTGTACCTATGGGTATTTTGTATGTAGTACTTTATTCCCATAGTGCAATATACAATTTTTTACTCTAATCACTTCGGTTGGTGTTCATAGTTTTCTCCCGGATTTTCTCGATCTTCCTATTTGATAGTTCAACTTTCCCACTTGTTTGTGGGTGGTAATGGGTTCTTGTATTGTATTGAATTCTGTACTTTTCAAGTAATCCTTTCATAGATTGGTTGGTGAAAAGTTTTACTCGATCACTGATTAGTAATCTTAGAAATAAAAATCTTGAAAACACATTCTTTTTCAAGAAGTTCATGACCACTTTTTATGTGTTATGTGATGTTTATTTGGATTCTACCCACTTTAATATGTAGTAAACACCGACCAGAATGTTGGACTTGTCATGTGAATTGGGAAATGGTCCCATGAAGTCTATTCCCCATAAATAAAATATTCCAACTTCCATGATGGGATTTTGAGGCATTTCATTTCTTTTCCCAATATTTCTAGTTCGCTGGAACCTATCACATCTTTGAAAAAAATCCCCATACGTCATTGTGTAGCATGGTCCAAAAAATTAAACTTTATTGAATCTTTGATACAGTGTTCTTGGGTCCATGACATCTACCTATTGGTGAGGTATAACACATTTCTAGTACATTTTGGATTTCTTCTTTAGGAATGCAGTGTCGAAATAATCCATCAATGTAATGCTTGAACAATAGTGGTTCATCCCAGTAGTAATATTTTTCTTTAGCCAAAAATATTTTCCTCTATTTATATGAGAGGCCTTGATGTAAAAATATTGTTCCAAGATAATTGGAAATATTAAAGAACCAAGATTTCACCTTAATTCAAAACATGGTTTCATTAGGGAAATCAACTTTTATATCAGTATTGTCATTGTCCATGATAATGGGTAGAGTAAGTCAGGATAAATGATCAGCAATCACATTCTCCATGACTTCTATGTCTTTGACCACAATACAAAATTATTGTAGTAGGAGGATCCACCTTATCAGCCTTTTATTGGAATCCTTTTTGTTCATTAAGTACCTTAAGTTTTCAGGATCGGTGTGCATGATCTCCATAGATAAGACCAAATTAGAACAAAAATTTTAGAAGGAATACACAAAAACCAAGAGTTATTTCTCTATAGTTTTTTAGTTTAATTGGGCTTCATTTAGTGTATGAATGAATAAATTGGAAATAATATGTGACAGACTCATTTTCCTAAAATAGTGCCAAGAGAAAAATTAATGGCATCACACATCAGTTTGAATTCCTTGTCCTAGTTGGGTGAAATGATCACATGGACTACTATCAGTATCTTATTCAAAGTATTTAATGCATTATGACATTCCTCATTAAATTAAAATGGAACTTCTTTTGATAATATGTGTGTCTTTGGGTGGAAAAATTTTTCAAAATCTTTGACAAATCACCTGTAAAATCCAGCATGGCCCCCAAAGCTTCTTATACCCTTAACTGTGGAAGGTTCAAGTAAATCCACGATGACTTTGATCTTGGATAGATCAACTTACATTCCTTCCTTTGAGATTTTATGCCTGAGTAATATTCCTCATTGAATCATAAAATGGCACTTATCCAAATTTCGGAGTAGAAATTTTTCATTACACTGTCATTTGACTAGCTCCAGATTTCTTAGGCAAACTTCAAATGATCTTCCATAGACTGAGAAGTCATCCATGAATATTTCTATGAATTATTCTTCCATATCATGGAAGATATGCCTCATGCATATTTGAATTTTTTCTAGATTATTACACATTCCAAATGACATGCACCTTTAGGAAAAGGTTCCAAATGGGCATGTGAATGTGGTTTTTGGGTAATCAGCTGGATCGACTGCAATCTGGTTGTATCCTAAATATCTATCCACAAAATAGTATAATTAATGTCCTAAAAGTATTTATAACATTTATACCATGAACGGTAAAGGAAAATTATCTTTTCTTATTACTGCATTCATGCTTCTATAATCCATACAAAATCTTCATCCATTGATGGGGCATGTTGAGATTATTTCATTCTCATCAGTCTTCTCCACTGTAAGTCCACCTTTCTTAGGAAATATTTATATCAGGCTCAACCATTCTATATTAGATAAGTAAAATATTATTACTACATCTAGAAGTTTCAACATTTTATTTTTGAAAACTTTCTTCATTGGGGGTGTGATCCGCCTTTGAGGTTGACGTTAGGGATTTTAATCTTCTTCTAGTATAATCTCATGGAGGCATTCAGTCATACTAATCCCTTTGATTTCTTATACTCCATAAGAAATTGACTTTTTGTCTCTTCAACACTTCAACAAATTTTTCTTCTTATTACTGAGAGAGTTTAGAATTGATGATAACTAACCTGGAGGTTGAATCTCCAAAGTATGAATACTTAAGGGTACCGGGTAGAGGCTTCAACTATAGTATTTGTGGTTGAATAACTGAGGGGTTATAGGGCATGAATATATCCCTCTTGATAGGTTCATTGAAGCTTACTTCCTCAAAATCATACTCTTCTTCTGTATCTAAGAGTGACCACTATATTCTTCTATTTCCATGTATTCATTTCCTTCTTGGGTAAGACATATGGCACTACAATCAATTTAATTTTCTAATTATTTGGAATATTTGATGAGGTTTAATAATACTTGGTCTTCTCAAAATCAAAAGATCATATGTCCTTGATTCACATCTATTAGATCCTTTACCATGTCTAAGAATAGTCTTCCCAAAATTATGGGGATGTCACCTTCTTCTTCCATGTCCAGAGCTAGGAAGTCCACTAGAAATATGATTTTTACAAATTTGAGAAGAACATATTCGAGAATTCCTCTAGGATAATTCCTTGATCAATTATCAAGTTGCTATGCTAATCAAGCTGTTTTTATCTCTTGGAGTCCCAATTTTCAAAATAAACTCATTGGCATTAAGTTGATTCTTTCTCTAAGATCGTACAGATCTCTTTCAAATGTGCATTCTCCAATATCACATGGAATTGAGAAACTTCATGGGTCTCTCATATTTGGTGGTATTTTCTACTAAACAACAACATAACATTCTTCATTCAATTAAATGACACTAATATATTATATTTTTATTTTATTGGATAACAGATCCTTCAGGAATTTGTCATACTTGGGAATTTGAGCAATAGATTCTGTAAATGGTATGTTGATATGCAGCTGCATGAACATCTCCATAAACTTCTTGTACTATGACTCATGTCTTCATTGTCTTTATCTTTTTCTGAAAAGAATAGGTGGATTATATGGTGGAGGTGAACCATAAACTGATTCCTTTGGTTTCTCAAGGGTTTGGGTTTCTATAGTTGATGATAATTCTTGAGGTGTCACTTTTGTGGTTTTCTCAACTTCTTCTTATATTGGTGGTTTCCCCTTAGGATATTATGGTTTCCTTTCATCTCTTCTACCAAGTTGTTGAAAGTCCAAAATCTTTACACTCATTGTCACTATAGATTTAGCTTATTACCTTGGGTATGTCTTTATATTACCTAGTAAAGTACCTGGTAATCAGTCAGAAAAAGTCTTCGAGATTTGACCCAATTTAAATTCAAGGTTCCGTAAGTCAGATTTTTTGTTTTGCATCTCTGTCTCCTGAGTTGTTAGTCACTATTATGCCTTTTGAACAAAGGTATCCAGGAGGTTCTCTAGGTTACATTAGAGAAGAGCAGGTTGTTGCTGTGGCCTTGGATGAGGTGGCTGAAACTGCTGTAATGCTCTTTGGGGGAATGGTTTTTGCATCACTTATTATTGTGGTCTTGGTATAGTGTTCATGGGTGGATACCCTAGTGGTCCTTGATTTCAAAATGGTGCTTGAACACTTCTCTATTTAAAATATTCTCGATTATTCTAATGTGACTGCCGATCCTACCTCTACTGATAATATTGTATTTGTTGTTGGAATGGAGGGTTTTTCTAATTTAAATTGACATAATTATAATATCGAGCTTGTAGTACATCAAATAATTCCTTTTATTCTTGATATAAGTGTGGGCCACTGCACATTTCACATGATTGTATTTCCTTTCTAGGGGCAGAATGGGGTTGTGTAGTTGGCAGTTGGAATGATTCTAGCTTCTTTGTTAGCACATCGACTTTAACTGTTAGTCTTTTATTTTCTTCTGATTAATAGATGTCATGCTGATGTGGTCCAAGATCACTTTTCCACAGGCTATCATTGTGAGAAACTTCATCAATAATGGCTCTTTAGTCTTTTGGTGACTTGAACATCAGTCCTCCATCTCCAGCAACATCGATGGCTATTTGTGCAGTTGGATAGAGGCCTTGGTAAAATGTTTGTAGCTGAATCCACATGTCCAGTACATGATGTAGGAATTTACTCATTAGCTACTTGAATCTATCTCATGCTTCCCAAGAAGATTCTCAATTAGTTTGAGTGATTTTATGAATTTTATTCTGTGTTTTCCATGTCCGGATCGGTGGAAAATATTTTTCCAAGAACTTCTTGGCTAGATCATCCCAAGTCGTTATTGACTTGAGTGCTTGAATTTTGAGCTAGTACTTAGATATGTAACTTAGAGAGAATGGGAAGATGTGTTTCCTGATTACGTCTAAAGATACTCCCTGGTTTCAAAAGTTTTCACAAACTTCTAGGAAGTTGGAGATATGCTCATGTGGATGTTTACTCTAAAGTCCACCAAATTGCCCCATGTTCTGGATCATATGAATGAGTCCAGGTTGATTTCAAAGGTACAGGCTTGGATCAGAGGACACATGATTATTGGAGTCACGCCATGAATTTATATAAATCCATAATCCATGATGGTCCTTTATTGATGCATCAAGTTCTCTGTAGGAACCACTTGTTGAAGGTTTTGAGGGTTTGGTGGGTTGGGTCCATCTTGATTGTTTAGGTCGGCCATTGTTGACCAGTGGCATGCAAGAAGATACTGATGATCTCAAGATTGAAGGCTAGTTGTTATTTTTTCTCAAGCCTCTTCGAATGATTCAAAGGTCCTTAGTACATGCTATATACTACAAAGTAGATACACAAGAGCATCATGAAAAATAAATAAGGAAACGGGTCCAGGGAAAGGTAATCTAAGATCTTTTTTCCACAGGCTTTAAAAGCACAACGTTGTGATTCCTTGGAAAGGATTCCAAAATTTTACATGCCCGAAAGGTGTCATTAATTCCTCCTGTCATGGATTAAATTATAAATTTATATTATCTTAAACCTTACTAAATAAAAATGCATAGTATAACAGAAGTACGAGGTCGGACCCATAAAGAGCACAAAACACAGCGATGCCAACTCTAGACTAAAGGTCAGGTCACTCTAATTTCTGATTGATTTAATAAAAATAATTATGAAATTTAAATAATTTAATTCAAATAGAAAAATAGAATAGAGAAGAATCAGTTTCTAGGGGTGTTTTATCTAAATAAATTCATCCTTGCTTGCAAAAATAATCATGTTAAATAATTGTGCAACCAAATGATTTTAACAGTAGAAGAAATAATAATTCCCTGTAAATCTACCCTATAATACCAATTCATCATGGCTAGATGAATGAGAATACTAGGATACATTAATTTTAGTTTAAAACAATTAGAAGAATAATTTCATTCAATGGTCATGAACAAATCATCTTAGTCATGTTGGGGTTTGTTCATTATTGAAAAAAAAGGTCAAAGATTCAATGATGAATAAAATAGGAGTGCATTCAAAATAGGATAATATCACATAAAATCATCTTTAAAAGAAAATTTAAATCAAACTATGATGGTATGCACCCCCTTTAACTAATTCTACTCTCCCCTATGGAGTTTAGCCAATCATCATAAGGTGGTCACCAATGGTGAATAAAACAATGCCCATGGTGGAGTTGATTATAATATATTTGTAAACAATGATAATTATCAAAATATGATAATGATGGTGTATTTAGATGACATAATATTTGGGGGATCAGATGAAGATCAGTGCAAACAGTTCACAAAATTCATGAAAAGTGAGTTCAAAATTTCAATGATTAGTGAACTGACACTTTTCCTTAGTTTATAGGTGACACAAGGAAAGAATGACACATTCATTTATAAATATAAATATTCTTAGGAGGTCTTGAGAATATTTGGAATGGATAATTACAAGGATATGATGATTTCATTGGATACTCGTATTAAACTATCATGGAATTATAAAGGCAATATGGTTAATGTCACGGAATATAGGAAAATTATTGGAAGTCTATTGTAATTAATAGTGATAAAACTTGATATTTTTTCCCACATTACAAAAAACAGAATATCAAAGAAATCCCAAATAAATCCACTTACTTATAGTTAAAATAATACTTTGTTATATCAATGGCATGGTAAATTTTGGTTTTTTGTACAATGAAAAATCTTAGTAAGAGTTATTGGGCTATACAAACGTATATTGTTCTAGTTCATTATATAATAAAAAATAAACATCAAGTGGTTCATTATATCTTGTAAGATTGTTTTTTTGGACAAGAAAGAAAAGATATTAAATTTCATTGAGCACCACTAAAATTGAATATATTTTGTCCACTCAAGATTGCATACAGTTATTGTGGATAAAGATGCTTATTGATGATATGGGAGTTCTAATGAATTCTCTAATTAGAATCTATTATGAAAATTCAAGTACTATAAATTTTAGAAAAAATTCAGTTTGTCACTTGAGGACAAAGTACATTGAAATCAAGTATCATTTTATTAAAGATAAGGTGGATCATGGGCTTGTGAAGTTGGATTATGTGCATATAGAACTACATGTTGTAGACATTATGAAAAAATCCTTACCCAAATAAGTGGTTGAATATCATCGACTAACTCCTGGAGTTCAGTCAACTCCACACACTTAAAAGGGTGTAGATGTGGAACTCCATCTCAATGAGGTATGATGCATTTTTTCCTAATGAGATGATATGTTTTCTTTACCCTATTACAGACCACAATGAAGTGACCTTTGGGTTCATTGACAAAGGGGTAGAAATTGTGGCTATTAAAGTGAAGAAAATGTCTAAATTAAGATAGGGGTAGAATCTAATATTAGGGGCATTGAATAATGGGGTGTTTTAAAAATAATGATGCTAAAGATTATTGATCACTAGTTATATATCATGACATATGTGTTTCATGATAAAATTATATGAGTGGTTTTGGAATAAAGTGATTCATTTATGAAATTTTCATGCTATTCTTGTTTCTCATTCTGAGCATGGATGATGTGGGCTTAGAGTTTGTTTTGAGTAAATTCATGATCACTATATAAATCAAAATAATAAAATTTTGGAATAATATAGAATAATATTTAAAGAATTATCAAAATGTGAGGAGTTTTCAATAAACCCAAAGGGGGGGATTTTTGGGAAAACCACCTCAAGGTAAAATTGCAGCATTTTTGGGTTGATTGTGTTTGTTAAAAAAGAGGGTTTCCATGGTTATTTGTGTAGTTAAAAATATATTTTTGAAAAGTTATGTTTACAAAGATCCAAGAAAAATGAATGGATTCTCTGGAGGTGGTACAAAAAGATACATATACAATGTGGCATCGTTTTCCAGTGTTTTCAAAAATTGTGGGGTCCAAAATCTAGAGGATGGAAAAAGGTGTTTTTGTAAAAGGAATTAATTTCATATGAAAGTACAAATTTTTGTGCAAGGGTTATGGTTATTTGAAATGTTGTGTGCAATTCAAGATCTGGGATCACCGAATCAAAATATAGCTAAGGAAAAAGTTGCGTGTAAGATTTAAAATTGTGTGAAAGATGGGGATTTTGCACGAAACAGGATTTGTGCATAGCATTAGGTGCACAAGAAGCTTACACACCAAATATAATGTCAAAAAATAATATTCATCACTAAAATGAAGTTCCACACAAGGGAGGAGTTCCATGAAAAAACAAATTTATTTCACATATAGTGGAAGGAAGACAAAAGAGTTGAATGTAGGGAAAACCATGACTATAAATAGGAGGATACCAATATATTTTGAGTATATCAAACCTTAGAGAAAATCAGGTATTTTAATCATGTATGAGGTTCATGTAAAGAATAAAATTTTCACACAAAATAGTTTCATGAAGTAGTAACTCAAATATTTATTGCGCGCAGAGAAGAATTTGTTTCTTCATGACCAAGGGAGGTGCACAAAAAGTGTAATATTTGTGCACAATAGGAAGTTCCAGTACAAACCAAAAGTCATGTAAATATTTGAAGTTATGAGACTAAAATTAAATTTAGTTAACAAGGTGATAAATTTTCATGAAATTAATCCAAAGGTTTCATGAAAGAAAAAGTTGTGTGAACCTATAAGGAGTTTCCCAATAATTCTATGGTAAAGGGGTATTCATCAATTGGATGAAATTAGAACTTAATTGTGCTCTAAATGAGGCATGAATAATATTGATTCAAGTGATAAAAATAGTATTATTCTAATGGATCATTGATCACACTTCAATTGAGAGAGTAGTTTGCTTTCAAATTGTGATTGGTTGTAAACTAGGAGGGATAGTGAGTCCCCTACAAATATTGTAAAGGTTGTGAGCCTGGGCATAGAATTGATCTGTTCCTAACCTTATTTTTGCAGTGAGCCTTAGTGTATTTGATACATCCACATATTTCCATTGTATGATTCTTAGAAGTATCCCAATGAGGGTGAACCAAGAAAAATTGTCGTGTCTCTTGAATTCTTTCATTTATGTTTATACATTGATACTAGAAAGGGAGATAAGAGTGTTTTGATTAAAAATAAAATAAGATCCAAAGTGGTAGTTGTTTTAATCTTTCATACCCTGATTCACCCCATCTCAGGGTATTTATCCTAGTTGTGGTAATATTAGTTATAAAATTAGACTTATTCAGGTTTTGTATCATGCATCATACTGGTTTGTTTGTTGGTTATTGATATATAGGGAAATCATACCCCAATTTTTTTTAAATCCCATGAAATTTATTATCCAACTTTGGTTCCTTAGAGATGTTAACTAATGTTAGTGTCATTTCAGTCCTTCCCAAGCCAATTAGTTGGATCTATATGTTACAAATGGTATTATTTTGTTACGGTCAGTCTACTAGAATGGTAGTAAGAAGAAATGTTATATCAAGAATTGAAATGTGTATCCTAAAAAGACATATCTATCACCTTTATGCTGAACATGAAGTTATCAAGGTGATTTGGGTATAAAAATTATTATTAAACACTTCTAGTAATGTCATCGACTCATCATCTTTGCTTTAGCCGGTGAATGTCTAGTATCATGCATTTGTAAAGAGACTTCCCACAAGGATTTCATTATTCACATGTTAGTTGAAATACTTTATTTTCAAAATTATGTTACTATAAAATTTCTATTTGAGATATAATATAATATATAACTATGAAATAAAGAAACTTGTGGTATATGAAAAGATATTTTCACTATGGTTTTAGAATAATGGGACCAGTTAGAAGACTTAGAGACTAACAAGGGAGTGTAGTGGAGAATGCGGTTACACCAGAACCATTGGAGGACCAGGAACTTGTTTAGATCATTGTGAAAGCATTCCAAGCTATTTAAAAGAGAATTTAATTGGGTAACCAAGCCTTATTGATCAACCTTTCTATTTAATAAATATAATCCACTAATTTTTGGGGGGATTCAGGACCTGAAAAAAAAGATACATGGATTTATAGGATCTTTAACATCCCAAACTCTAGAAACCCAGAGTTAGTAGTTATATCACATTATTTGTAAAAATTATAATAGTTCAAAAAGTAATAAATAGTTTAGTAGTATTATAATACTAGATACATATATAAAATTCATTGAAAACATAAGATACAACATGAACATATTACAATAACATGATTATACATTCGATTATATCCCTGAAAATTAAACATTGTTTTCCAATAGGTTTACCGGCGAAGTAAAAAAAGGGTGAGATTAGATTCTATATAATGATTAGTATACAGTGAATTATTAAATAATATAAACATGTAATAAGTGATATAGAAATAATAAATGAATAACATGAATCCATAATCAACTGAAACCGAGGGCATGCTATATCCATGATAATAAATGAAAACATGGATAAAAATAATCATTGATATCATACCGATGGAATGAATAATGCTAGATATAAAAAATACTATCATGGAATTTTTATAATACACTTTCCTTTCATGGTAATAAGTATACAAAAAAACCCAAATTGGTTTATCTAATGAGACATATTAATGCATCGAGGGGCTATATAAATTTAGGCCCCACCTGTCTCTTGATTAAGTCTAATGCATTCACCATTAGTTTCATAAAGAACTTACATACCATTACCTAAGGAACCTCTTACTAAATAAAAAATTTCTATCCAAATAATTAAGGAATACATAAATAAAATACTTCCCATTTCAGTATAATAATATGAATGTTTAGAAGAAAATCCATTAATCAACTTTGAATCCATGAGGTATAATAAAAGTAACATGGTTTACCCATATCAAAGAAATATAGAGTATAGGCTACTTATAATGTGATAGGTTATACATAGAAGGTAATAATTGGATTCAATATATTTCATTAGTAGGAGACCAAGGAAATTGAAGGAAAAACCCTTCATTATGGTTCATTAGGTTCATGTAAATATTCTAAAGAATATCCCTTGGGAGTGAGTCGATAGGTGTGTAGTATTAAACACAATTTTAATGCATCAGTGTGATGATTTATTAAATTCTTAACAGAAAATTTTTAGGGTTATTATTCTTAGGAACATCTATTCCACAACTGTATCTTCTTTCCAGTATCCATACAAGGATGTATTTCCTAGAAAATGACACACACTTTTACTTTACCAAAACTTAGAATTGTTTTCCACCACGGAGAAGGTAAATATTAAATCAAAAGAATATGATTGAGGGATAACAATATAGCCTTTTAGATCCATTAAATTTCATGAGATACATAAAAAAAGTCTTCTATTTCAATGTATGCACCACACAAAATAAAATAGGTGGTGATTATAACATGAGACCCAAATAATGATAAATGAGATGGGAAAACCCCACTTATAGATTTGGTACACATTTAATCATAACCCATTGAAAGATAGAGATTTAATTGGATATTAAAATATCATTAATAAAGGTATTTACTGATATAAAATCTCAAATAAGTAGTATATACACCACATAAAGGAAATTAGGTGCATAATACAAACTCAACGAGAGGAATTTGAGACGAAAAACTCTTACCTCTTGTAATGAATTCCATGAACATAATGTAAACACCTATATAATAAATTTATCTATATTAAACACATAATTATTAAGAATACTCATATTCATTTTCATTCATACTCTTTATAAATAGTAATTATATACATGAATTATTCAGTTTTTTCACATCAAGTGTTTATAGTTTTTATCATTTGTACTAGTTTCATATTAGTAGTGTCTGTATTCATTATTCTTAAAGATTTAATCATTTCTAGGTCAGTAAAGTTACTATTATAGATGATTTATAATAATTTATATTGTTTCCAATTTCTTTCATGAATGTTTTAGTCTTTATCTTTCAAGATAAAATCAATAATAAGTATTTTTTAGTGATTATTGATGAACAAAGTATTTTTTATTAATTGTTAAATTATATATAGATATAATGTATCCATATAAAAAATAATAATTTTTAAAAAAATTATATCACATTATAATATTAAATAATTTTTCATAATCATCCATGATATAAATGTATTGTTTTGTTCAAGTAGGTGGTTATCAGCCAAAACATCAACATACCTTGATTTAATGAATTATTATGAGGTGGTTTTTTGGAAATAACATTATGAAATAAAAAATGATATTATTTAGTTTTAATAGTGTGATATATTATAATTTTATGGAATTAGTATAATAATTAATGTATATTAAAATATTAGACAATTTGAATAAAAGATTATCCACTTAGTAAGAAAGTTTTAAACAATTAAATTAACGATGAACATTTTTTGATCATATCATAAATAGATTCAAAAAAATTTCATAACATGACCTTAATAATATCAAAAAATATATTATTTAACCTTTATAACAATCCATAGATCTAACCTCGTAAGGCAGTAAAGGAAAAAAACATGTTGTGTCATGGAGGCAGTAGTCTTCACAAATACTTACAATGATTTTGTTTTCTTAATAGATGATGTATATGAATAAAAAATGATAGTACCATTAATATAGTAATGTCAAATTATATAAATGTTACTAATATCATTATATTAGTTTATATAGAAATTTTTTAAAGAATCTGATTAAGGAGAAAATCTAATTAGTTGATCATACTCACGTTAGGGACTTGAATTTTCCATGGAAGTATCCGTGGAAATGAAGGCATTATGATAAATAATGGTGAAAAGACTAATTTTTAACATTGTATATAGTTATATTATGAAAAAATTGGAATATTTTCAAAGATAAATTCTAATCATATGTGATTATTGAAGTGGGGGAGATGTTACTATTTTATAAGTGAGGATAAGAGTGGTTTTGGGGGTAACCCTTATATTTCCAATAATGTAAGGTTATTATACAAGTTTCAAAGAAAAAATGTAAAAAAAAGGATATTAAAATGATTATGGGAATAATATCAATTCAAACACTCCTTTTTGAGAAAATTTTGATTGTTTTATGGTTTTTTGTTTTAGCTTTTAAACTTTTACCCTAATTTCCCTTTAACTTGGTAATTAATTTATTGCCTTAATAATTAATTTCAATGAAAATTATTACAATTAAAATATTTAGATAATTTTATAATTATAATTTTAAATTTTTAAATATTTTTATCAAATAAAATTTCTAAAGGTGTAAATAGTTAATTTTAAAATAAATACAATTAATTGTGAAAACACAGTTTTAGGAGAAAACTTGTTTTTAATAATTAAATTTATATTGAAGATAAAATTATCTTGGATACTAATTTCAATGAAATAAATTGATTTATTATAAAATAAATAAAATTTATGAGGATTTCAAGGTATTTTAATAACAAACCTCCTGGTAAATACACGATTAACTGAAATGATATACAATAGTGTTTATACTAAAGTAACATTTCAATCAGTTCTAAATATAAAAATAGGATCTATAAGTTAAAATAATATTTTAAAATGAATATTTTTATTCTGTAAATTCATATTTTATTAATTAAATGTTTTTTTAATCTTCTTGTTCATTCTTATGTACAGACAAAGTCATAAAAATTACATGTTTCATGAAAACCATATTTTTTCGGCTAAAAACAAACCTTTTAAGAAAAATGTTGAAAAATAATAATAAGATAATTTTGATGGAATGAATTAAAAATGAACTTATTTTTTTAATTTTAAAATTCTAAATTTCAAAATTTAAATAATTTCTTGAATAAAGGTTTAACATGTGATAGTTCAAGATATAGTGTTTAACTAATACAGTGGGCTCTTGAGTATTACATTCTCCCCCTTAAATAATTTCATCCTTGAATTTGGGGTATATGTCAAATACTGAAAAAATTTGGATACTCATTTATTAAAGCTAATTTAATCTCTCGTGTTGCCTTTTTTTAGATGTGATTTCTCTAATGGACCTTCACCGATTGATTTTTCCGATTCCGCATCACTTTCTATCCGGTGTAAAAAAATATGGACATGATTATCATTATAAGATATTTCAAGATCCAAATATATTCCCTCATATGTGAGCACATGTGTTGGATATGATATGTATTTCCCCATTAATGAAACATGGAAGACGTTGTTTAATTTTAAAAGGTTTGGCGGAATAGAAAATCAGTAAGCTAAAACTCCAATTCTTTCTAGTATTTCAAAATTTCCAATGTAAATATAGCAAAAATTCACCTTTTTACCAAATACCACAACTCCTTTCCATGGGTAAAACTTCAAGAATACATGATCCCCCACTCTAAATTCCAACTAATTAATTTTATTATTATTATATCCCTTTTGTCTACTCTAGGATTCTTTAATATAGGCTTTAATAATCTATACTTTAAAATTCATTTCATCCACATGCTCAGGGCCAAATAAATTTATTTTTCCAACTTCATCCCAACAATTTTGAGTATTAAACCTATTCTTATAAAAAAAATTTATGGTACCAAATGGATGCTCAAATGAAATCTATTATAGTATGAAAATTTCACTAAAGGTATATATTGATCTTGTATACCTTTGAAGTAATGAGAACAAGATCACATCATGTATTTTAAAGATTAGATAGTCCTTTAAGAATATCCATCAATCTAGGGATGATAGGGGTTTCATAAATATATCTTAGTGTCTATATCCTTTTTAAGGATCTTCAAGAATTTAGATGTAAACTGAGGGTTACAATTAGACATAATCGATTGAATTACCCCATAAATCCTTAGGATTTCATTGATATAGAGCTAGGAAAGGCACCCAAGGGCTAAATATTCTCTTCACTTTGATAAATGATAAGACCTAGTAAGATGATCAATAATGAACCATATAATATCGTTCTTCCATGGAGTATTTGGTATTATAGTAATAAATTATATTTTAATGTTATACCACTTCTATATAGGTATAGATAGATGTTTTATTAATCCCTTAAGATGTTGTCTTTCAACCATTAGTTGTTGGAATACTAAGTATCTGGACACATAGTTCACAATTTCCTACTTCATACCATTCCACCAGAAATTTTCTCTTGAATAATTATACATATTTCTTCTACTAGGGTGTATAAAGAAATTCAAACTATGTGATTCATCTATTAGTTCCCATTTTAAGTCTGGTATAGATGAAACACATAACTTATTCCTAAAATTCAACACTCTTTCTATAAGTATTAATTCTATTAATTTCACATCATTAAATGATTTAACATTCTTTTTTAAGTTCTCATCATCCTACTCAGACTTCTCTATCATTTCTAGTAAGGAGGGTTTAACAATTTCTTGGAAAAGTAATGATGAATTCCCTTTCCTAGAAATCACCATATCCATATTTACAAGATATCTATATATGGTATCCTTATTAATCCACACCATGGTTATCACTCCACGGTCTCTCATACTTAATGCATATACCACCTTATTTTATTTCCTAGGGTGGTAGTGTATTAAGAAATAATAGACCTTGAGTAGTTCTAACCATATTTTTTTCCTCATGCTGAGCTTATTATGAGAGAAGATATATGTCAAACTCTTTTAGTCTATATAAATCTTGCATCTTTCACCAGTGAGGTAGTCTTTTGATATTTTAAAATAAAATATTATATATTCTAGCTCAAGGTCAGGAGTTTGATATTTATATTCATGGATTTTGAATTTTCTTAATGCATAGGAAATCACCCTATCATTAGGCATAAGGAAAAAACCAAGTCCTTTCTTAGATATATCAATATTAAATATAATTACTTCCTTACCTAATTTTAGATTCAAAAATGGTGCATTCATTAGTATCATCTTCAACTCCTCAAAACATTCCTCACATTCCCTTAACCATGTGAATTTAACCTCATTACTTGTTAACTAGATTAATGAGTTAGACAATAAGAAAAAATCTTGGTAAAACCACTGATAATAACTTGATAAACCTTATAAACCTTAGATCTTGGTTATGTTCATTAGTGTAATCCATTATTTGAGTACATTTTTCTTTGAAGGTTCGATATATATTTCATAATTGTAGAAAATATGGACAAGAAAAGAAACATCATTAATCTAAAATTCACACTTACTATACTTCCCTTCTAATTATTTTTTGGGGTATCCAAAAATTATTTATAGATTACTCTAATTATCTTCATATATCTTAGAGTGTATCAATATATCATCAGTTAATTCCACCATAAATTTACCAATATAATCCTTGAATACTCTATTCATAAGATCTATGAAGATAAAATATGTATTGCTCAATCCAAATATAATTTCCATAAACTGATAGTGTTCATACCTTGTTCAAAATGATATATTTTATATATCATCCTTTTTCACTCTTAGTTGATGATAAATAGAGTGAAAATATATTTTTTTAAAGTATCGGACTCCTTGAAGTTGATAAAATAACTCATAAATTAATTTAAAATGATAATTATTCTTTATTGTAATGGAATTGATCTCCCTATATTCTATGAACACTCTTATGTACCTATCCTTATTTTTCATGAATAAAATATGGGATCCCCATAGGGAAACACTAGGGAGTATAAATCTCTTATCACTCTACTCCTATAATAATTTTTTCAACTCCACCAACTCTATTGGTTCCATTTTTTAAATAGTTTTAGATATATTCCTTGTATCAAGAATGAGTTCAATAGATAACTCAACTTCACAATATAATGGATGAAAAGGTAATTATGCTAAAAAAACATCAATGAATTTTCATACAATATATACATACTATATTCTTAGGATATCGTCCTCATCTATAGATCACAATTGATATTATTATTTACCTTGAATTTCATTAAGTAGATCTACTGGGGGAGGATCTATACATGATTTAGATGATAAAGTCCCCCCTCTAAAGATAATAGATTCCACTTGACCTTCATGAATCATAATATGCCTATCTTGGTGAATTTTTTTGTATAATACTTTGAATAAAAATCTATACCAAGGATAATATTAATTCAACCATTGGTAAAATAAGAAAATTTTTAAATAGGGAATGTCGATGCATCGTAATAGGAACCTCCTCACACATATTTGTTGAAATAAGATACCCACATGGTGTTTTAATTTATAACTCCATTACAAAGTTTCTAAGGAAGTATCTAATTTGTTTTAGAAAACATAGAAGTTATAAAAGGGTGTGAATATATAGAATCAAATAAAATATTAACTAACTTTTAGGGTCTGATAAAATTACCTTCCACCATGTCATTAGGGACTATGAATTTAGCTTTAGTAATCACATAATCTTGGACTTGCTCCCTTGGAATTTTTTGAGGTAAATTTATTTGATGTTTAGAGAATTAGTTTTTATAATGTCCCTTATCCCTATAGTTATAGCATTGAACATAAATATATTCTTCCTTTACCTTACATTGGATATCTTGATGACCTTTTTTCTATACACTTGTAATAAAATCCCATTCTCTTCATGCAAGCCCCAAGGTGTTACATCCCACAATTATTAAATGTAGAAAATCACATCCTTACTTTCTTCCCCTTAGTCGCATTTTTCTTCACAAGATGATTAGTAAAACTCTTCTTGTTATGATTACCCTTGAATACATACATCCTAGATAACTCATTTTCGGTATTAATATCTCTTGAAACTATATCCTCATACAGTGAAATGGTCTGAGAGGGCAAAACCCTTCGAAGTCTCAGTTTTAACCCATCAGATAAATGATCAATATTACTTTATGCTATATGTATATAGTCTGCAACATGCCTAAATAACCTTTAAAATATATATTATCCTCATATTAAAAAAAATCTCCTCATTTTTTTCTAAGATTGAGGAATTAACCTTCCTTATTCTCTCTATTAAAGTGGGATGTGTTTTTCATAAAATACATCCTTAAAAGTTCCCTATTCTAGACACTTGATCTCATCAATCTCTTTAGTATTTTGAATTAGTGACCACCATTGGTCTAAATATCTCTTCAGATGATAGACTTCCATGATGACTTTTTCCTTTTCACTATTTCTCAAAGAAAGAAATATCTTCTCCTGAGACCTGATCCATTGTTCAGCTACCAATAGATTATTAGTGCCACTGAATTCCATAGGGTGTTGTCACATGAAGTGATCCAACATAGTTACACAATGTTGTGGATCATCCAGTCACTATATATGGGCAGGATTATTCTTCACATCCTGGGTCAACTTCCATAATTTGGTTATAAAACTATTAGACTCAAATCCATATTCATTAATTTGTTCGGGGGGTAATATCCTAGCATTTACTATGGGTGTTGATATGGTTCCCATTCCTCCAGTTAGTCACCATCAATCTATAATTACATACACATAATTAGGTCATAACATTGAATGGAAAAATATTATTCCTATTATGATTTCAATAGTGTTCCATAGAAATGTTGAGTTTTTTAACAGTACTTATACTATCTCACTTGGTTCCTCTAAATCTAATCCCCAAGGTTTCTACTAAAAATTTTTTAATACCAATTGTAACATCCTATAATACAAAAACATAGATCCAATAGATATATTACTTTATTGATAAAAAGTAAAATAGTTCCCAAAGGATTGAATATTTTAGTAGTATTGGAAGAAAATATACATACATATAATACATTTCCAAACATAAGTCACAACATGAACATATTGTGAGAACATGATTGGAGCTTCTATAACATCCCTAAAAATTAAACATATTCCCCCTCAAGGTTTCTTTGGGAAAATAAAACAAATATGGGTGAGATTAGATACTCAGTAAGAAGTAATATAAAATGGAAGATGATATAACATAAACATGGAATAAGTGATATGGAAAGAATAAATTAACAACATGAATCCATAATCAACTAAAACTGAGGGAATTATATATTCATTACAACAAATAAAAACATGGATAAAAATAATCCATGATCTTATACTGATTGGATTTATAATGAATGACATAAAAAAATTTATATCAATGCCTTATGCTAAGACACTTTCATATCATGGGAAGAGGTATACACCAAAAACCAACCTATTTTATCTCTTGAGACCTTTCATGCATTGAGGGGCTATATAATCCCAGGCCCCACCCTTCACCTAATTAAGTCCAATGCATTCACCATAAGAGTCATAAAGAACTTTAATACTATTCACAAAGTAACCTATTACAAAATAAAACATATATATCTATATAATTTAAAAAATAGAAAAATTAAATACTTCCTTATTTAGAAGAATAATTTTGATATATAGGAGAACATCCCTTAATCAATTTTGAAACCATGGGGTATCATCAATGTTACTTGAAGTACCATTATTAAATAAATATAGTGGAGAAGGTACTTAAAATGTGCTAGATTATACATGTAATAATGTAACTAAGTTTAATATATTTAATTGGTAGGATACCAAGGAAATTGTAAAAAAATCCTTTATCATGGTTTAATAAGAGCATGTAAATATTCCAAATAATATCCCCCTGGGAGTGTCTCACTAGGTGTACAGTCTTAGGACAACTCAATATGTATCAAGGAGTTGATTGAGTCAGTTATCAACCAAAACTTTTTGGGGTGATTACCCCTAGGTGTATCTTTTCTACAGACACATCAACTTTTTAATATCCATAGAGGGACACATTTTAGTGGAATGTATACACAATTTTACTTTACCAAAAATTATGATGGGTTTTCCACCATGGGGAAGGTAATTCTGGAATCAAAATAATATGATATAGGGATAAAAATATGGATTTTTGAATCCCTTAAAGTTCCTGAGTAACATGGAAAAAATTCTTCTATTAAAATGTATGAAACACACAAAATAAAATAGGTGGTGATTATAACATGATTCCCAAAGAATAAAAATTGAGACGGAAAAACTCTACTTATGGATTTAGTAGCAATTAAATCATAACCCCTTGAAAGAGTGGGATTGAAATAGATCTTAAAAAATATGAATAAATGAATTTCATTATATAAAATATCAAATATTAAGTATACAAACCACATAAGTAAATTTGATGAATAATGCAAAACATGTCTCAATGAGAGGAATTTGAGACGAAAAACCCTTACATATTGTCAGAACTTCCATAAATATACCTTAAAATCCAATATAATAAACAGATTCAAATTAATAAATTAATATATAACCTTAATAGAATCTATTTTGATTCATAATATTCATTCTCTACATGAATTATTCCTATTTTTCTCATCACATATTTATATTTTTGATTGTTTATACTAGTTACATAATAATGGTGTACGTATTCATTATTATTAAAAATTTAATCATTATTCGTTCATTAAAGTTACTATTAGGGGTTATTTTTTAACAATTTATGTTGTCTAAAATTCATTTCATGAGTTTTTTAGTCTTTATCCATGAAGATAAAATCAGAAATAAGCATGTTTTGGTGATTTTTGATGAACATAGGGTGTTTTCTTAATTGATGAATTAGATATTGTTACAACATCTCTAGAACCAAAAAATAATAATTATTTTTAAATATATATCATATTATATCAGTATATGAGTTTTCATAATAATCTAGGATATAAATTCATAGTATTGTTCAAGTAGGATGTTTACCCAACCTAAACATGAACATACCATAATTTAATGAATAATTAGGAGGTGATTTTTTTTTTAATATAATTATAAAAGAATTAAAATGATATTATATGGTGTTTATTATTGTGATATATCCTAATTTTATAGAAATATAAGAATATGTAATGGATATGAAAATATTAGACAATTTGAATAAAATATTATCCTCTTAGTATGTTTATTTTAAATGATTAAATGAATGACAAAATTTTATTGATCAAATCATAAATAGGTTCTCAAATTTTTAATAAAAACCATAATTATATAATAAATATAATACAAATTCTTTAATCCCATCAATATATCCAACCTTTTAAGGTGGTGAAGGAAAAAAAACACATTTCATCATAGTGGCGGTAGTTTATACAATGCACGAACAATGATGTTTACTTTCTTAATGGATGGGATATATGAATAAAAAATGATAATAAACTCAATATAGTAACATTAAATTATATAAATTATAAAAATATTAATATATTAGTGTGTATTGAATAAATTTGAAAGAATGTAATTAAGGAGAAAACCTAAGTAGTTGATAATACTCACATCAAGGACTTGAATTTTCCTTGTAATTCTCCTTAGAAATAAAGGAATTATGATAAATAATGGAGACCATATGATTATTAATGTGGTATAGGTTTCTATGAGTAGAAAATTTCATATTTTTAAGAAGAAATTTAAATAATAGGTAATTCTTAAAGTGGTCGAGATGTTACTCTTTTACAAGTAAAGAGAAGTGTGGTTTTGGGAGAAACCCTTACAATTTCAATAATGAAAGGTTACTATTATAGTTTCAAAAGAAAATAAAATGGAAAGATAGGATAAGGAAAATATTTTTGTTTGAAAAATCACATGAAAACTACTTTTTGAAGAAAAAAACAATAGTGTTTTAGGGCTTTTATGTTTTAACTTTTTAACTTTTACCCAAATTTACTTTTATATTGGTAATTAATTTCAAACATTAGTAATTAATTTGAATGAAAAATAATAGTATGAACCTTTTTACCTAATTTTATATGAATAATTAAATATTTGAAAATAATTTTATCAAATAAAATTTCTAAAGGAGTGAAAATATAATTTTAAAATAAATATACTTAATCGTGCAAAAATCGTTTTGAGAGAAATAATTTTTTAAGTTTAAAATTTATATATAAGATAAAAATATACTGGTTATTGATTTTAATTAAATAAATTGATTTATTATAATAAAAAAATTTATGAGGCATTAAAGGTAATCCAAAATGGAATCCCCCTTGAAAATACTTGATTCAATGAAAATACATAAAATAGTTTTTATATTAAAGTAACATTATAATTAGTTCTAAAAATGTTGTACATAGGATCTATAAGTTAAAATAATATTTTATAATGAATATTTTTATTCATTAAATTAATATTTTATTACTTAAATAGTTTTTAAACTTATAGTCCATTACTATTTATTTATAAATTCATATAAATTACAAGTTTCCGAGAAACCATATTTTTCAACTAAAAATGACTTTTTTTCGAAAAAGCTCAAAACTTCATCCTAAGATAATTTTGATATGATGAATTGAAGAATGAAGTTATTTTGGTCAATTTAAAATTAAAAATTATATACTTTTAAATAAATTATTTAATAAAGGATCTTAAAATTTGGTTTAGGATATGTTTTTTACATGCTATAGTTGGTTATTGTGCATTGAAAGATTAATATTTATTTTGATTTATTTAGAACATTGACTGATGTGAAGGTTAAGTTATTGGTATAAATGCTAAATGATTTCAAAAAAAATGGTGGTAATTAACTATTCAAATTAAACTTGAAAAAGGAATTACTTGGGATATATTCAAATAATTATTTAACAAAAAAAATTACCTACATACCTTCAAGGTAACCAAAATGACAGATTTATTTAGCATCAAGAAAGGAAATATGACCATGAAAGAATACAAAAATAAGTTTCTGAAATTATGTTGCTTTTATATAAAGGTATAACATGGAATATATCAAAAGGTTCATATATTCATGGTAGGTCTATGAACATATATTTGTTCTAAGTTGGTCTTGTTCTAACTCGATGATTACACAGACATGGTCAACATGGAAACGGTGGCCAAAAGATACATAGTTGGGATTGATAGTAGAGTAGAGAACTTTTTATTCATAGGAATAGGTTGAAACTAAAAAGATAAAAATAAGAGAAGGTGGTAGTACTACTCCCATGAATGAAGAGCACCAGAAAATAGGAAAACCAATCAATTATCATTTCAAACAATATCATAGTATAGAACTGGGTTGTTTCCAATGTGGCTAATTAATTCATAAGAAAAGGGATTGTACAAAACCACCTTTATATTTTTATAATTTTATCCACAAAGTAAATATAAATCATTATTATACAAAACCTATAATTCTAATAAGATTATTGATCAAATTAGTCTCAAATATTTTATGATTAACCAGGGAGGCCTCTTTAGAATAGTTATTTCCATCATAGTCAAGGAACTGAAGATGATTCTAAGAACACCTATTTCTTACAATCTAAACTAAAAAAAGGAATCAAGGAATGACCAGTGGGATTTTACTAATAATTGTATGGCTCTAAGCATCAAATCATAGATTAATAAATGTGTCCCTGAATGGTGTGAGGTACCGTTATTCTCAAATCTAATATACTAAAAGTATTTTTTGATACAAGGACATGAAAATATTTTCTTACTTAATATATGATAAATAAATTGGGGTTTCTTAGGGAAATGATGCCACCTTTCATGAGAATAAAACCGCCTATTGGGAATTTGGAATGTAGAGGATTAAAATATCCATTATATCCCATTACAATAGATGAGGTCATTTTTTTGGGATTTTATAGTCTTGTAAATGGATATCTTCAATATGATCTTTGGAATGGATTGGCCGGTGGAATTCAATGTTTATATTGACTTTTATGCCCCAAAAGTGACCTTTACATCCCCATATAGAATTGTTCACTTGTTCAATGTGGATTGGGATATGGATATTGGTAGAGAAGGGCATTTGGTGGAAGTAGATGGAACCATATATTCATAGTTGGTAGTGATAAATTTGGGTACTATTGAAGAAAAAGTAACTAGGAATCTTTCGACAATAGTAGACTAATTCTATGAGGTCCTGCCTCATGATTTCACTAAGTTAATACCTAGACCAGAAATTAAATTTTCTATCGATATAATTTTGGGAATGAGTAATATTTCTATTCCATCATATAAAATGATACAAAATAAATTGATAAAATTAAATTTCCTACTAGAATAACTATAAATAATGGGATTCATTAGAATAAGAGAATTACCATGAGACACTCCATTCCTCTTCATAAATAAGAAAAATGGTTAGCTTTGTTTATTTGTTGACTATTATAAATTTAGTCTGGTTTCAATCCAGAATCGATACCATCATCCTATAATTTATGACCTTTTAAACTAATTTAAGGGAGTCAAATGGTTCTATAAAATTGATCTATTGTCTATCTATCACCAACCCCATGTTATGAAAGAGGATATTCTGAAGACTTCATTTCCATTCATTATAGATATGTAGTCATTATATTTGGAATTATAAATGCACTGGTAGTTTTCATTGATTTAATAAATAATATATTCCACAAGTTTCTAGAATCATTTTTCATGGTAGTTGTCAGTGATATTTTTGTGTACTTATAGACTAGAAATGAAAATCATAAGCACATAGAGATTTTTTTGAGTACACTGTGTGAGTATCAACTTTATGCTAAATTCTCTAAGTATTACTTTTGGATATAAGTTGTTTTTTTCCTTGTACATGTAATTATTTAAATAGAAATATAAGTCGATCTTGAAAATATCAAATTAATGATTTCTTGGAAACCTATTAAGAATTTCTTTGAGATACGAAGATTTCTGGGATTAACAAGATGTTATTATTAGTTTGTATGAGATTTATCAAAACTATCTTCTCCTATTAATTCTTAAATAATAAAAGATATTCTATTAAAATGGAATGAATGTTTATAGAAATAGTTTTAGGAGTTTAATTATTAACTCACTTCAGTACCTAACCTCATATTTCAGGAATTAGGAAATGGATATGTGGTATATTGTGATGTGTCTAAATCAATAATGTGATGTGTTCTCATACAAAAATACCATGTTGTATCTTATGACTCAAGGAAAGTAGAAACACATGAGAATCATTATCTTACACATCACCTAGAGTTAGATGCGTTGATCCATATATTGAAAACATGACACCACTACCTCTTTGGGGAAAATTTCACCATGTTTATAGATAATAAAATATTAAAACCCATCATTTCACAAAGGGTTCTAAACCTAAGGAAACATTGATGGATGAAATATCTATAAATGTTTGACCTTAAATTAGTTTATATACATGGTAAATAAAATTTAGTGGAAGATTCTTTGAGCCATAAGTCATATAATGAGGTGTTCATAGAGGATCATGACCAATGGAATCTTATGGGAGTAATTTATGACATGCATTTGGATTTTAGAAAAAAAATCAGAATATTTTTTTCTTTCCCATTAATCTCATTCACGATTTAGTGAGTATGATCAAAAAGGCTCAAAAATCCAAACTAGAATTATTTTCTATGAGGTTAAAACTCAATGGTGGGGAGACTATTAAGTTATGGGCGGTTTATGTAAAATTTATGTTACAGTTTTAGAATCAAATTATAGTTCCTTCGTCATTCCAAGAACAATTTTTTTCAACATTTAATATGAGTAGTTAACCTGATAAATAAATAGACATAAAGGGTATTGATGGAAATTTTTTGGTGGTCAGAGATGAAAATAATTCAAAAACTATGTTGTGAAAGGTATCACCAACCAATAGGTAAAGTTTGAACACCAATGAACAGAGGGAATGTTATAGTTGATGCATATACCCTTTTGTAAATGTGAATATATTTTTGTAGACTTTGTCACTGATATACAATAGAACACTTTGGATACATGATTCTATTTGGGTTATTGTTTATCGATTCACTATGTTAGAACATTTCATTCTAAATTGAGAGCCCAATATAGTGGAGGATTTGGGAAATATCTATATCAAAGAAGTCGTGAAGTTTCATGGAATACCAGTATCGATTGTATCTCACCAAAATCCTCAATTCACTTCATAGTTTGGGTGATCCTTACAACAAAACCTCAGAATTTATTTAACTATGAGCACAATATATCATCTTCAAATAGATGTCTAGTTGGAATGTATGATCTAAACATTGGATGATATGATCCAAGCATGTGTTATGGATTTTAGTGGTTCATGGGAAGATAATTTTACTTTAATGTAGTTTTAATATAACAAGATTTATTAGGCCATGATAAAAATGGCTCCATTCAAGGCATTATATGTTTATCCATGTTGATTAACACTTTTGGGTAGAGACTGGGGAAACTTCATTGATGAGAAAATGCTTTTTCCTTGAAATTACGACCAAAATCTAGATAATCAATAAAAACTATCAATGAACCAAATCCATCATAAATATAATGTTGATCATCACCAATTAACATTATCTTTATGGTAGGTGACCAAGTATTCTTAATAGTATCAATGAGACTGGGTCACTACCGGTTGGGAAATCATGGAAAATTTCCTTTTTAATACGTCAATCCATTATATATTTTAGAACTTATTTGAAACATTGTAAATAAATTATCCTTACCACTGAGATTCAGTGTTATCCATAATTTTTTCTATATGTCTCAATTAAACAAGTAATAACCCAACCCAATTCATGTGATAAACTAGAACCATTTTACTCTTGAACTAGATTATATGTTTAGTTATTCCCTATTTTATTTTTGTATTTTAAGCTATGTAATAGTTTATTTAGACCAAAGGATGGTTTTATATATTTTTAAGAGTTTTAGAGAGCTTTGAAGGCTCTATGGGTTGATTATAATTTGGGGAAACCATGTGAATTCACCAAGTTACCATGAAAGGGATGGAGGATCTTCTAGGTTGGTGTGTGGCTGGAATATAGTTTGGAAAAATCATAATATTACTGTGTGAATTAAAAAAAATTAAGATAGAGTTTAGTTTCATGTTTAGTGAATGATTTTTCAAAAAATTAATACTAGTTATGTGATGAGAATAATTAAATCTAAAAGTTTAATTAAATACTTGAGACTTATCTAAAACCCTTATTCTTCCTCTTCTAACCTGGTTTCTTGAATTCCAACACTCTTCTAGGATATTTTGGTGATATTATTATTTAAAGTGATGGATTTTAATGGATCAAAGAGTGTTGGGTCTATGAAATTAAACGTAAAAACCATGTTCGTCTTCCTTCTCCCCAATCCTCCTAATTTATCAACATATGAACCTTATATCAGGGATATCTTTCCCTGGTCTATTTTATATGTCATGTCTTGATTATTATTCTTTGAGATTTTTTGATGGAATAGATTTGGAAGCCTAACTATTTGAATTTATTGGAGAAATATTTGTTCACTAAATGTTAGGAGCTAGGTGTATTCTCTTATTTTTTCACTTTCTCCTAGAATGTTAAGGATAATTATTTTTTAAATAAGATGTTTATGATTTTAGTTGGAAAAATAATTATGAAATATCTTCTAGAAATCTTTTTTTCTTGGTTGTTCTTCAAAATTAGAGTGGTGGGTGACACCCATAATGTGTCTGATAAAATGATTTTTTTAGATGGGTTTTGAATATAAAGGGTTTTAATGTGATAACATTTCATTAATTTGGTATGTGTGTGTTCATATATATATGGGAAAGACCATGTGGGTTAGACATGGTCACAGTGAAAATATTGTGCACAGTGGATTATTCCATCGAATGACAACTTGATACTAAAGGGAAAAAATCACTCATGAGTTGGACTATTCAAGAGTGGCCTTTAGGTAGTGGTTACATTAGTTAGTGTTTTTTATGGGTTTATGGGTTCATTATATGGGTATGATTTTGATGTGAGTTATTTCACTTCATCTGGATATATATATATACTATTTACTAGTTATTATGCTTTTTCCTGTCTTTTATTTATAAATAAAATTAATTCTAACATGTTTCTTATTTTAGTGGCATTTGGGGGGAGGTCTCAGGATTTACCTAATGGGTTGTATACTCACCCCCAACATATGGACCTTGGTGAATATGAAGACACTATTAGACATGATACTAGTAAGGGTAAGGTTTTTTATTTTAATAGCGGAACTATATAATGCTATGATCTTAGATGTCTGGAGTTAGAGTTTGGGGTGGCCATTAAGTCTTAGAGTCTGGTGTGGTTCCACCTTAGTTACATGTGTTTTTTATCTTGAGTACTATTTACCTAGAGACATATTGTCTTGATATTGTATGTTTCTTTTACTTATTATTTTACTCTGAATATTTTTCAGTTATATATTTAGAGTTTTTATGGTTTTGTATCCTGCATCATATTTGTTTGTTTAGAGGTTTTTCATTTATGGGAAAATAATCCACCATGTTTTTGTAAATCCCATGATATATGTTGTTATTATTTGGTACCTTGGGGATTTTACCTAAGGTTAGTTGAATTTTGTTCCTTCCTAAGCCAATGGGTTAGGTCATGATGTTATAATAATTGAAAGTTGATGAGTTACTGGAGAAGGAGTTGATTTGTCATGCTGTGATTGATGTCATCATGAATTAATGAATCAAATTTATTGAAATAATTAGCTTTCCCAATTATATTTGGTAGTTTTTGGAATGCATATTAACATCCTTTTTGAAAATCTCTAGTGGCAATTTGATTAAAGATGATCTAAAATATAAGTTTAAAGGAGATTAATTTCATGGTAGTTTATTGTTTGAATTTTAATTTGAAATTAAAATCACTTAACTAGAAATGGATGGAGATGGATGGAATAAAATAAATTGAAGGTTTCTTGATAGAAATAGTGATTGAGTAGGTAATAGAGAAACATAACTATGTATTCCAAGAAGTGAGATGTAAGAAGGGGAAAGTACAAAACATGGGATTTAGTGAATAACATAATTAGAGAGGATTGAGTTGTTACTGATTTATATTCCAATGAAGATTGTATTTGGAAGTGTACACTTATTGTGAATATCTATGAACATTGGGAAGTGAATAATTCATACTTTGAAATTATTACAGTTGGAGTTTATATGGCAGTGAAAAGTTTAATTGAAGATCAAAGACTCAACTCTTATCATAAAGAGTTGATCATATATGGATATGAAATTTGAAGAAACACATGAAATTTATTGGATAATCACATATGGGAATATGATATAGTTTACTAGATAACCACATAAAAATCAGTAATAGACCTAAAATTATATAAAATGATATTTTATAAAGTAGTATGAAAAGTAGGAGAAGGGAGTGAGCCTTGGGAGGCAATGAGATATTCTCTAAACCATTCTATAGGTAGTGAGCCTTAGTATGGAGGGATTTCTCCTAAAATTGTATAGGTAGTGATACTTGGTGATGAGTAACTTCACCCAAAACATTTATCCACTAAAATAAATATTTCTAGTGATTTTTAGGTATAATAATACAATAATGAGTGTATGCTCCTCTAATATAACCCAGTATGGGTGAACTAAGTAAAATTTTTTGTGTTCCTACATGTTTTACTTACTATACTTGTGCATGATATTTGATGTGAATGTATTTGAAAAATATAAGATAATTAAAGTTTGAATAAGAGTTTCATATAATAATAGAACACGATATGAATGGAAAGATTATAAGTGAAAAAGTTTAAATATGATGACACCTTAATTCACCTCATATAGGTGTGTTTTAGCTTGCAACAGTTTGTATAAGAACCCGGATCTTCTTTTCAGGTATATTTTTCCTTTTCTGATTTTTTTTGAGAAAAAGAGGAAAATATGGAAATTTTTGAAGTACAAACCGTGTACTTTATGAGTACACGCCGTGTACTGCGATGTCGCTGGAAGCCGTGTGTTGGCCGTTTCATGGCCACACACATGGACATGTAGGGTTGATATAGAGGCTACTTAAAGTGGAGTATAGAAAATGTGAGTACATGTCATGTACTCCAAAAGTACACTCCTTGTACTTTCTTTCTTTTCATTAAACACGTCGGGGTCGCGCCTGACGGACAGAAACCACTCCTTCTAGGTTTTGTTCGTCCGAGAGCATCGAGCATCTGCAGTTCTTCTTTGAGCCCCCAAGCCTCCATTTGTTCTCTGAATCGACTGTTGTCGATTGCATTGGAACCGCAACGGTAAGCTCTTCCTTCTTCTTGAGTTTCATTCCATGATTCCTCCTCTTTCTCATGTTATCTTGGGTTGAACGTTTTATAAAATTTTGTATATCTTAGACGTTCTAAGTCAATTCAAACCTAGTGGTTCAATTATATTTATCTCCTAGCACCAAGGTATGCGGTTTGTTCCTTTCTGTTGAAATTCCTTGAATATTATGTGCAAATTCCACCAATACCCTTGAACGGGGTATTCCGTGTTTACCGTTTTACCCCTGTGATATACCTTCCTTGATTGGATGCTTGTGTAGAGTAAGTTTGAATATGAATGTGGTTGAATTGCTATGCTTTGGATGTTTTTCCCATGCATGTTCTGTTTACGACCATTTGGTCACATTAGCCAATTTGGCTACTTTGCATGTTTTCCATACCAGTTGATGTAGGATGGAGGGTTTGAATCCTGACATTCTTTTTATGTTTTAGATTGGTTAGACAAGTAGTTATGTAGGTATACTTTGGACATATTTCATTACTATTTTTTTTCCTACACAGGGTCGTGAGAACCTGGTGTAGTAGACTATAAGGGGATAGACCAAGTGAGCTTCCTCAGAGAGTCTGAGAATTATGCTACAGGGGGGGTAGAATGTGTGAGCTTCCTCATAGAGCCTAGGATTACTTTGGACTATAAGGGGATAGACCGTGAGAGCTTCCTCAAAGAGTCCTTGACTGTTTTAGACTATATTTGGATAGAACGTGTGAGCTTCCTCAGAGAGTCTCTGTTTTGTTTGTTTGACTCACTTGATTACCATATGTTATTGGATGGATTGACTATGTGAGCTTCCTCAAAGATTCTATGAACGACCTGGTCTATAAGGGGAATTGACTGGGTGTGCTTCCTTAGAGAGTCCATGACCTTGGGGCTATAAGGGGAATTGACTATGTGATCTTCCTCAGAGAGTCCCTGACAACCTTAGACTATAAGGGGAATTGACCGAGTGAGCTTCCTCAAAGAGTCTTATAGTTTCCATATGACCAAACCATAGGGGTTAGGCTGAGTGTACTGCCCAGAGGGTTGTTGGTACTTATTAGGTAGGACCATAGGGGATGGATGTGATTACTTCCCAGATGGTTACCTATTTGTGCTTAGCTGCTTGATAGATGTTGCTTGATATTGGAACTGTGGATCGTTTACTATTTAGTATGTTCTTATTAATTTTTTTTGTACTTTTTACCTACCATATATTCACTGACTGTTAGGAATAGATCTTTGGGTGGTTGCCTACTGGGATTTATTCTCACACCCTATTTGGGTCATGTTTTTTATCCCAAAAAGATTATATTGTTGCAGGTATAGACAAGGGCAAGCGCCCTTTGAATTCAAGTACTTTATTTGATGTGGAGCTGGAGAGCATGGAACCAAGCTTAGGATTTCGATGCTAAGGATCTGTTTATCTTTTCTTTTGTACTTGTTTTTAGTACTGTTGTAATTACAGCATTGTGACTTGTTTGGATGCTTTCTTGACATATGTATCATGAATCATATATATATGTGTTCCTACTATTTATCATATTTAGTATTCCATTGTTCATTTGTGTATGGATTGTTTACCGTTTCCACTATTTTTTATTTGTTTCTCTTCTGTTGTGTACTCTGTCAATGAGGGCATAGTTTCCCCACTATCACACCCAAGGCCCTCGCTGCTAGTCAGCAACCTCTGGAATTTGGGGAAATGCGCTTGAGGCCATGTGACCAACTAGGTTCGGGGTGCCTCTGGGTGGCTTCCAAAACCAGGACATTACAAAGTGGTATCAGAGGTGTTCTTTTCTCCTGATTTACAGTTTAGAGCCTTATTCAGGGATAGTATGGAATCGGTACTTGGTAATAAGTTGTACCCAGGATTAGCTAACTCGTGTATAGGGAAAATCCAATCTACCTCATTTATTGCAGTTTTCTAGTTTTTCAATTTTATAGTTGATATGATTTCACCTTGAGTGAGTCACATGTTTCATGTTGTTACTGTTGACGTTATTGAGGTTCTGTTGCAGCCAGATGAGATGAGGGTATGCCATCTCATGAATCATATAGGCACTTGCTAGAAATCACATGACATGCATTCTTTCCATGTCATTCAGGGTGCATTAACAATTTCATGTTGTTGTGATAGGTGTTGTGTAGAATATGCATGATGTTGTGATAGATTCTTTGATAGAATACCTACTTTCAATAGGTATTGCTTGTGTAAAGTCTTGTTTGAATGAACACCAAATTTTGGTTCTTGAGGTGTTATGGGCCCTCATGAATCAGAACTTGGTGGATCATTGACTTGTTTCCCTTGTATATGACATGTATAAGATTCCAAGATTTGATTCGCGAGGAGTATGGGCCCTCACGGGTCAGAATGTTGCATTTTAACGCTTTTTTTCTGTGTTTTCTAGGATCTGGTGTAGTTCTAAGGCTACTGTCTGGAAAAACCCAGAATACACGGCACGTAACTTATGAATACACATCGTGTAGTATATAGCCATGTCACTGACTGAGTGGGTAGCGACACGGGGTTGTGAAAAATCTTTCAGGAACACACCGTGTACAGTACGTACATGTCGTGTTATAGTGACCGTGTGTCTACCCGTGTGACTAACGACACGGATGAGTGAGACTTAGGCTTTACATGTTGTGTCCTATTTCTTCCACATGTCGTGCAGTGTAACCTAAGTACCCGGCCATTTCATGAACAACATGGTTCGGGGAAATCCTTCAAGTGCACGTCGTGTCCCCATGGAACACACCATGTATATTGAACCATGTAGTCGGCCGTGTAACTAACAACACGGGTTGGTGTTACCCTTTCTCGTACACACCATGTCCATCCAGAACACGCTGGGTAGTGTCATCTATGTGTCAGGTCGTGTCGCTAACAACATGGGCTAGGTAAGGCTTGTCTAGTACATGTCGTGTCTTTCTTGAACACGCCGCATAATTTTTCCTTGGAAGAGCCATGTGGCTTAACTGTGTAGGAGAAACCGGATAGGGAAAGAAGATTCTAGTACATGTCGTATGTTAGGACAACACGTCGTGTGTTGGGGGTGTTACACGACCAGTAGAGGCAGGAGTACACGCCCATGTGAATGACTTAAGGGAACATGCTGTGTAGGGAAAGAACACACCATGTAGTTATGTTTTTCATAACTTGAATGATTTCTTTCCCTATTCCTTCTTATGCCTTCAGTTTCTCAGTCCTTGTTAATCCTGAATCTAAGGTGTGCATTTGACTTTGCAGAATCATGCCACCTAGATGTCCTCCGGTTGACCGCTAGTCGCAGGGGACTGATCAGACGCCAGATATGGCTGATCAGGGACTTATTGCAGATCCTCCTGATGTTCCAGCCTTAGAACCAGCAGTTACACCAGTTGCAGGCACTGATGCACAGTTCAGGGAAGGTTTTATTAGGATAATGCAGACCTTCCAGGGAGTGTCGTCTCCTGCCCCATCGATGGACGAATTGACGTGGGTTTTCTAGCAGCAACATCCTCCCTCCTTATTAGGGGAAGGAGGACCACAGGCTGCAGAGTCATGGATAGAAGCCACACTGTCTATCTTCGAGAATCTTGAGTTACCACCAGAGAGGAGGGTGAAGCTTGCGACCTATATGCTCCGAGACTCTGCCAAGAGGTGGTGGGATGTCATCTATAAGGTGGGACACCATCAGAATATGTCTTAGGAAGAGTTCCAGCATATCTTTTACGACTAATTCTACATGGAGACCTTGAGGGATGATCGAGCTCGGGATTTCATGAGCTTGGAGCAGGGTACTCTTTCTGTTATGGATTATTCCTCTCATTTCACGGAGATACAGAGTTTCATGACTATTCTAGGAGGAGATGAGTTTTTCCTTGCACGAAAGTTTGAGGATGGTCTCAGGCAGGAGATCTGTTCCAAGGTGAATATCTTCATGTTGACTTCGATCTCCTCTATCGTCAACCAAGTGCTAATCACCGAGCGCAATCTGTGGGATTCTAGAGCAGTGAGCCAGGGCAGTTTGACATCCAGAGTTAGTGTTCCTTCTTCTAATAACAGGAAGCGACGCAGGGAGACTTAATGAGAAGATCAGAGTAGATGTGATGCACCTTCCGGTAGCCAGGTAGTTTGCTACCAGTGTGGGAGGAGCGGGCATATGAGGCCATGTTTCCCAAGAGACCCGATGGAGTGCCAATCTTGCGGCAAGATGGGCCATCTGCAATGTTTCTGTCAGTTTTTCTCACCAGAAGCTGGTGACAGGTGTTCTCCTATGACCCCGCATTTAGGAGCATCACCGCCAGTTTCTCACTAGTCTGGGAACTTGAGTTCTTCCGGCCATTCAGGCCGAGGTGGAGGTTGTGTCCGTGGAGGTCAGTCACCAGGCTATCAGCGACAGCAGAGTGAATCAGCTCAGAGTGGTCTGGCAGGGTCACTGGTCCATGGTTCAGTCCAGACTTTTTTAGTGGAGTATAACCTTTAGGAGTAGGATCTTGGACCCTCCATAGTTCTAGGTATGATCTTAGTAGCCTCAGTTTTATCTTCTTATCTTTTCGATATAGGGGCTTCCCATAGCTTTATCTTTATTGCTATTGTGGAGAGCCTTGGACTCTGTATCTTTTCTTCTACCAACATATTGACACTAGACACATTGTTGGGAATGATGACATCTATTGTACGTCAGTGAAAGGAGTTCCCTCTTAAGGTCAGTGGGTGTCACTTTTTATGGGACCTCTATGTCCTAGATATGACATGATATGATTTCATTCTTGGGATGGACTGGATAGTTTCTTTTCAGGCAGTCATCGACTGTTATCACCACAGGGTGAGTTTTATATCACTAGAGGGTGGATCTTTTCTTCATAGAGGTGAGTGGGATGTCCAGGAAAGCAGAGCAAGACTAGAGCATAATGGGATAGGGGGAGTTATATCCCAGATTTCTAGTCTATATCTATATGATCAGGGGACTTCGCAGTTAGAATTTACTCCAGTGGTAAATCATTTCAAGTATGTCTTTCTAGAGGACTTTTTTGGTTTTCCTCCAGAGCGTGAGGTGGAATTTTCTATTGATCTTTTTCCAGGAGCGGAACCGATGTCCATTCCTCCTTATAGGATGGCTACACCTGAGTTTCAGGAGCTTGAGAATCAGTTGGAGGAGTTGCAGGTGAAGGGTTTCATCTGACCCAGTACTTCTCCTTGGGGTTCGCCTATCCTGTTTGTGAAGAAGTTTGATGGTACCCTTAGACTTTGTGTAGATTATCGGAAGCTGAACTAGTTGACGATCAAGAACCAATATCCATTGCCTAGGATTGATGATCTCTTTGATCATATTTTAGGAGCCCAGGTGTTCTCAAAGATTGACTTGAGGTCAGGTTATCATCAATTGCACATTATACCATCAGATATACCTCTGACAGCCTTCAAGAGTAGGTATGGTCTATACGAGTATATGGTTATGTCGTTCGGTCTCACAAATGCACCAGTAGTTTTCATGGCACCGATGAACCGAGTGTTCCATTCTTACTTGGATTCCTTTGTGGTTGTTTTCGTCGATGATATCTTGGTGTACTCTCACACTCGACATGACCATGCTACCCATCTTGAGATCATTATGAGTACACTGAGAGAGCATCATCTATATGCTAAGCTCTCAAAATACCACTTTTGGATGGATCAAATTCACTTCTTGGGTCATGTTATCTCAGAGACAGGAGTGTCAGTAGACCCAGAGAAAGTCAGAGCAGTAGTTTCTGGGAGTAGCCGAAGAACATCTTTGAGGTGAAGATTTTTCTAGGGATGGCTGGATACTACAGGCGTTTCATATAGGACTTTTCATGCTTAGCAGCACCACTGACGGACCTGACTAAGAAGGTTTCAAAGTTCATGTGGTCAGATTCATGTGATTCATCCTTTCAGGAGATGAAAGGAAGGTTGACTTCAGCACTAATACTAGTATTTCTAGAGCTAGGAAAGAGCTATACTGTTTACTGTGATGCTTTAGGTATCGGGTTGGGAGATGTGCTTATGCAGGGAGATGGATTCGTTGCGTATGGGTCTCGGCAGTTGAAGCCACATGAGAGGAATCACCTGACACATGATCTGGAGTTGGCAGCTATTGTTCATGCCTTGCACTATTAGAGACAGTATATTTTGCGAGAGCATTTTTTGGTTTTCACCGACCACAAGAGCCTCAAGTACATTTTCACTCAGTTTGATTTGAATTTGAGACAGTAGAGGTGGGTTGAGTACCTATAGTCCTTCAACTTCGATCTTGCCTACACGTTGGGGAAAGGAAATGCAGTGGATGATGCACTGAGTAGGAGGACTCATATTCAGGCAGTTCAGGAGGCCAGTAGTGATTGGAAGCTTATGGCTCTGTTCTCCAAGATGCATTTGGAGGTGCACAACAGATGGGGGCAGACGTTTCTATCTTCTATGGCTGTTACCTCTACCCTTCTTGATCGGGTGCGAATGAGGCATCTATTAGATTCTGAAGGCCTAGTCCTACAGGAAAGTGTGTCAGGAGAGGAACCTATTCCTGGATGGACCATAGGTGGGGATGAGGTCTTGCGTTACCAGGGGCGCGTATGGGTGCCTGCAGATATACACGAGGAGATAATGCAGGACTTTCATTCCTCGGTTTGGTAATTTAATCCTAGTGTCACCAAGATGTATCGTGATCTACACTGTCATTATTAGTGGCCAGGCATGAAGAGAGATGTTTCTAGGTTCGTCATGAGGTGTTCTACTTGTCATCAGGTGAAGGTAGAACACCAGCGACCGACAGGGCTTCTACATCAATTACCCATTCCTGAGTGGAAGTGGAACGATGTTGCAATGGACTTTGTAATCGGGTTGCCGAGGTCACCGTGAGGGAATGATGCGGTATGGGTTATCATTGAAAGACTCATGAAGGTTTCTCACTTCTTTCCGATCAGGGAGACCTTCAGTGTTGACCAACTGGGACAGTTTTACATCCGAAATATTGTACGCCTACATGTAGTTCTACACTCCATTGTTTCATACAGGGATGCACGTTTTACTTATCGGGTCTGGAAGGGGCTTTAGAAGGTTTTGGGTACACAGGTAATTTTGAGTACAGAATACCATCCCCAAGCAGATATCCAACCCGAGCGTACAATTCAGGTGCTTTAGGACATGATCCAAGCATGTATTCTGGACTTTGGAGGTTCTTAGGAGAAGCATACACCTCTAGTGGAGTTCGCCTACAACAATAGTTTTCAGGAAACTATTCAAATGGAACCTTATGAGGCTTTGTACAGTAGGTCATGCCGATCACCCTTGTTTTAGCTGGAGGCAGGAGAGGTAGCTTTTCTAGAACCTCATCTTATCCAGGAGACCACGGAGTAGATAGAGTTGATTTGGAAGAGGATGGCTACTAAAAAGTCTCAACATAAGTCTTATGCTGATCAGCGGAGACGACCTCTGGAGTTCGAGGTCAGGGATCAAGTTTTCCTACGTGTCACACTGTGGTTGGGGAACAGAAGGATTAGGATACATGGTAAACTTTCACCGAGATACGTCGGTCCATTTGAGGTGTTAGATAGAGTTGGGCCGGTTGCCTATCGGTTGCAGTTACCTCAGAGGTATCGATCCATGCACAACGTTTTTCACGTTTCTCAGCTCTGACATTAATTTTTAGATCAGTCTCATGTCTTTCAAACCGATGAGGTTGAGATCGAGGTGGATGCATCGTTTGAGGAGTATCCCATATGGGTTTTTGATCATAGTAAAAAAAGGTTCTTCGTGGCCAGTCTGTTCCTCTGGTATGAGTGCTATGTCAGCACGGATGGGTGCAGGATGAGACTTGGGAGAGGGAGGAGGATGTACAAGCTCAGTGGACAGAGTTGTTTGGGGTTTCTTCTTCTATACCGCTCTAGGGAAATTCGGGGACAAATTTATTTAAGGGGGGAAGTTTGTAAGAACCCAGATCTTCTTTTCAGGTATGTTTTTCCTTTTCTGGTCATTTTTGAGAAAAAGAGGAAAACCTAGAAATTTTCGAAGTACACGCCGTGTACTTTATGAGTACATGTTGTGTACTCCGATACTGCCAGAATCCGTGTATTGGCCATGTCATGGCCACACACACAGTCATGTAGGGGTGACATGGAGGATGCTTAAAGCGGATTACGGAAAAGGAGAGTACATGCCGTGTACTTTATTTTTTTCATTAAATGTACCAGGGTCGCATATGATGGATAGAAACCACTCCTTCTAGGTTTCGTTTGTCCCAGATCACTGAGCATCCACGGATATTTTCTGAGCCCTCGAGCCTCCGTCCGTTCTCAAAATTGAATGTCGTCAATTGCGTTAGAACCGCAGTGGTAATATCTTCCTTCTTCTTGAGTTTCATTACATGATTCCTCCTCTTTCTCAAGTTATCTTGGGTTGAACTTTTTTAGACATTTTTGTAGATATTCGATGTTCTAAGGTGATTCAAGCCTCATGGTTCAAGTATATCGATCTCCTAGAACCAAGGTAGGTGGTTTGTGCCTTTATGTTGAAATTCCTTGAATATTATGTGAAAATTCCACCAATACCCTTGAACGGGGTATTGCGTGTTTACCGTTTTACCCCTTTGATATATCTGCCTTGCTTGTATACTTGTGTAGAGGAAGTTTGAATATGAATGTGGTTGAATTCTTGTTCTCTGGATGTTTTTTCTATGCATGTTTTTTTACGACTGTTTGGTCATGTTAGCCAGTTTGGATACTTTGCCTATTTTCCATACCAGTCGCTATAGGATGGAGGGTTAGAATCCTGACATGCTTGTTATGATTTAGATTGGTTAGACAAGTAGTTATGTAGGTCTACTTTGGCCATATTGCATTACTATGTCATTATCCTACACAAGGCCATGAGAACCTGGGGTAGTAGACTATACAGGGATAGACCGAGTGATCTTCCTCAGAGAGTCTTTGAGCATTAGACGACAGGGGGGGTAGACTGTGTGAGCTTCCTCAGAGATCCTAGGATTACTTTGGGCTATAAGGTGATAGACCGTCATAGCTTCCTCAGAGATTCCTTGATTGTTTTAGACTATATAGGGATAGACCGTGTGAGCTTCCTCAGAGAGTCTCTGTTTTGTTTTTTTGAATCACCTGATTACCATAGGCTATAGGAGGGATTGACTGTGTGATCTCCCTCAGAGAGTCTATAAACGACCTAGGCTATAAGGGGAATTGAACGAGTGTGCTTCCTCAGAGATTTCGTGACCTTGGGGCTATAAGGGGAATTGAGTGTGTGATCTTCCTGAGAGAGTCCCTGACTACCTTAGACTATAAGGGGAATTGACCGAGTGAGCTTCCTTAGAGAGTCTTATAATTTCTGTATGACCAAACCAGAGGGTTCAGGCTGAGTGTGCTACCCAGAGGGTTGTTGGTACTTGTTAGGTAGGACCATAGGGGATGGTTGTGAGTACTTCCCAGAGGGTTACCTATTTGTGCTTAGTTGCTTGATAGCTATTTCTTGATATTGGAACTGTGGATTGTTTACTATTTAGTATGTTCCTATTACTGCTTTCTGTACTTTTTACCTACCATATATTCACTGACTATTAGGAACAGATCTTTTGGTGGTTTTCTACTAGGATTTAGTCTCACAGCCTCTTTGGGTTATGCTTTTGGGCCCAAACAGATTATATTACTACAGGTATAGACAATTTAAAGCGCCCTTCGACTTCAGGTACTTGATTTGTTGTGGATCTAGAGAGCATGGGACCAAGCTTAGGCTTGTGATGCTGAGGACCTGTTTATCTTTTCTTTTGTACTTGTTTTTAGTACTTTTTTAATTCCATCTTTGTGACTTGTTTGGATTCTTTCTTGACATATGTATCATGCATCATATATATATGTGCTCCTTCTGTTTATCATATTTAGTCTTTCGTTATTCATTTGTGTATGGATTGTTTACTATTTCCACTATTTTTTATTTGTTTCTCTTCTGCTGTGTACTCTCCCAATGAGGGCATATTTTCCCTACTATCACACCCAAGGCCCTTACTGCTAGTTGGCAACCTCTGGAATTTGGGGAAATGCGCTTGAGGCCATGTGACCAACCAGGTACGGGGTGCCTCTGGGTGGCTTCCGGAACCAGGACGTTAAAGTTTGAAACATAGGTATGTCTTGGGGATGTTTTAAAAAGGATTTTTTTCCTATAAAATATATCTTTTCCATATTTTACTATGTTTGAAAAAATATTTATGTTTTGAAAATGTAATTTTAGTTTCGGTTTTAGGTGGTAACCAAGCTTGGTGAAATATTTTTTTCCATTAACTACATTTTAAATGGGAGAAAAGGTTTTGAAATGTAATGGTTAAATTTATGAATGGAATGGTAAGGTGATTTTGAAATTTAGTAAAATTTTAATTTTGAAATGAAATGGAATTAAATGTGAGATTTCATGAGAAACTGTCTTTTAAAAGGATTTTATGTTTTTAAAAGGAAAACTTAAAGTACTTCCTTTAATGGTAGTTTTATAATCATTTGATTATATAAAATATGGTATTTTTGGAAATGGATTTATATGTGATTTCTGAAATCAATAATAGGTTTTTTTAATTCTATTCATAAATAAATATTTTTTAAAAATAAGAATTGAATGGTAGGTCAAGGAAGACCCTAGTTGAATCCTATTGTGGGTAATACCTTAGATTTTATTCAGACTAGTTGGTTGCATATAAGTAATTATAAGGTTTATGGATTGTCCTTTAATGATAATTCCATATGGTATTAAGTGGTTTGTGTTAGATACAAAATTTTTGCAACAAAATCATGGTTAGTGGTTGGGATATGAATTGGTATGATAATTATACATATTACAATTCTATGGTATTTTGTGGTTTGGATAAAATTTCAAAATGATTATTGGAAGTAAAGTGTATTTCTAGAAATATGTTTTCGGAAATTTATAGGTAATGTGGTTATGGTTTAGCGATTTTGAATGAGATGAAAACTGAATTAGTATTTTGGTAAGGGTTTTATTCTTAGGGTGAGAATCTTTTAGGCGTTCTTGATATTGAGAGGTCATATAGTGGGAGGTCTTAATGACCAATTTTCTAATTACCATAATTAAGGTATTATTGTGATCTTAAGTTGGAATTTTAGATAGTTAAAGTATGATTTTATTGTTTTTTTAGATTTAGGGAATATTTTTTATTTTAGGTTTCAGTTTTTGAAAGTGATGTTTGAGGATGGATTTTGGATTTTTTTTGTGTATGGTTTGTGGTTTTTTTAGAGTGTTGAGAGCCTAGGTTGAGGTTTGGTTATAGTTGAAGGAGGAAAATCAAAGTGGGGTTAGTAGTATGAGGCCACTAGGGCTCTAGTGGATACCACCAAAATTCTAATGGACTATCAAGTGGCTCACTGGACTACTAATTGAAGTTCAGTGGATATCACCAAAGTTCCAGTAGGTTCCAATCTATTTTTTTAAAATATGGAAAAAAAATTATTTTTGACCAGAATTCGTTTAAAACCCATAAAGGGTACCCCAAATCCATTTTCCTTACTCATTATTGCACCATAGAGACCTTCCCTTAGCCTTCTCATTCTCCTCCCTCTTGAACATGGATTAAGAACTAAACGGAAAAACAACTTTAATGTATTTTTTTACTTTAAACATTAGTTATAAAGGTACATTAATACATGTGATGTATAAAGTGGGACTTTAAATGTTAGTTTATAAAATCTGATTTTGAAAACCCTTCCAAGAGATAAAATATAAAAGGATTTAAATGTCAGTTTCAGTAAAATTGATATTGAAAGAATTCTAAAAGATAAAATATATAAGGCTTTCCCTATCAAGTTTTATTAAAACCTATTTAGAAAGCCTTCATACTCATCTTTCTAAGCCATTTTTAGTAAAACTGGCATAGAAATACCTATATATAGGGCCTTTGATATTATTTTGTTTCTAAAACCGATGTTGAAAGTTGATTTTTTTAAGAAAATATCAAAAAATAAATTATTCCAGACCTCTAAACACAAAGGGAAGTACCAAATAGTAGTAAAAAATAGCACATATAGAACAAGGATTAAAAAATCATTGATAAATTTTACATATTTTTTATAAATATACAACTAAGTTAATTAAATATCAAAATTATCTAAACATAGAAAATATACTACAAATAAATTTTGATGGTGTTTTAATTAGTTTATTGTATAAAAATAAACATCATCAAAACCCTATAACATAAAGTGTTAAATTTTTTAAAAATAAATTATATTTTTAAAAATTATAGGTGTTATAATGAAACTAACCATTTCAAAATCTGTTTTTGTTCTGATCATGATTATCGAATAATTGAATTGTAAAACATAATATACACATTCCAAATTTCCAAATTTATAATTACATAGTTTTTATGAAACAATATTTAAAAAATAAAAAATTAAATATATAAAAAAACAAGAATTCATTGATATAAAAGTTATCTACCTGAACTTTTACATATTCAATTTTTTATGGTTACACTATTCAACAGTGATCCCCATTGAACTTAATCAATGACCTATTATAATTTTGAATATTAATTACCAAAACTGATGTAAAATGAAAATATTAAGATTAAATAACTAAAATAATAGAATAAAACTTACTTCTTTAACAACTTTCTAAATCTTCTTCGAACAACACCTAATAAAGAGAACAACCAATATGTTATACATTCTTTTGGAAAAAATATGCATAACATCCAATGTAAAATAAAATATAAAAAATTCATCATTAATAATACTATAATAAATAGTGTTTTATAATTATATATTATTCTTACTAGTCAAGGAATAGAAAAAACCAACATGTAATCTGTAGGTTTTTTAATCTTTCATATATATATTCAATTCAGGCTTATTGGTTCATGTATTGCACAAATTTTTAAATGTATTATAGATACATAAAACCATAAACATAAGTGAAATAATATTTAATGAAAATAGTGTAAAGATAACTGATTATAAAATTAATTAATTAAGTCAATATAACAAATGTTTATTTAAAGAAAATAAATTAATAATTGAAATTTACTTATATAGAAAACAACTAAAACACAGGTACACTGATCTGATTACCATTTACAAAATCCATGATGTTAGTTCTAAAAATATTTAACATATATAATATCTTCCACATAAATCACCACTCATTGAAAAAGTATAATAATCATCTAATATAGAAAAAAAATGTCATAAATTTTTTGCCCCATCAGCTTCCTATGGAGTATCTAAAGGTGCCGAAACGTAAAAATTTATTTTCTCTATAGTGATTCCTTTAATTTAAAATACTATTATATAAGGTAAGTGTAAAAAAATAATATAAGTAATTATAAATATAATGATAAATAAAAACAAAAAACAATTCATACCTCATATGTCAAATGAATTGTAATGGCCCGGACCTCTCCAGTCCATTACTTTGTGAAAATATGGTGTTTGAGGTGTTTTGGGAGGTCAAGGTGACTTATCCCCAGTAATTTTTCAAATTTCCAATTCTATGAATAGTTCCATCAGTGAACAGTTCTATCAGTAACCTCTAACAGTAACCTCTCTTTCCTTTGCCAAATTTCCAATTCTGTGAACAGTTCCATCTGTGAACAGTTCTATCGGTAACCTCTAACGGTAACCTCTCTTTCCTTTGCCAAATTTCCAATTATGTGAACATTTCCATCAGTGAACAGTTCTATCGTTAACCTCTATCGGTAACCTCTATCAGTAACCTATAACGATAAGTGAATAGTGTTTTATCGGTGATGTTAAGTTAATAGTGTTCTATCAGTGAGGATTCAGTGAGCAGTGTTCTATCAGTGAGGTTTATTGAACAGTGTTCTATCAGTGAGGATTCAGTGAACAGTGTTCTATCAGTGAGGATTCAGTGAATAGTGTTCTATCAGTGAGGATTTAGTGAATAGTGTTCTATCAGTGAGGATTTAGTGAATAGTGTTCTACTAGTGAGGTTCTAACAGCGGACTTCTAACAATGGACTTCTAACAGCGGACTTCTAAGAGCGGACTTCTAACAGCGGACTTCTAACAGCGGACTTCTAATAGCGGACTTCTAACAGCAGACTTCTAACAGCGGACTTCTAACAGCGGACTTCTAACAGCGGACTTCTAACAGCGGACTTCTAACAGCGGACTTCTAACAGCGAACTTCTAACAGCGGACTTCTAACAGCGGACTTCTAACAGCAGACTTCTAAAAGAGGACTTCTAACAGTGGACTTCTAACAGCGGACTTCTAACAGCGGACTTCTAACAGAGGACTTCTAACAGTGGACTTCTAATAGTGGACTTCTAACAGTGTTTCTAGCTACCTACAGTTTCACCCCTTTGATGTTTCCTTTGAAGTAAAATACATTTAAAACCTTATTTTAAGGACTCTTAAGGATGATTCAAAGACCATAAATCCTATATTAATTATTCCTAAGGATCGGGATGTTTTTACTTGGTCAAACCGTGTGGGTTAATGCGATCTTCTTTTAATGGGGAATTAAGCGTATCTTAAATCATCGCCCCATTAAATCTTCAAAAGGGACAAGATATCATCCTCCCTTTCTCTTCCTCTTTGTTCTCAGCTATGAGATTCTAGAACCTTTCAATCCTTCCCGTAGGAGTTGTATAATCAAACTTTACTCCCCGGATTAGTTTTGATCTATTTTGATGCAATCGAGCTATATCGGTCAATCTTCGATATAAGGTTTGTTTTATAGTCATTCCTTTGGGGATCATCTCCTCCTATTTCTCCTTTACATGTTATATCATGTAATATTCATGATTCTAATGGGGTTTTTATTGGTGTTTGGTTGGTGTTGTCGTACCGTGGCATCCTCTAGTGGATGCAGTTGTCGTGAGAGGAGGATCGTGACCTGTTGTGTGGATAAAGAACGTGAGGAACTATTTGAGTTATGGGATTCATTGCTTCTATTTATTTTACGTGCAACTATATTGTTAGAATGTTTAATACCACTGGATGGAAATGGAATTGACATAATAAATATTTTAACCAGATAAATAAATTTATATCGATCGTATGCTATTGCCTCTTATTTTGCTAGATAGTGTGATATTTATGCTTTCTTTGCTTAGCTGTTTGTTCTTGATGGAAATCAGTAAAGAATATAAACTGGGATTAATTGATAATTTTTGGCTAAAGATAAAGAGGCATGAAAATGAATTTAGTTCTTATTGTAATTTGATGTTAATCAAATTAGTGCAGTAAGCATGTTTATTTATTTGTGATAACTTACTGGTTAGGTTTCTCAAATTTGGAACCTACGAATAACAAATCTGTTAATTCAATATGGATTAAAGAAATAATTGTTTGATAATTCCTTAAGGGGTTCTGAGTTACCCTCTTGATTGTTAAAGGTTCATGAGTCTAATTATTGTGGTGTTTGTTTTCCTGCTGCTTGTGTTGTGATGTGATCATGGATGGTTGTTGTGATATGTGGAGGCATGGAGGCCTTTTTGGTTGTGGCAGCAGATGATGCCTGAAGTGGAAAGATGCATCGGTTTATGCATGTGGGTGTTATAGAGGACACTAGGGATGATGGAATGGGATGGTTGTGATTATTGGATGCTTGTTGTTTCTTTGGTTGTTTATCTTCTTTACTTTTCCCCACTTCTCAAGGCAGCTGGTCTTACTTACCCTTCTTCTGAAAGAGGTGAAGACACATGGAGTATGCCACGTGCTTTTTGTGTTTAGCTTCTCAAGGAAGGATGGGTATATTCTCTTGCTATAGGTGGCAAAGACTCGACGGGTAGTACATCTACCCACTGTATTGAGACCCCTTATGTTTAGTAGTATAGAATGTTTTTTCTAGAATGCCTTAGAATGTGGGAAAGTAATTATATAATGAATAATTGAATAAATGGTGTTAATCAATGGGGATGGAGTTGCTGGAACATAATGATGAGGTTGTAATTTTGAAGGAACAATTGACTTTGGGTGTGATTCTAATAAAACATAATGTGTAATTGTTCACGGTTAATTAATGTTTAAAGAATTAATTAACGTACAGTGGAAATGATAAAAAGGGAATGAAGTAATCTAATAAAGCTCTTTAAATGGTTATGTGCTTATAGGATACCTAGTCTTAGAAGTAGCAGCCCAGAGTCTGAGAGACGTTAGCTGTAGTTGTGTCTAAGACTAGGTTATTCCCATAGTGTGGTTGTGAGTTATAGTATATTCTGTACTTTTTATGTTTCTATACGCTACTCCACCCTGTCGGTAAGGGAAACTAACACCCCGGGGATTCTGAGCCCTGGGGGGTGTTTTCCCCAACATTTCGGTGGGAGGATGGATGGATGACTGCCCCCTTTGGCCCCACTCTCTTCTCTTGGTAGTTACTTGTGCTGGTAGCACTACCACAAAACTGGGCAAGCCCAGCGCCACCCCTTTATCAGCGCTAACGAAAAAGCACTGATAAAGGGGGGGCCTTTATGATCACTCAAAAAAGTGCTGATAAAGGGTGCCTTTATCAGCGCTGATAAAAGTACCCCTTTATCAGCGCTTTTTTTAGCGCTGATAATGGGACCCCCTTTATCAGCGCTTGTTTAGTATCGCTGATAAAGGGGAGGCATTTATCAGCGTTTTTTTTTAAGTGATGATAAAGGGTCGAATTCAAAAAAAATAAAAAAAAAATTAATATATAAATATAGTTATATAGTTATATTGATATAAATATAATATATAATTTTTAAATACATTTTAGATAAGTATAAATGTACATTTACACTTATTTTACTTAATATATAATATATTTAGTGAAAATGGCTTCTTAAAAAATTTATAAAATATTTTTAATTAATAATTTTCTAATTATTATGGAGTAATAGTCATTTAATAACAATTTGAAGACTAAAAAAATTAAAAAAAAATTAAAAAAAGATCCAAAATATGTTGAAAATGCAACTCGAACTTCAAACGACCATAACTTTTGATCCGGGTGTCTGTTTGAGCTCTACCACATATCAAATCGAATCTCGCGATGAGCTCTACGTCTCTATGACCGAGAGGATCCCGGTCAAGCGTTTTTAGAGGTCAAAAGAGGCCCATAAGGCCTCCAAAACTGAGTTTTTTTTCAGGGTACCCATATTTTTTAACATTTTGTGGATTTCCAGCCTCGTTTAAGGAGGTATTATTGGATTTTTTTGATGGGGATTGAATTTATTCCAAGGTATTACATTCATATTGATATTATGTATTTGAAATTTCATAATTTTTTATAATGCACTGCTATTTATAATCAAATATATAACTATATGTACATATTTTTTATATATTCACACCTAAAAATTAAATTTTTTAAATAAATAATTAAACATATTTACATATAAAATATATTAGTTTTATCTAAATAATAACTAATATCCATTTTATTTAAAATATCAATATATGAATATTTATATAACTACTATATATTAATATAACTATACATATATTAATATAACTACTATATATTAATATAACTATACATATATTAATATAACTATACATATATTAATATAAATATGTGTATATATTAATATAACTATATATATATATTAATATAACTATATATATATTAATATAACTATATATATTAATATAAATATATATTACTATATGAATAAATATAACTAAATATATATATAAATAAATAGATATATCATGAATAAGAGAACAAATCAATATAGGGTAGTGGCAAAAGCTTTAGGTGCGCAGGGGGGAGGTCTCGAGATCAAATCCGGGTGGAGGCACAGGTGCCCGCGCAAGGTTGATTTAAAGGGATAACGCTGATAAAGGGTGTAGGCGATGCGGGTGGGCGCTGGAGGTGCAGGAAAGAGCTGATAAAGGGGGGCTCAAGCGCTGTAAAAATCCCCCCCCCCCCCCCGAGATTGGCAGTATTTTTTTATTTTTTTATTTTTATTTTTTTTATTTTTTTTATTTTTATCAGTGCTAAAAAATAGCGCTGATAAAAGTGGTCTTTTATCAGTTCTTTTTTTTAGCGCTGATAAAAGGGGTCGTTATCAGCGCTTTTTGGAGCACTGATAAAGGGACCCCCCCCCTTTATCTTCGCCAGCTTTATCAGCTCTTTTATAGCGCTAATAAAGGCCATTTTTAGCGCTGATAAAAGCTGTATTTGTAGTAGTGTAGGCACATTGGTTAGTTTTCTTTATATATGTGTGTAGAGGGTTGTAATGGATTGTGGTTATTCACACACATATATTCTGGATATAGTTTCCTATGGACTACTATAGGTGTAACGTGTATAGGCTGTGATGGCTTGAGATTCCTTACTCAGTGTATGGGTTGTGATGGCTTGAGGTATAATACCCGACGTATGATACACGTTATGCGAGCTGTGGTGGCTCTCGGAAACTACCTGGTTACTTTGGTGTGTGGACGTGGTGGTTTTGTTGCACGAGGTGCATATTGTGGTGCTCCGCCCAGGTGTCTGCAGGCAAGCCTTTTTGGAGAGAGATGCTCAGGATGTGCGACGTTGGGGAAAAGCGGAAAACCAATGGGGAAGTAGTAGCGGGGTACCCTTGATATTATTTATTATATGATATATTCCTATATGCGTTACTTGGTGAGAGTATCCATGGTGAGGTTGGGAACTTAGTATACTTGTTTAGATGACGAGTTAGTTTCACTTGTTGTTCATTGTGCTTTATCATGCTTTCTTTACTTTTTCATGAGAGGCTTTGGGGAGGATCCTACTGAGTATAATATTATACTCACCCTATTTATATGTAAAATGTTTTTCAGGTCACTTAGAGTAGGTTGGAGATCAGACTGGTGTTTACTATCTTGTGGTTGCAGGAGTTGTTCGGGATTGTGGTTGCTGTTGTTTTTACTATTTTTTGGGGACTTGTAGTTTTTTCCCTTTCAGTTGTAGTTCTTTTACATGGCATTACATATGTTCACTTAGTTTATTTTATATTTCAGTTCTGATTTGGAGTTGGTTGGTGTCTATCTTATCTCTCTCTTCTTCATGTGTTCTCTTAGAGGGTAATGCCTCCCATTTGTGTGTTTATTATACCCTCGGTGCTAGTCGCCAACCCGGGGCCTACTGGAGGCGGGACTCAGGGGTCATTATCTCCATTCTCATATTGCCGGCCCAGGAGGGGTACACTTTTTGGGGAGGGGTTCATGACATAAAGACAAAATTATCTTATCAAAGTAAAAAATGACCAATACTCTATCCAATTATTGACACCTCCTCTATAGGGAGCATCACAGGAGCAGTTGGATCAACTATATCATGTATCAGTACTCTTACCCAACCCAACTATATAAGATGATGATGTAAATAATCCAAAATATGATGCAAAATTCTGTATACTATAATACATACATGGAGTTCCCTTTCATGCAACTCACAAAACATGGTCAAGTCCGAATGATGGGGTGGTAGATCTGAGTGGGCAGGCTGCGCAGGCTAAATCTATATCATTGATTATTCTATCATAATTGATACAGATTATTTAATTCTATATCTATTTACTCATTAAAGTTTCACAACTCATCCTTAAAAGAATTTATTTCTCCCTTATATTCTTCCCCCATCGATTTTTCACTATGGGTGCGAACAAAAACTTTTTTAAAATAGGTACCCCAATTTTACCCTTTGATGTGGCTCAGGTGTTCCAAATCTCCTAAAGAAATAGAATAATATCCATCCCACCTTTATGGATAATGTTCCCCTATGTCATTTTCTCCTAAATTAAATTTTGTAATAATATTTTCAAATGTTATATTAGTGAGATAAATGTACTAAATAGTAATATTTAATAAAATTAGCAATTAATTACTTATAATATTATTAGCTACTTCCTCAATTGGATTGGTAATATATTTCCCCATTTTTTAATCCTCACCCTTTTATATTTTTCATGATGATAAGGTGGATATGGAGATTTGATTGTAACATCTTGAGATCCACTACTTGAATTGACTCTTAAATCACTAAATTGTTCACCAATTATTTGATCCACTAATAAGGATACCATCGTTGTGACAATGTATGATGGAATAAATTTTGAGACCATATCTCTTGGTGTGTTTTCCCATAGTCCTTTTATATAAGAAAAATTAACAAGTTATAAAGTAATTAAAATTAATTAAACAAATAAATTTTATAAATAAAAAAACATACCATAACGGCTTCCTCACTTTGACTGGAGAAAAAATTCAGCCATGTATCCCTATATATAAGCTCATACTTAAGGCATGTATCTTGATATTGTTTACTCCCAAAAATATAAAATGAAGTCAACTATGGATTACAATATCTCTCTCTACATTTCAAAAAGTAAAAACACTTTTTTAATTCCTTTTTCTTCTTGAAATTTAAAAGTCATCTATAATTGAATAGATAAAATATGAAGAAATGTTTAATATTTAAACCATGGGAAAAATAAATAAAAATATTTATAAATTTTACTATTATGGACTACCATAATAGATATTTACCTGACTAATCATCACTACTCCATTAAAGGAATAAAATACTTATCCTAAAATGAATATCTATATCCTCATAAGTCCTAAACTATTTAGCATGTGGTCCAGTTGAGTCGTCATTCTCATAAAATTCATTTATCACTCTCTTCTCTCTACGTGCGAGTGAATGTTTTGGTAAATGTATTATCCAAAACCTACCATATTTAGGTACCATATTATTTAGAGAATAATAATTTCATCACTTAATTAAAATAAATATATGTTTAATTTAATTAAATAATCTAATTACTATAGATATATATTTTTATGAAAAAACATACAAAACTCATCTCCCTTGCTTCCATGTCTGTTATTTAAAAATATGTATTCTACTTCAACAAAAGTATGTGTAACTTTATTTGATTATAATTAATTAACTATAATAAATAAAAAATCGACTGTTCATGATAGAAAACAAAACAACATATGTCATATTTTTCAACCAAAAAAACATGTGACTAAAAATAGAGAATATACAAATTAACAAAAAATTATTGATAAAAATTATTATTATCTAAAAATGTGTAATTTTGTGTACCTATATTTATTTATAAATAAATAAAAAATATCAGTGAAAATGTAATTATTCATAATAGGAAAAAAGTTACAACTATTTTATTGAATAAAAGTGTGTACCTAAAAATGAAGAATATAAACAAATAGTCACAAAAAATGATGAAGGAAATTTTTTTAACAAAAAAGAAGATATCTTAATCTAATGAATATAAAAATATTAAAAAAATGATTAGAATTATGAAAATCTATATACTTAAATATAAAAGTTAAAAATAAAATTTTTAACCGTGTTAGTTTAAAAAAAACTTGATTAATTAGGAGATCAATGTAGTGTTTTATTATATCCCTTATACATGATCATTTTGGGTTGCATGTAAAATTTCCATGTCATAATCATTTTTATCATCAGGTAATCATGTAATATATGGATATATTTCAGGTAATTCTTCAAAATAATAAATATTCTCATCACTTAAATGATTTTATTCCATATAAAATTAACAGACCACTAATAAGTTGATGGGTCAACAATATAGAATATTTATTTTCATGAGTTTTTATGAAATATGATCTATCCTTGGAAAAAAATTGAAATAAAAAACTGTAAATTCATACTCATAATGATTCACACCAGATTTATTATAAACCTAGTTACACTTAAATACAAGTACTTGAAATTTAGTATAATTAGTCTCCCATATATCCTCAAAAACAAAAAAAATATGATGTTGATATAGAAATTGGGTTTTTATCTTCGACGTTTGAAAAATTAAGTGCTTTAGTGACAACCATTATTCCACTATTTTGAATAGTACTCTTATCATCTTGGTTTTCCTGTAAAATGTGTAAAAATTGATATTAAAACCATAACATCTGATCACATTAATACGTGGTCCCCTTGATATCCATTTCAATGTTTCTGATGCAGATAAATTAGGGTTGATTTTATCCTTAAACATGAAACAAATGTGTTTTTATGTTTATTCATCAACCACTTTTTATTTATTATCATATATCATACCTTCAGTCTAGAAATGTGTGATGATATATATGGTTGAACATCACCTATGTTGGTCAACATGTATAAATGTGCATGGATCACTTAATCAGGTGGAATTAACTTTACCTTTAATCCATAGATCCCTTTACATTCACTATCAACTGTCAAATATATAGATATAGGAAGAAAAAAATGATCCACTTTAGATAAATAATTAGTAAAAAACTCAATTAATTCTTCTAATATATATTTTGGAACAATAGAGGTCTGTTATTGATATATATTCTTAACATATCCCATCCATATTTTCATATATATTTCAAAATTATACATCCAATATAAATAAACAAGACCATATATTCTTATCTCCAACAAAAAATGAATCAATAGATGGATCATTATATAAAAAAATGAGGGTGTAAAATACATTTATAGTTGAAAAATTATGAGGAAAACATCATTATAGAAAACATCTAAAAAATTTATATCTATATCCTTGCTCCAAATTGAATTGAAAATGAACATAAACTAATGATAAAATTTCTGATAGGTATCAACAATATTCTGTTCAATGAAACAAGTAAAAACTATTGCATCAATACATAAAATTCATAAGAATTCACACCTATTAACTTTAAATCCATAGTTGACATAAAGTTTTTCAAATTTGAAGAAAACCTCTAGGTAATTTAACACCATATAGGAATTGAAAATAATTTATCTTCTCACTCTTTCCTAATGTTTGAAAAGCTAGAGGAAAATATGTTCTATTTCCTTTAATTGTGGGAGTTAACTTCAAACTTATTCCCATGGTCATTAAGTCAAATTTTACTTACAATCCATATTTTTTATTTCCTTTTATGTTTAACAATGCTCCAATTAGACTGTCACAAAAAATTTTTGTTAACTTGAATATCTTTAGTGTTATTTTTTACATCTAAGAAATATATAATATGGTAGATCTAATACAATTAATCATTTCTTCCATGTATTTTTTTGATGACCAAAACTTCCATTATTTTAAAATATAACATCAATATTCTTCACCATGTCACAATATTCTTCACAAAACAATGGTTTTGGGGAAAAATCATACTCCTGTAAACCTTTAAATGTATTTTTAAATCTTTTATAAGGATGATCCATTGGGTAAAATCTCCAGTGTCCCATATACACTATTTTTCTTCCATTCCTCAATTGATGATATGATGTCCCCTTTTCAAAAATTATATAATATTTATTCCTTTTAAAACTATATCCATATAAGTTTCCATATAAAATAAATTTGTAACAACCTAATATTCCATGATATGCTTCTTTTTTCAATAGTCTGCATTACATGCAACATTGAGTTCGAGCACACCACGACCTATCAAAATAGCTGTTTAAAAAGAGGTTATGAATAATATTAACTACATTTTGAATTTTATATATACCATATAATTTTAGCATTCATATTATGTGTTTTTTAGACATAATATAAGGATAAATTAAATTTTTCAGATAAAAGAAGTATATTTTAAAAAATACACTTTTACCACCTTTTAAAGGATAACCCTTTTTAAATATAATATTTGAAACTTTTATATATTAAATTTGACAAAATAAAATTATTCTTTATAATAAGGACATAAAAATTTAGTTTGGATAAATTTTTAGTTTTTTTATAACATTCATACTTTAATGAATAGTGAAAATACTGCATTTTAATTCAAAAACTGCTTTTTCATCTAATTTATTTATATTGTTAGATTATAATTTTAGTTTGTTTTAAAGTATAATTAGATTATGTTTTTATAATTTAATATAATTTAAGTAATTTTAAGTAATTTCACATTGATATTTGATATAGGTACATATCAATATTTTGATGGTTTTACTTTTAAAAACCCCATTTTCTTATTTTTAGAACAGGGATTAATTTTAAAATAATTACTTAAACTTGTGTGTTTAGAATTTGAAAAAATAGATTCCATATTTTGAATCATAAGGTCCAAATTGTTTAAATAGGTACCTTTTATTTTTGGACATTATGAATAGAATCTTCAGTAATTATTTTTATTTACCATGGTTAATGGATAAATCTGGTAAATAAGGGTAAAACAATAATATTAAATAATATAAAACTACCCTAACACATTTCCAAATCCTATTTTCTAAGATATGTACGACCATTATCATTTTTGGGTAGATTTTAGGACCCCATGGAGCCACTTTGGTGTGATAATGGCATGTTATAATAATTAATTTAAAGTAAAGTGAAATATAATACAAACATGTATCTTTTTACTAAAACAAATTTAAGGTTGGGTTATATAATTGATATGTTTGATTATAAATAGTAATTAGAGAGATAAAATTATTTCCTACATAATTTTATTTTATTTATAAATTTTAGACATAAATAAATAAATTTATTTTTGACACAATGACGATGCAATGATTAACATATTAATGAATGATTGAAATAAATGATATTATAATTATTAAAATAAATGTAATTTTAGCTTTTTTTATGCCATAAAAAAAATTTGGATAAAATTTACATTTTAAGTACGAGTTAATATTTTTATAAGGAATAAATTTGTTATGACTTTAACAAAAATCAACTATTAAATAGTGTCAAATTGACATAAATGATTTAAAAAAAATACTATTTTATTAAATGATATAATAGTCATAAAAATATAATATTCAGAAAACTGATTTATATAGTATTAAAAATGTAATTATTGATCCAATTTAGGTTCTCTTGGAATTTTATAGTAACTATATTAACCATATAGTACAAAAATACAAGAATACATTGTAAGAGTTTACTTATTTAACTAAGGGTTAAATCCAAAAGATAGGTTAAATCTGTGACCTAAAATTGTCTAAAAACTATTGGTTGAGAGGATTATAACCCATAATCATATTATCATTTAAATAAATCACTTTTTATCTATTATAAACCGAAAATAAATTTTTAATAAATTAATATTTCAATCTTTTCCTAAAGTGCCCCTCACATCTCTTATAAAAGGGAACTTCTCCTTCTCTTTTATTCACACCTCCAAAGCCCTATTGGATCTGCCAAACCATGCCCAAATCTCCTCCCAACTTCCATAAATGTATCCTAGATTCCACCCTTTGAGAAGAAAACCAACATAAAGAGTCTTTTTTTTCAAATCAAAAAGGTGACACTTGAAGAAGAGGTAATCGTTTTATCCCTTCTTTCAAAGTTCTTTTATTCTTCTACTTACTCTTTATATTTTTTTCCATACCAAAGTAATAAAACTTTTATCATACATATATTTAGAAGTTATTATAATCATAATAAAACCATATTAACCATTTTATCCACCATACAAATAATAATATTACCATGCGTGCGTACGTATGGCTTACCGCCTCCGCGTCGTGGTGTAATTTGTTGTTCAACATTAATTTATTTTTATGGGTAAAATGATGAGTATAATTTAAATAAATAATTAATATGAAATTATCATGATTCTTTATAATTAATATACCATCCATTTTCATATCATTTAACCATTAAAGGAATGATATCATCGTTTGTGCGTACGTACGACCTACCGTCTCCACGACGTAATGAGATTTATTCTATACATTAACCATTCAAGAATGATTATTAACATCATATGATAAGTAAATATAATATTTATTAACTTAATATAATTCCTTATTTGAATAAAATATATCCTATGTATAATAAACATTAATTACTTAACAAAACATGCATAGGAAAACAAAGCAGTTAACACCCGAAATAATGGTAATACAAAAATATTATTAACAAAATGAGATAAGAGTATCATATATGATATCATAAATATATATATAGTCCTGGTATAATTTATTAGCAATATTTAACCATTATACAGGAGATTAATGCACCCTTGACTTAATTAAAGTACAAGGTAAGTGTTAATTTCACAATCTCAATATTATCTGAGATTGTTTATACATAAGTATATATCGAGACATATTTATCACCCACATCCATTTTTCTTATACATTTATTTAAAAATAATATTTATATTCCTATAATATTGGTGAAATTCATTTATACCCATGTTTTACTTTATAAAAAACACTTTGAAAGGAATCTTTCTATCATTTTCCAAACGAGGTACTATATGACCTTTTCAACAAATTAAGGAAATAATGTTTTTAACTTATATGATGCAAATGACTATTTTACACCATTATTATGAATTAATATTTTTATTCTTCACATACTATCTTACTAGGTTATTTTCAAAGGAAATTTTTTCTTTTATAATTATGCAGGTTTTAAAATGGTTTCAAAGTAAAAATGGATATTTCTAAAAGAGTTTTAATGATTTTATTCGATCACTTTTATCTATGTCAACATACTTTGTTGGATTTTATGCTTAATTAAGGTTAATATATTATGATACAATCTTTGATATTGTATCAAAGGTTTTATGATATGTTTGACTTTGGATGTTCTATTTTAATATCATTTGTAGCTTATGGTTTAAGTATTAATATTTCATATGATAGTTTTAATAGGAATGTTTATGTTGGTTATGTTTTAACCCTTTCATAAGAGGAATGCATTATACTTTTTAAGTGTTGGGAGGTGTCCACTATATCCCCTCGATGAATCAGTAGGTCTCATGAGACAATTATGTTTGGGTTTTGGCTAATGTATTACACAATTATGTATGGTGTCTTTGACGAAGCCTTGAAAGTGTGTTTAAGATGTCCCATATTATGTATTCCATCTTTATAAGGTTAGTTATTACATGTGATTATTTGACTAGTAAAATATTAATGTGCATGTTTATATGCTACTATTAGATTTATTCTATCCATATTGTGTTCAAATTTATGTTTAAAATGTTATTTTTTTTATTATACATCTTTTCTTATTATTTTATGATTATTTATGATAGTTTTTGAAGAATTATGTACCCTTATTGAGAATATGAGATCACCCCATTATTATGTTTCATTTTCCCCAAGATTACAAGATGTAATTTATGAATGACTTATAGGGATGAGGAAATGAAATAATAATATTTTCAAAGGAGTTTTTTATGTTGTCTTTCATTTCAAGATTTAATGTAAACATTTATATTTGTATCTAGTTTTTCCAAGGATACTAAATTGATTGATCCTTCAGGATTCCACTTTATTTTGATCATTACAATGTAATAAATAATGTACCAGCTCTTTGAAACTAGGTTCAGGGTGTTATAGTTGGTATCAAAGGAAGTTTAGTACAATAATTGGAAAATAGATTTAGAAAACAACTCTGATTAGAGAACATTACCCTAAAATAGTCTTTGAGAGTAAGTATAAAAGAACATTCTAGAATTTTGTTAATATAGATATTATGTGGGTGTTAATAGAAAATAAATCCCTATATGGATACTACAAGTGGATGTGGTTCATGTACAAATTTACCTAGGAGTAATAACTCGGATAAGGTGTTCCGAGCTTGACTTAGGGTAACCTGGTACACAACAATGAGCCTTACTACACATCTGTTTTGACACTCCTGAGAGATATGCTTAAGATAATTAATATTTTATTTACAAACCATTATTAAGGATTTATAATTAACTATGTCCTCAAAGAAACAATGTTTATGATTATAGATACAATATGCATAAAATTTTCAATTTATGTTAGTTATTTTACTAGTTTGTAATTATGCATTATGATTCATAACCTAATCTAGTGTATTTCATTATTTATAAATGTAACCTAGTGGAAGTAATGGAAACTATATCAACACACATAATCCATATAAGTATTTACCTCCTATGTAAGATAATGATAGTGGAGCTAGTGACCTAATTGGTGCTCAACAACTTATCACCATACTAGGACAGCTGACTCAGGTTATGAATGATAACCTTACCCATATAGAGCAACCTAATCCACAATGAAGAGGATAAATGTTTGAAAAATTTATGAGACAACAAACTTCAACATTCAATGGGACTACAAATCCATTTGCAGTAGAGAAATGGATAAATTCATTAGAGAAGATATTTCTTACGTTGGGAAGTAATGGAAGGGAAAAGGTTTTCATGGAAGTTTATCATCTCTTGGGTGATGTGGATCAATGATAGTCATTAATTAAAAATAATAATAAGGATTATATAGTAGAAAATATGGAATGGAGGTATTCTAAAGAACTTTTCTGAGAAAAATACTTTCCTTGTGAATAGTGATTTGATATGGAAAGGAAATTTCTGAGTCTGAGGAAAAAAGAGGATGAGAATGTTGAAAATTATAAGGATAATTTCACAAGTTTAGTAAGATATTCTATAGAATACATACATAATCCAATAAGTAATATTGATTGATTATTTTATGGGTTAAAACCATTCCTTCGATGGGAACTAGTCTCATAATATTTCTCATTGTATGAAGATATAGTCTCGTGTACTATCAAGATGGAAAAGGAATTTTCGAAGTCTTATGACATTAAAGTAATGTAAGAAAATAATAGAACAATGGAGAAAGATATAGATAAAGGTAAAAAGGGAAAGAAGTATTTTCTCTTATGTGATTATTGTGGTAAGAAACACACTGGTACTTTTCTGAAAGGAATGGGAGTTTGTTAAGAGTGTGAAGAAAAAGGTCACCAGGATCATGATTGTAAGGGGAAGAAATAATTTTTCAATGTGAAATGCTATAATTTTAAAGATATGTTACATTATGAAAATTATTGTCCAAAGAGTCGATGAAATATGGCTCTGAATAATAAAATGAATCATGGTCAACCTTATGTTGTTACTAGAGTCAAAGTGGAATAATTAATGTATTTCTTTTTTGGATTCAATAATTATATTACTATATTTTGGATTGTACTACAATACTTATTCTTTAAGGATTTAGAAGCATGAATTATTTCATTAAGTAATTTTAGGATATAAAGGTATTTTAAAATAATAGATATATTATGTTGTTTGAGGAATCTGATGTTACAATTGATTTTGGAAATTTAGAGATCTTTATAGATTGTTATTTTGGATAGAAGTATTTTTGATAGAAGTATTTTGGAAATAATTAATGTTGGAATGGATTAAGTTATACATTGTATAGTATTTTTTGATGTTAAAATATTTCTTAAGGTTATTTTTGGAATGTTATAATAAAATAGTTTTAGAAAAAGGACAACCCGCAGGTCGGGCGACAACCCATCATGTTAGACAAGGCTGTGGGAATTGAACCTACAACCGAAGTGTGACAAGTATTTATCACCTACCATTGTCATATAAGAAGTGCCTAGTTAGAATAGCATAGTTTTCTTTATTTAAATGGTATGAATTTATATTTGGAAACTTATACGATTAAGATAAATAAAACATTTTTGAATTTTATTATCTTTTGAAGAGAAAGTTGAGTTTGTGTTAGGAATTAGTTAAAGGATGAAACTATATATGTCAATTAAGTATGATTCCTTGTGTTCTTATTCTATTAAGTAAATTAATTCTACAACAATATAGAAAGGATCATAAAACCAAAAATATTTTCCTAGTACTTTCTTTAGGGATGAATCAAATGGTCCCTTGGATCATCGTAGATTTATAGCTTTCTGGTAGTAAAATTTCTCCTAATAATGTTTTGTATCACTCTCTATTAGAAATTTATAGTTAAATTTTCTTTTTATGTCAATTTTTCCCTATATGGATCCCTAGTATTAGTTATTTCTGGTAACCTTCATACTTACCTTTCTCTATTATAAAATAAAGGTCTCATTAATCCTTTTACGATGTGGGATTTCAATAAAGACATTTTAAAAAGTCTAACACATAGTTTTCTATTTTGCGTTTAAATTATGAGGATGAAATTTACCAAATGAGGGAAGAATTTAACACCCCAAGCTTCCATGGTATGCTTCTTTTTCAATATCTTGTGTTACACGCAACATCGAGTTCGAACGCACCACGACCTATCAGACTAGATGTTTAAAAAGTGGTTATGAATAGTATTAGACACATTTTGAATTTTATATATCCCATATAATTTTAAAATTCATCTTATGTGTTTCTTATACATAATATAAGGACAAATTCAATTTTTCAGATAAAAGAAGCATTTTTTAAAAAATGCAGTTTTACCACATTTTAATGGAGAACCATTTTTAAATACAATATTTTACACTTTTATATATTGAATTTGACAAAATTATATTATTATTTATAATAGGGACATAAAAATTTAGTTTGGATAATTTTTAGTTTTTTTCTGATAACATTCATATTTTAATGATTAGTGAAAAATACTACATTTTAATTCAAAACTGATTTTTGATCTAATTTATTTATATTGTTAGATTATCCTTTTAGTTGGTTTTAAAGTATAATTATATTAAGATTTTACCAATTAAATTAATCTAAGTAAATTTAATTAATTTTACATTAATAAACACGTATCAATATTTTGATGATTTTTACTTTAAAAAACCCATTTTCCCATTTTAACAACAGGGATTAATTTAAATTAATTACTAAAAAAATTTATTTTTAATTTGGAAAAATGAATTCATTATTTTGAATAATAAGTTTAAAATTGTTTAAATATTTACCTTTTATTTTTGGACATTATGAATAGTAACTTCAGTAATTATTTTTGTTTCCCATGGTTAATGGGTAAATTAGGTAAATAAGGGTAAACAAATAATTTTATAATAATATAAAAATACTCTAAAACATCTCCTAATACTATTTCATTTAATGTTTTTAACCATTATAATCCTTTTTTCTATTTCAGGGCCCCATGGATCCACTTGGGTGTGATAATGACATGTTATAAAAATTAATTTAAAGTATAGATAAATATAACACAAGCATGTATCTTTTTTACTGAAATAGTTTTAAGGTGGAGTTATATAATTGATATATTTGACTAAAAATAATCATTATAAATATAAAAATATTTTATACATCATGGTATTTTATTTATAATTTTTATACATTAAATAAATAATTTTATTTATGACACAATGATGATGTAGTGATTAACTTATTAATGAAAGATTGAAATAATTGACATTATAATATTTAAAATAAATGTAATTTGAGATTTTTGATGCCATCCACGAATTTTTTGGATAAAATTGACATGTTATGAATGATTTAATTCTTTTTTATGAGGAATAAAGTTTTTAATACTTTAACAACAATGAATAACTAAATAGTGTCAAAATTGTCATAAATGAGTTTTTAAAACACACACTATTTTATTAAATGATATAATAGTCATAAAAATATAATATTCATACAAATAACTTAAATATTGTTAAAAATATAATTAATTTTCAACTTGAGGTTCTATTGGCATTTTATAGTAACTATATTAATCATATAGTACAATAATACAAGAAGTCATGGTAAGAGTTAACTTATTTAACTAAGAGTTAATGCCAAAAGATAAGATTATATTGGTGACCTAAACATATATAAAACCTATTTGTTGAGATTATTTAGACTCGTTATCATATTATACTATAAATATATTATGTTGAAGCTATTATAAACGTAAAATCAATTTTTAATAAGTTAATATTTCAAGCTTTTCTTAAAGTTCCCCTCACCACTCTTAAAAAAGAGAACTTCTTTTTCTCTTTTATTGTTACCTACAAAGCCCTTTGGATTGGCCAAAACCTACCCAAAACTCCTCCAAACTTCCCTCAATTCATCCTAATGTACACTCTTTGGGCATAAAACCAACTTATGGAGACCTTTTTTTCAGATCTAAAGAAGACACCTGAAGAAGAGGTAATCGTTGTATCCCTTCTTTAAAAGTTCTTTTCTTCTTCTACTTCCTATTTCTATGTTGTTTCCATACCAAAGTAATAAATACAGTATCATAAATATATTGATATGTTATTATAATCATGGGAAAACCATATTCATCATTTTATCCATCCTATGAATAATAATATCACTATGTGTGCATACGTACGGTTTACCGTCTCTACACCATGGTGTAAATTATTATCCAACATTACTTTATTTGGATGAGTATAATGATGAGTATAATAGAAATAAATAATTAATATGAAATTATTATAATTTTTTATAATTAATATACCCTCAAGTTTCATATCATTTAACCATTGAAAGAATCATAGCGTTGCTCGTGCTTACGTACGGCCTACCGTCTCCACGACGTGATGAGATTTATTAATCACATTAACCATTCGAGAATGATTGTAAAAATCATATGATAAGTAAATATAATATTTATGAACATAAAATCATTATATATTGGAATAAAATATATCTTATTGATAATAAATGTGACTTACTTAACAAAACATGCATAGTAAATCAAAGCAGTTAACACCTAAAAAAATGGTAATACTGAAATATTATTAAAAAAATGAGATAAGAGGATCATATATGATATCATAATTATGTATATGGTATTGGTATAATTTATTAACAATATTTAACCACTATAAATGATATTAATTCACCCTTGACTAAAGTAAATTACAAGGTAAACGTTAATTTTGAAATCTCATTATTATCCAAGATTGTTTATATGTAAGTATCTATTGGGATATAAATATCATAAAAATCCATGTTTCTTATACATGTATTTCAAAATAATATTTATATTTATATACTATTTTTGAAATTAATTTATACTAATGTTTTAATTTTTATAAAACATTTTAAAAGTAATCTTTCTTTCATTTTATAAATGAGGTACTATATGACCTTTTTTGAAAAATTAAGGAAATAATGTTTTTTTAACTTCTATAGCATGAGAGTCTATTTTCTGCCGTTATGATGCCTTAAAATTTTGATGTTTTTCTTAAAATATTAGTAGATTATTTTTGAAGGAATTTTTTTATTTTATAATTACCCAGGCTTTCAAATGGTTTCAAAGTAAAAAGGGATATTTCTAAAAGAGTTTTAATGATTTTATTAGATCACTTTCATATATGACAATATCCTTTGTTGAATTTTATGCTTAGTTATGTTTAATATATTATGATACAATATTTTATATTTTATTGAAGGTTTTATGATATGTTTTACTATAGATGTTCTATTTTGATATCATTCATAGCTTATAGTTTAGGTATTCACATTTCATATGCTAGTTTTACTATGAATGTTTATGTTGGTTATGTTTTACCCCTTTCATAAGAGGAATGCATTGAACTTTGTAAGAGTTGGGTGGGGCCTGCTATAGTCCCTCGATGCATCGGTAGGTCTCATGAGACAGTTATGTTTGGGTTTTGGATAATTTCTTACCCAATTATGTATGGTGTCTTGGTCGAAGCCTTGACAGCGTGTTTAAGATGTCCCGTATTATGTATTATCTCTTTATAAGGGTAGTTATTAAATGTGATTATTAGACTAGTATAATATCCATGTGAATTTTTATATGATAATGTTTGATTTATTTTTTCCATATTATTTTCAAGTTTATGTTTAAAAGGTTGTTGTTTTTATTATACATCTTTCCTTAAAAGTTTAGGCTTATTTATGATAGCTTCTACAGAATTATTTTCCCTTACTGAGCATCTGATCTCACCCCATTCTTATCTTTCATTTTCCCCAGGATGCTAAGATGCACTTTATAAATGAATTATAGGGATGAGGAAAGGGAATAAAAATGTTTTCAAAGGAGTTTTTATGTTTTATTTCATTTAAAGACGCAATGTAAAAATTTATGTTTGTTTATAATTTTTTCAAGTCTACTAAACTGATATATCCTTTGAGATTTGAATTTCTTGTGATCATAACAATGTAATAAATAATTCAACGGCTCCAGGAAACTAGGTTCGGGGCATTACAAAATTCATTTATAATGAACTTTATCATTACACATAAAAGAAAATACTCATTCTTCAATGAATCAAATACTAAAACACTTATATTTTATAGAAATTTAAAAATAGAAATTTAAAATCATCAATAAATGGTGATAGATAAACATCAATATCATTTCCAAGTTGTTTTGGACTAGAAATCATCAAGATCATCATCACATATTTCTTCTTTATACCTATATTTGAGTAGAATTTGTATACAACCAAAATAACATGCCATAAACTATGTTGGCTAGTGAGACTTTGATATCGATACATTCTATTTTTGAACAGATCCATTCAAATATTTCTAAATTCATTTCCAAAATCCACAATTTTGTGATCAAATATTTTCCATTATAGAGAATTAGTAGGTTAACATAGGTTTCAAAAAGATTTATGTTCTTCCTTATTCCATATTTTCCTATTTTAATCATTTAAATTTTCAAAGAGATGCTTAAAATGAGGAATTATTAGAAGATAGTAGATAAATTTTGTGAAAGATTTAGTTCCTTTTCTTTATAATGAATCACGATTGTATTTGTCATCCATTTTATATTATCATGTCCAATATTTATAAAATTATAATAAACTTTGATATTCTTTACTATAAATCACATAGTCATTAGGGTGATCATGTATCATTTTATACCCCAATCCCATTGTAAATAATATTTTTTCCTCATAATTGGAATATTGAATCCAGTTTCCATATGAAAGTATCCCTTTTAAAAGTTCAAGAAATTCAGTGAAACTTTTATCAATTTAACCATGAATTTATTTCAAGTTTACTAATCTTTGTACTATTGATAACACTATAAATTTAGTTCAACATGAGAATAGTTATTTCCTAGCATCTTCAAAAAAAATTTCTACTATAATATCTTGAGATTTTAAAATAACCTGAACAAAAAAATATTATTATTTAAATGTTACAGTTATAACCTAACTCTAAAATTGGTGGGTATGAATAAAATTAACCACATTATGAAATATATATAAAGTTAAAAATCAATAATAAAATATTGGTTAATTCTTAAGAAATAATCACTCAATTTTGAGTAAAACCACTTTATGCTTCCAAAATATGTTTTCTACAAAAATGTTTTTATTATTTTTTATGAGTGAATATTAAAATTAATTTCTGTGAAATTAATAAATTTTATTTTATATAAATAATATTTTTTAAATTATCATTTTAAAATTATCTTAGGGTGAAATTATTTTAATTTTATAAAAATATTTATTTTTAAATGAATAAAAAAAAATACTGATTTTTATTAAAAACTGTATTTTATTTTAAATTATTTACAAAGTCAAATTCTATTTTGGATTAGTTTTAAAAATATATCAAACCATTTTCAACAAATATAATTTAATTATGGTCTTTGGAATAAAATTTATACTTTAATTTGGCATTAAAATATTTTTACACTTAGAAGGAATTTTTCTGAAAAACATGGTTTCATTGAATTTTACAGGTTTAATTTTAAATTAAATTATTAATTTTTTTTGAATTAAATCTTGAAAAATGGATTCTATATTTTTAATTAGTATTATAAAATTTATTAAATAGTTTCCTTTTATTTTTGGTCATTATGAATATTAATCATTGTAAATATTTATCACGTCGGCAAGGGTAAATTGGGTAATTAAGATTAAAAGGTAATGTGAAAGGGCCTAAAAAACCCCTAACACTTGATTTTATTTTATTGGATAATAATTTTTTGACCTTTATTATCCAATAATCTATAATTTAGTAATTCTTGGTCACTTTACTTTGATTATAACATTTATATTATTTTAAGTAAATGTAAAGTAAAAAATGCCACTCTCTTGCTTTTAATATCTATAAAATTTTGTGACAAGGATAAATTCCACATATGTTTGGTTATAGATATTAGTTTTAAATATAAATGATATTTTCATCATGATAATTTTTTTATTATTTTTAGTGATGAAATAATTACTTTAAATTTTTCTCTAATGCCAACACAGTATTAATTCAATTATTAGAAAAATAAAATACAAGATATTAAAAATATTAAAAGTAATATATTTTGAATTAATTATTATGTTCCACTAATTTTTTAGATAAATATAACAAGTTAGGTATGTGTTAAATTATTATATTCTAATTACTTTTTTCCATGTTTTTTCAATGTTAAATTAAATAAATGGTTCAAAAAAATGAACTTAATGATATTTTATAATAATTTATGTTTTATTAAATGATTTAAAATTACTAAAATTATTATAATCATACAATTAAAATAGATACAGTTTAAAATATCAACCATGGTCCATTTATTGGAAAAATTTTCTTTTATAGTAACTTTTTTTCTCCTTTAGTGTAAAAACCTTTGATATCACGATAATCCTCAAAAGGGTTAATGGGGGTTAAAACAAAGATATAGGGGTACATACATCATCTAAAAATGTCTAATTTTTATTATATAATAGGATATATACCCATACTATATCTTATAATTATATCAATTTGGACCCATTTTTACATGAGAATTAACTTATATTAATTTAATACTTTAATAAATTCTGAGAATGACCCTCACATCACTTATAAAAGGGAACCACCTATGATTCACACTTAAAGAACTTTTTCATCCAATACCAACAAAAATACCTTCTTAAAAGTCCTTATCACATTATAAAGGTCTTATTTCGGGAGAAATATCAACCTTAGAGGGATTAATGTGTACATCAAAGGAGGTTTTCATAAGAAGAGGTATAACTTTTATCCAAATGTTTTAGGTTTATTTCTTCTTAAACCTACTTAAAATATTATTAAAAATGATGAAATAATAGAATTAGTATCTTCCATATAATTATATGTTATTATTTTAATGGAATAACTTATATATATCTCTTTTTTTGTCAAATGGGAAATAAAATAGTTGTTTGTGTGTACACCATACTACCACCTTACAAATCGATGTAATTCATTTTACATCACCACCTCTCACAACTGGTTATAATTATATATTTAATGTGTGTGTATATATATATATGATATATATATATATATAATATATTTATAATTATTAAATTATAATTTATCATTAAATGTCTTACCTTTCCATCCATTGAAAAATGATAATCTCGTTCATGCGTACATGTGGACTACCACCTCCATGAAGTGATGTGATTCGTTTTCCATCACCACATCACATAGATGATATATAATAGTTTATTTAAAGAAATAATATTTTATTTATGATATATTATCATCCTTAAAGATAAAATAATACTTACCTTCTTTCCATCATACTCTTTGAAAAATGGAAATGCTACTCATGTGTGCGTACGACTTACGATCTCCATGATTATAACATAGATAATTTTTCATAAATATATTTGATAGTTTATTTTAAAAGTATAATTGATGTTTAAAAATTATAATTATTTCATTATTATTATTCTGGATATTATTGAACAATTACCACTTTTACCATGGTCGGCACACCGAAACCGTTTTGAAATTATGAACCGAACGTCATCAAAACACCTGATGTGGACGAAATCGATTAAGTAATTAATTATTTCATTAAATAAATGAAATAAATTGTTGAAGTATAAGGGATTAAAACTATTTTTTTAATAAATAAAATAATTGATATAAGTTTATTATATAGTATTTAAAGGACTTACATGGAATATCTGGACTGAAGGTAAGAGATTTCATCTCAATTTTCCTTTATTGAGGCATATTTTATTGTTATGCACGGAATTTATTTTATATGGTGTATATAATTAACTTTTAAATTTTATATTATAAATCCTTCATACTTCATAGTATTATAAGTTTGAATTAAAATTATTTCAACCAATGGTATTTGACATGAAAGTTACCAAGTGGTAATGGATTTCATAACTCTATTTCCTTTCATTAGATTATACCTCTACTTCATAGACTTTGTTATATAATGATTATGTGTGAATTGATATATAAATTGTTTTATTATTTATTTGAAATTTTTTTATATGTATTTATATATGTTAACATAATCACATCATTTATTAATTATAACTTCAAAAGTTATGAACTTTTCAAGAGTTTTCTTTGCCTCTATCTCATTTCCTTGAGACATGTTTCATGTCAAGCACAATTATTTCATTTTATGGTGTACTTAATACCTATTTAAGGATATTTAGAGTATTAATTCATGTAATTATTTTTATTTAGATAACTATATCATATTATTTATGTCAATGAATTTTGATTTTTATGTTACCAAAGTGGTAAAGGATTTATGTTAAAATCTCCTTTCTTTTCAAGATTGTTTATGTTCAAGGTTACTTTGGAGGAAGGCATGTAATCTTATTTTATTGAAACACACATATTTTATTATCCTATATTTATGAATTTGGTTTTAATTTTTATTTTCCATTCCCTCCATTATTTATTAAATAATCATCAAAAGGTTTTTTGTATGTGATACCGATATTTTATCGTATTTCATATTGGGAATATTTCTCTTACAAATCAATATTTTATAAAATGTTTTCATGAATTATATTTTACTAAAATAAATGATTTCATAAAGTTATTTTACATGTTATTTTACCTTCCTTTAAAAGTTTTTAAAAATAAATCTCTTAACATTTTCTACATGGGTCACTTTTGACTCTCCTTACATAATGTTTGAAAAGAATGTTTATTTTAACATTTAGTACATGAATGGTTTTTCTCACCATGATTACCATTATTTTATTTATATATTCTAGTATAAATTTTAAATTATATTAGTAATGAAAATTATTTTCAGAATATTTTATGATTTTTTATTTTTTATAATTTTTTTCTTTGTAGAAATGGTATTTTCTTCAAAAATGTTATTAATGATATTTTAATGTTATTTATATTCATCACCAACAACAAACCTCTATGTTACTTATGATACAATGGGTATTAATTATAATTATAACATAATTATTCTTTATTTGGATAGATTATGATTTTTTAAAATATAATGTCATTAAAATCATTCTTTTCCATGGGTTAACCAAGTTATGAAATGAATAATGGTTTTTTTATAAGTATTATAAGGAAATGAAAGATATATATAATTTATTCACATTATGGTTCGTGGAAATTTTTTATGATGATTTATAGTGTTTTTATAAACCAAGGATGGGTTGTTACATTATAAAAGGACGGGGTGAAGACCAGTTTGGGATACACATAACACTGAGACGGGGGTGAATCAGTGTTGGGTACTTTTAATATAATTTAAACTTTTTATTCCTATACATGTTAGATCTATTAGGATCTTTATTATCTTTTTATATTTTCCCTATCCCATTCAATTATTTGAAATAAGTAAAGATAGCACACTATATTTTTACAAGCTTCACTACTCAACATGGGAAGCTTCATCCTTGGTATAGTTTTGAAACAATACAATACCAAACAATCCACTATAAAATAATCCTTTTGTATGGAATACAATGATAATGATATACCATTAAAATCATATGTAACTATGAAAAAAATCTAATAGAATTTTTTTACATCACTTGGTTGGATATTTATACCGCCTCCAAAGAGATTCCTTTTTATAACACTTGGATGGATCTTTATACTGCCTCATAAGGAAATATTCTTCTTATTGATAAGGATTTTTAACCTTTTGACTCCTATTCAATGTCATAGTACTTATTTTATATTTCACTTTTCACTTGTTACTTTCTTAGAATCATGAAAGTAACTCTTGTTACATCTTCCAACAACAAACTTGATAGTTGTGCCATCTTCTTCTTCTTTTATTAGTCATAATAATATGAATGTGTTGTGGAATGGTGAAATTAATTCTCTCTAACCCAAATTATAATAAAAAGATATCAATTTGGTCACCAAATATTATTTTTCTTACTTTCTCTTTCATCTTCAGTGAAAAACCAACTGCACTGAGGTCTCTTCTTATTCTTCTTACAAGAATCAAAAACTTCCTTTGTGATTATGAAACCAATAAAGATCAGATCAACTTAGAATCATCACAATTAATCTTCCCTGAATAATAATCAACCTTTTAATTAGGCATACTATATAGTTCTTGGAAACATAATATAGGTATTATGCCTAAGAAATGGTTCACCAAACTGTTCTTCATGAATCACTATAATCTTATGAGTTTAACATGTGTTGAGTGTTTATGGATTATTTTATTCAAAAATCGTGATGAGGATATAAATACCAATCACACGTATGTTGTATTTATCTTTTACAAACTATCCAGTCTCTTATTAAAACTACCTTACACCATGAGGCATAGTTCTTTATGACTACCTTTTTCTTCTACGAACAATCCAACCTTCTACAGACCGTTTATTCTTCCACATACTGCCTCAATTCCATGGATTTTATTCTCTTCTGTGGACTACCCTCTCTCCCACAGTTCGCCTCTTCTTCCATGGATCATTGATTCCTTGAATCCTACCTATTCCACGTGGTCCATATTTGATTCACAAACTTCCTTCATTCTTCGGATAGCCTTCGCTCCACAGACTAACTCTCCTCCATGGTCATTTCTCTTTGGTGAGCTTTAGAGCCCTGAAAAACTCCTTATCTTTCATATAATTTCTTCCCTGATAACTACTTCAAAATTCACCAAATTCTTTCCACAAGGATGATATTATCTTATAAAATTTACTATATCTTAATGATGGGAATAGGGTCCTTTATATAGGAAAATAAATATGAAAATCCTACTAATCTGATTTACCCAAATTTTCAATGTGGTACAACCTTCACTGTAGATTATGCTCCTTCCACAAACCATTTTTCCCTCTGTGGTCCATGTGGCACCTTTCTTGCTTCACTACTACTAATTCCATCCAAAAATAGATCACCATCTCTCATCCAAAGATGACGACCTTCTCGTGAACAAAAATCCTCCCACAAACTATGATCCTCTCACGAACCATTTTTCCCTACACAGCCCGTATATCACGCTTTGCAGTCTACATAACACTACTATATGGAAATCATTCATTTTCTAGTTTTCCTTCACCATTCTACGTACCTCCTATGCATTCCACAAATTTTCCTCTGTGGTCTATAAACTATGCATTGTGTAAATCCTTCCTTTTCCAAAAAACAAGCTCCCAATTTTTAGGCCCAAAAATTTGGCAAACAATGGGAAAAAATTCCACCTTAAAAAAACTATTTTGGAAAACTCCAACCATATTGATTCATAGCCATCTAGATTTTATCATAAAACTTATCTATCATGATTTATAACCTTTGATTGATCACCTTTAGCATCTTCAGATTTACCAAGCAACGTATTGTAAATTCTTTATATTCCAACACATCTTTCTTTTTAAATAAACTTGAATATGATTGGCATCACCTTTTCTTTCCCTTTCCTTCATAAGTCTTACATCACAAGTAATACAAAAAAAATAAAATATTTTTGAAATAGAAATCAGAAAAGAATCATCATATTTAAGTAAGATAATTATTAAACCATGATATCCAATTTCATCTAATGAATCTATAACAATTCTCCAGAAATCACTTTGAAACTACAAGTCTCCAAATCATTCACATGTTTCTTGGAATATCAAGACTTGAAAACATTATCCAATATCCATTAACTCTGTAACTTCTTCATCATATTGAACACTATGAGATATTATTATCTCATTGAACACTATTAACAACCAATGACTATAAGTTGACAACAAATACAATCCCTACAAAAATTTGGCTCTTTAGAGAGTTGGTTACATTATAAACCAAGGATGGGTGGGTCTGTTATAGACATATAATGAATTGGGTAATGATTATGTTCTCCTAAGAATTATGTTTAAAGTTAACCATATTGGTTAATACACTTTTAAGAGTGATATGACAATGATATTTCTAGATACCAATACGTTTTATCTATACTTTCTATTATTTTTAATGTTTACATTAATCAATATTGATATCATATGTCTCGTGATTATTGATTCTCTTCACTCTTTCCTTTGATAGATATTTATTCCATGTCACTTGTTTTATGATCCAAGGTTTGATGAATATAAATTCTCTAATGTTATGCTCATGCACTTTGATTATATAATCATACCCTTATTCTCTTATTATTCTCATTTATGAAATTCAATTATTAGTGCTTATATTTACCCTTAGTGAGAATTTGATATCACCCTTCCTATATTTACTTTTCCCCAGGTTCTGAAAAAAGGTTTTATGTATGTTATTCCTAAGAAGGTTACTTGATGTGAAGAAATTAGGTGATATGATGTATATTTTTATGAACCAGTTGTTTATTCATTAATGTCATTATGTAATAGTTTGTCTTAATTCTTTAAAACTCTGCATTAAAAAGTTCCTTGGGTATAAAAGTGATCCAATATTTCATTTTAGATTTTTTTAAGTCTAGATTTTTGAAATTGGGTCATGTTTATCAGTATCAAATCCAGAAATGTAAAAATTATTATTTTTATCACCAGATCTTGGAGTGCGAGTTTAGGGATGTTATATTTGGTTTCATATGAAAGGTTTAGATAAATTTAGAGATTATGATGCTTTCATGTGAGTATATTTTAATAGTTATGGATACCATCATGGGTTTATAAGTTTCAGGTTGACCATAAGTTCAAAGACATATAAACCTATTTTGAGGTTTTAAGTGATGGAAGTCTTAGATGATTAAGATTATTTTTGGAGACATTTTATTAGGTTGAGGTATATGTAACCCTTAAATTTAATGTGAAATATTATTCCAGAAGAATGATATTTTTTGGGGTTTCAATATGAAACATATGAGATAACCGTTTTCATTAAAATTATCTTTAATATTTATATAATTATGGGTTATAACAATTTGGGAACATATGATATATTTAACCATAGGATTGAAAATTGATTTGGTGACTATGTAACTAATTTTATTTTAAATAAGTTTACTATTGTGGGGTCATTATATAATCAAGGTAAATAGATATACTTTTGGGTAATATGTTTTTTTATTTTTGGAATAAAGGTTGATTAATATTTCATAAGTACAAATGATTTTATTATAACATTATTTTGGTAAATGATTAGTATATTTTGGATATTACATTATAAAGGAATATACATTTTTGATATGATAAATTAAGAGTGATTGATGTTATTTAAATGTAAATGTTAAATTTATCTTAGAAGAATATCTGATCAAATAATTATAATATTTGGGTTTCAAGATTAGTTAGGAATATTTTGAATAATTTTAAGGATAGTTATATATCTAATGATATAAGTTGAACTTTGGGTGTTATTGTTGAGGATTTTTAGAGTATTTTTGTATTTAATTATATAAAGGCTTTTTTGGGAATTTTTTTATGATAGTTATTTTAGTTTTGGTTAAATTATAAAGATAAGAGGACTAATTTTTTATCCTTTTTCGAAATTATATGATATAATAGAATATTATTTTAGTGATTTAGGTATGAAAAATTCATCTTCAATACTCATTGTTTAGAGAAAAAGATATGATTGTGGTAGAAATTTATTAAAGGATGAAATTATACGTATCAATTAAGTATATTTCATTATATTATTAGTATATATGGTAAAGTAATTACTAAAATATAGGAAAATGATCTTGAAAAAAAATATGGTATCCTATTACCTTCATTTCCAATGAATTGATGGACTTTTCCATGCCTCATTGATTTACAGTTTTTCGGTTATTAAATTTATCATGATCATTCAATTTCTTGTAATCAATATTCTCTCTCACTCTCCATAATTATTGGAATATTAATTTTTACTAAATTTCCATATTTTCACTTCCCACTAATTTTATACTATTTCAAAACATTTTTATGTTTTATTTCATATGACCTTTTCACTTTTGTTTCCCTCTTTTCAAGATGAAACTTTATTAACTCTTAATATGATGTGGTATCTCATAAAATGTACTTTCAAATGTCAAACACTTAATTACTGAGATATAGTGAAAATTCCAATGAAATAATATATTAAAAGGGTGGGGGAGAATTTTATATCATGATATTTTAAAAGAACACTATATTTGATGGCGTATATAACTTGCAACATTGATCCTAAAAAAATCACAAAATTTTATTATTTAAATATTACAGTTATAACCTAACTATTCAATTTAAAGGTATGAATATTATTAATTGAATTATGAAATATATATAAAGTTTATACACAATTTTTTTATTAATTATTATTAAATAATCACTCAATTTTTAGTAAATCCATTTTATGCTTTCAAAATATGTTTTTTGCAAAAATGATTTTTATTGTTTTTTATGAGTGAATATTATAATTAATTTCTTGAAAATTTGGAAATTTTATTAGATAAAAATTATATTATTTTTGAAAATATCCTGTTAAAATTATATTGGGGTCAAATTTTGGTATTTTTTTCAAAAAGTTTAATTTTTTCTATGAATAGAGAAATTTTTTGATTTTCATTGTTAACTATATTTTATTTTAAAGTATTTAAAAATTAAAAATATATTTTGGATTAGTTTTAAAAATTTATTAATACATTTTGATTAAAAAAATCCAATTATGGTCTTTGGAAGGAATTTTATACTTTAATTTGGTAAAACAATATTATACCTTAAAGGCATTTTCTTAAAAAATCGTTTTAATCATGTTTTGTGGGATTAATTTTAAAATAAATTTTGAAAATTATGTGAATTGAATCTTGGAAAATAGATTCAATATTTCCAATAATAAGGTAAAAATTTAGTAAATAGGTCCGTTTTTTGTCATTATGAATAGAAACTGTAGAAAATATTTATTACATCAATAAGGGTAAATCAGGTAATTAAGATTAAAAAATAATGTGAAAGTGTCTAATAATATCCCTAATACTTGAAATTATCTTATTTAATAAGTTTTTTTTAATATTGACTATCCAGAATTCAAAAATTTGGCATGTTTCTCATAAATTTTCTTTGATCATAAAATTTATATTATTTTAAGTAAATATAAAGTCAAAAATGTCCCTCCCTTTCTTTTAATATCTATAAAATGTTTTGATGGGATAAAAAACAATTATGTTTGGTTATAATTATTAATTTAAAATATAAATATTTTTTATCATGGTAATTTATTTATAATTTTTAGTGATGAAATAATTTTCTTAAATGCTTACGCAACACTGACACCATATTTATTCAATTGAAAGAAAATAAAATAAACAATTTTAAAAATATTAAAAGTAATATAATTTGAATTAATTATTACATTCATTCTATTAAATAAATATAACATGTTAGGGATGTGTTAAAGGATTATATCTTAATTACTTCGCTATCATGATGTTTTCAAAGTCAAATTAAATGAATAGTTCCAAAAAATGATGTAACACCCCAATATTTCATAGTATGTTATCTCATTAAAGTAATTCAATAGCTTGCGCTACACGTAACACCAAGTTCGAGAACACCACAACTTACTAAACTAACCATTCAAAAAGCTGTAATGAATAGTATTAATTGAATTTTGAATCTTATATACTCTATATAATTTTAACATCCATATTATATGTTTATTAGACATAATATAAGAACAAATTCATTTTTTTCAGATAAAATATGTATTTTTCAAAAAATGTAATTTTACCACCTTTTAATGGTGAACCCTTTTTAAAAACAATATTTCACACTTTTATATATTCAATTTAATGAAATTAAATTTTTCTTTATAAGCGGGACATAAAAATTTAGTTCAGATAAATTTTTTGTACTTTTCTGATAACTTTCATATTTTGATGAATAGTGAAAAATACTATGTTTTAATTGAAAACAACTTTTTAATTTAAATAATTTATAGTGAGGAGTTATAAATTTTAATGGTTTGGAAGTATAATTAGATTATATTTTTATCATTTAATACAATTTAGGTCATTGTAAGTAAATTCACAATTAAATTTGACATAAACACATGTCAATCTTTTGATAGTTTTTACTTTTTAAAAACCTGTTTTTTGGTTTTGACAATGGGGATTAATTTTAAATTAATAAATGAAACTTCTATGTCTTGAATTTGGTAAAATAGACTTTATTTTTTAATTAATAATATCAAAATTATCTTAGGGTAAATTTTTGGTATTTTATAGAAAACTTTCAATTTTTGATGAATAGTGAAAAACACTATGTTATTATATAAAACCGAATTTTTATTTAAATAATTAGTTATTTTATTTTGATTTATTTTAGGTCTAAATAGATACATAATACCTATATATGTTCAACGTAATTCATTGGAGTCATTTTATAATAAGTTTATATATATAAAATTTTATCGAACATTTTACTGTCTTTTACCCACCTTCTAGAAGCATTTACAAATTTTCATAAAACTTAATTTTACCGATTTTGTGAGTTGAATTTCAAAAATCTGAGAGACACAGTTGACATCAGTAACTAAAATGTGGTTCAATAATATGAAAATAATTTTTCATGAATAGTAACTTTTGACTTTTATTTACCACGGTTAAAATTAAATAGTGTAATTAAGGGTACAAATGATATTATAATTACCCTAACACATGTCCCAATCATATTGGATAAGTATAGTTTGACCAAAAAAAACCTTAGGAATAAAATATGATCCTATTTGGTCCACTTGGATTAGATTAGGATATTTATTATTATTTTATTTAAAGAAGAGTTAAAAGAGTTAAATTCAATGTTTAACAACTAAACCATTTTTAATATAGGGTTAAACACAATATAAATTCAACTATAAATATTCATTAGAAATATAAAAATATTTCCTACATAATGGTATTTTATTTAAAAAAATTAGATATTAAATAATTTAATTTATTTATGACATGATGATGATGCAGTAACTACCTTATTAATGAAATATTAAAATAATTGATATTATAAATATCCAAATAAATTTAAATTGAGACTTATGATGAATTAAACTAATTTTATAGGTAAATATTACATGTTAGTGCTGTTTAAATAAATTTTATTCAAAATGATAAAGTTTTTATGGCTTTCAAAAAAAATACTAAATATTGTCAAAATTGACATAATTGAGTTTTTAAAACAAATATTATATCATTAATTGATATAATATTCCTAAAAATCTAAGGTTCAGACAAAGGATTTATATAATGTTATATATAATAATAATAAACCACATGGGGTTCGGTTGGCATGTTATAGTAAGTTTATTAACCATATAATATAAAAATACAAAGAGACATGGTAAATGAAAAACTATTTAACTCAGAGTTAAATCTAAAAGATAAGGTTAATATGATGACCTAAACCTGTCTAAAACCTATTGTTTGAGATTTTTTAGACCCATAACCACCTTATACTTTAAATAATTCATTTTGGAGCCATTAGAAACCGAAAATTATTTCATTATAAAATAATATTTCAAGCTTTTCCAAAAGTGACCCTCACCTCTCTTATAAAAGGAAACTTCCCCTTCTCTTAATTTTACACCTCCAAAGCCTTTTGGCTCGGCCAACCCCTGCCCAAATATCCTCAAACCTTTCCTCTATTCAACCTAGGGGCCTTTCTTTGGTCATAAAGCCAACGTAATGAGCCCTTTTGATCAAATCAAAAGGAAGAACCCGAAGAAGAGGTAAATATTTCATCACCTCCTTCAAGTTATTTTCTTCTTCCAATTCCTATTTCTTTGTTGTTTCCATTATAAGATAATAAATCCAGTATATTCTATATACTGTGATATTATTATAAAAATGGTACAACCATTTTCATTACTCTATCCATCCTATAAATGACAAACTCACCATACATGTGTACGTACGGATTACTGTCTCCACGTCGTGGTGTAGTTTGTTATTCAAACACTTCATTATTTGGATGGGTATAATAATGACTATAATTGATTTAAATAATAAATATAACGTGTTAATGATTATGTATATATGTACATATGATTTCACCATCAATATAATGATATTGTCGCTCATGCGTATGTACGGATTACCGTCTCCACGACGCGATGAGATTCATTTCCACATTCACCATTCAATGATGATTATAAAAATATAAATCATTAATAAGTATGTAATATATGAAATAATAATTCAACTGAATATATATATATATATATATTTGTGTACTTACATATATCTTATTCACTTAGTTCCGTTCAATATGATATGAAAACGGAAACAGCGTTTATGAGTACGTACGGCCTATCGTCTCCATAAATGGTGTTTTCCATTTCATATATATGTCTATTATATATATTTATATTCTAAATATATATGATATATATATATATATAATTTTTTATATTCTATAAGTATTTAAATCATGATTTAAGTGATACAATCAAGAGTAACAAGTTAAAGCACGTACGATAAAGAAAGCGATTATTACCTGAAATGTTAATTTAACGTGGAAATTATTATTAAATGGGTAGTATAAAGTCATAAATGAATAATGTATGATATCATAAATATTAATATGGTTCTTTTATAATTTAATAACATACTATGGTCTTTATACAGGAGGTTAAAGGTACCCTCAACTAAAGGAATGTACAAGGTAAGGGTTAATTTCACAATCTCTTTATTATCCGAGGTTGTTTTTACGTAAGTATCTACTGAGAAATATTTATTATCCATGTCCATGTTTCATGAAAGAGTTTTAAAAAGTATTATTTTAAGGTAATTTTTACTAAAACATCATTTTAAATATTTTAAATATTTATTCTTTTAAATCATTCTCATTAATGTCTACGTTTTCAAAATGGTTTTTAAGGATTTATTTATATGGACATGAATGTTTTTAAAATGTTAATTCCTTTAAAAAGTTTCAAAGTTGTATGGGACACTTTTAATCAAAAATTTATTTAAATGTCTTCATTTATAAATTGTGTGACTTTTAAACGTTTTCATGAAAAAGATATATTTCTCTCAAAGAGTTTTACAGATCATTTTCATCTATGTCAACATCCTTTGATGGATTTTATACTTGTTTGAATTTGATTTATTATGATAAAAATATTATATATTGTATTGAAGGTTTTGTGATATGTTTGACTATGGGATGTGTTATTTTTATACCATTCATGGTTTATGGATAAAGTATTTACTTTTCGTATGCTAGTTTTAATACGAATGTTTATGTTTTGTTTAACCCTTTTCATATGAGGAATGAATTGGACTTAGTAAGTGATGGGTGGATCCTGATATAGCTCCTTGATGCATGAGTAGGTCTCATGAGACAAACTAATATCTTGGAGCAAGGACTTGACAAAATCATATTGGTAGTCTTGGTGCAAGGCCTTGACTATGTGGTTATGAAGTCTGGAATTATGCATTCCATCATTATGAAAGTGTCTATTGATATTGCATGTGATTATTCGACTAGTAGAATATCCATGTGAATAAGTAAATGGAATTATTTAATTTTATCTTTTCCATATTATACTGATGTTTAAGTTTAAAAGGCTTTTGTTTTAGTCTTATACAATTCCTTAAATATTTATGCTTATTTATGAAAGTTTCTGCTATATTGTTATCCTTACTGAGCATCTGAGCTCACCCATTTCTTATGTTTTATTTTCCCAGGATTCTAATAAGTGTTTTATGATTGATAATAAGGGTTAACCTATGGGATTAATGGTGTTCTCAAAGGATAATTTATGTTGTTTTTTATTTTCTAATGTGTAATGTAACGTTCATGTATGTAATCTTTTTTCCAAGACTGCTAAACTAATCGGTCTTTCGGGACTTGATTCCTTTTAATCATGCCAATGTATTAAAATAATGCACCGACTTAGGGTAACTGGGGTTGGGGCGTTACCGTTTGTATCTGAGTAAGTTTAGTAATAACCATGGAAACTATATTTAGAAAAACTCTGATTAGAGAACACTACTCTAAGATGGCCTTTGAGGATTAGTATAGAAGAACTTCCTAGAATTTTGGTACTGTAGAGATTTTGTGAGTTTTACAAGAAATACATCTCTGTCTGGATACGAGCGGGTAGAGGTGGCTCTGGCACAGATGTACCTAGGGGTAAAACCCAAAAACACCACTTTTAACTAGACTCAAATGGGAACTGGTGCACGACAACGTGCCTTGCTGCACTCTTGGTTACGACACTCCCGGGGGATATGCTTAGGATAATTCTTGTTTTCATTACTAACCACTATGAAGGGTTTATGAGTATATACTTCCTCAAAGAAAATTTTTTTATGATTATGGATTATATCCATGAACTATTCAATTTATGTTAACTATTTTACAAGTTTGGAATTATGCATTATGATTCATAAACTAACCTAGTGTATGCCATTGTTTAGAAATGGCGCCTAGAAGATGGAATGAGACCTCCAGTAATACACATGATCTAAAGAGTAAGATGGATCATATCTTTCATGGTATTAAGCCAACATTTAGAAAGTAAATAGTATCCCATGTATTATCATCATATGAAGAAATAATATCATATGTTAATAAGTTAAGTAAATAATTTTCTGAGTCCTATGGCTTTGAAGGGAAGCCAGGGAAGAAAAGGATGGTAGAGAGAAAGATGGATAAAGGGAATAAGGGAAATAAGGATTTTTCCATATGTGATAACTGTGGAAAGAATCACCTTAGTAAATGCATTAAGGTAATGAGAGTTTGTTATAAGTGTGTAGAAAAAGGATACCAAGTACGTGATTTCAAAGGTGTGAAAAAGGTTTCAAATGTACGGTGCTTTAACTGCAAGGAGTTGGGACACTAGGAAAATCAATGTCCAAATCATCAAAGTATACCCCAAATACTGCTATTGGATAATAATCAAGTTATTATACTACCAAATATGAAGAGTGATGATTAAGAGTTCTTATGTTGTTATTAAATTATTGTGTCATTTGAGTATTTTATTAATGATGTACATGCTATAAGAATTATATAGTATATAAGGATTGTACTCCAGTACTATTTCATTAAGAACTTGAGATTGTGTGGAACCAAGAAAAGTGACTCGATGGCAAGTTAAACTTTTTAGAAAATACATGGTTGAAGGAAAGACAAAACTTTAATATGGTCCTAATACTGAGGTATTGATTTTGGAATAAGAGATGATTGATTTGTATAAATTATATAGTATATTATTGACATCCTTGGAACTGATTAATGGTTTATTTATTCCATCATTGTTTGAGCTTACAACATTTTTATATATAAGGATTATATCCAGTATTCTATAAGGAATAAGGGATCATGAATGTAATCAATACGGTTATATGATAATTAAATGTGTTACCGTGTTTTAAAAGAATACATGATGAAGGTATTCACATGTTATTACGTGGAAAAAAGGATCTTCATTGTGTTTACCTTCCTTATAAATTTTGTACTGTGAGTTTGGACAGAAAGATTTTGGATAAGTCTAAAGGTTGGAATGGATTAAGTTTGACATTGGATACTATTTTTAAGGTTAAATCATTTCTTCAGATTATTTTTGGATTGTCATAAAAAGGACAACCGGGAGGTCGGACGACAACCTGTCATGTCCGGCAAGGCCACGAGACTTGAACCCGCAACCGAAGGGTGACAAGGGTGCATCACCTACCACTAGCCTAGGTGATGTCCTAGCTTTTATAATGTAGTTTTTTAAAATATTCAGACAAATGAATTATAAATTCATTATTTTTGGAACCCTATACGATTATGATAAATAGAATACTTTTGAATTATATTATCTTTTAGAGTGAAAAATGAGTTTGTGGTAGGAATTAGTTGAAGGGTGAAACTCTACTTGTAAATTATATTTTTTTCCTCTTATTCTATGAATAAATTAATTCTTAAACATTAGGTGATGGATCTTAAAATCAAATATGTGTTATCCTAACACCTTATATTTTGTTGAACCAATGATATTTTACATCATCTTAGATTGATGGCTTTGAGGCCCTAAATTTTACACTTGTTTGTGATTGATGACCTCAATCGCTCCCTATAAATATTTACATTTTCCCTCCAATTATGTCTCTCTAATTTCCACCAATGTTCTCCTAATCGAGATATTAATTTGGTGGTGACTTTTTCATTTCCCTTTCCCTCTTATTAAGAGTAAATTTTATTAAACCAATTTCTGATGTGAGTTTTATACAAAGGTATTTTTCTATTTTTAACATTTTTGAAGAAAAATTTCTAATTATAAGGATGTAATTTATTGAATGAAGGGATAATTTAACACCCCAATATTCCATAGTATGTTATCTCATTAATGTAATTCAATATCTTGCGCTACACGCAACAACGAGTTCGAGCGCACCACAACTTACTAAACTAACCATTCAAAAGGCGGTTATGAATATTATTAATTGCATTTTGAATCTTATATACTCTATATAATTTTAACATCCATATTATTTGTTTCTTATACATAACATAAGAACAAATTCATTTTTTTAGATAAAATAACTATTTTTAAAAAATGCAATTTTACAACCTTTTAATGGAGAACCCTTTTTAAAACCAATATTTGACACTTTAATATATTAAATTTAAAGAAATTAAATTTTTCTTTAGAATAGGGACATAAAAATTTAGTTTAGATAAACTTTTGGTACTTTTCTGATAACTTTCATATTTTGATGAATAATGAAAAATACAACATTTTAATTGAAAACAACTTTTTTAATCAAAATAATTTATAGTGATAAATTATGCATTTTAATGGTTTTGAAGTATAATTAGATTTTATTTTTATAATTTAATAAAATTTTGGTTATTATAAGTAATTTCACATTTAAATTTGACATAAACACATGTCAATCTTTTGATGGTTTTTACTTTTTAAAAACCTGCTTTTTGTTTTTAACAATGGGAATTAATTTTAAATTAATAAATGAAACTTATATGTTTTTAATTTGGTAAAATAGACTTAATTTTATAATTCGGAATATCAAAATTAGTTTAGTGTAATTTTTTGGTATTTTTCTAAAAACATTCAATTTTTTATGAATAGTGAAAACACTGCGTTATTATATAAAACAGACTTTTTGTTTAAATAATTAGTTATTTTATTTTAATTTATTTTAGGTTAAAGTAGATACATAATACTTATATATGTTAAACATAATTCATTGGAGTCATTTTATAATAATTTTATATATATATAATCTTATCGAACATTTTACCATCTTTTACCTACCTTCTAGGAGCATTTACAAATTTGCAATAAAATTAATTTTACCGCTTCTGTGAGTTGAATTTTGAAAATCTGAGAGATACGTTTGACATCAGTAAGTAAAATTTGGTTCAATAAGATTAGATAATTTTTTGTGAATAGTAACTTTTGACTTTTATTTACCATAGTTAAAAGTAAATAGGGTAATTAAGGGTAATAATGATATTATAATTACCCTAACACATGTTATAATTCTATTAGATAAGTATAATTTGACCAAAAACTTTATGAATAAAATATTATCCTATTTGGTCCACTTGGATTAGATTAGGACATTTATTATTATTTTATTTAAAGAAGAATTAAAAGAGTTAAATTCAATGTTTAATAACTGAACCATTTTTAATACAGAGTTAAACACAATATAAATTCGACTATAAATTTTCATTAGAAAGATAAAAATATTTCCTACACAATGGTATTTTATTTATAATTTTTAGAACATAAATAATTTAATTTATTTATGACACAGTGATGATGCAGTAATTACCTTATTAATGAAATATTAAAATAATTGATATTATAAATATCCAAAAAAAAATTAAATTGAAACTTATGATGAATTACACTAATTTTATAGGTTAATATGACATGTTAGGGTTGTTTAAATAAATTTTATTCAAAGTGATAAAGTCTTTATGGATTTCAAAAAAATCAAATACTAAATAGAGTAAAAATTGACATAATTGAGATTTTAAAAAAATATTATATTATTAATTGATATAATATTCCTAAAAATATAAGGTTCAGGAAAAGGACTTAGATAAAGTTATATATATTAATAATGAACCACATGGGGTTCTCGTGGAATGTTATATTAAGTTTATTAACCATACAATATAAAAATACGAAGATACATGGTAAATGAAAAACTATTTAACTGAGAGTTAAATCTAAAAGATAAGGTTAATATGATGACCTAAACCTATCTAAAACTTATTGGTTGAGAGTTTTTATACCCATACCCACCATATACTTTAAATATTTCATTTTGGATCCATTAGAAATCGAAAATTATTTTATTATAAAATAATATTTCAAGCTTTTCCTAAAGTGAACTTCACCTCTCTTATAAAAGGGTACTTCCCCTTATCTTAATTTAACACCTCCAAAGTCTTTTGGCTCGGCCAACCCCTGCCCAAATATCCTCCAAAATTTTCTCCCTTAAACCTATAGGCCTTAATTTGATCATAAATCCAACTTAAGGATCCCTTTTGATCAAATCAAAAGTAAGAATCCGAAGAAGAGGTAAATATTCCATCACCTCTTTAAAGTAATTTTCTTCTTCCACTTACTCTTTCTTTGTTGTTTCCATTATAAGATAATAACTTCAGTATCTTATATATATATTGATGTTATTATAAAAATGGTACAACCATTTTCATTAATCTATCCATCCTATAAATGAAAAAGTCATCATACATGTGTACGTACGGATTACCCTCTCCACATCGTAGTGTAGTTTGTTATTCAAACACTTCATTATTTGGATGGGTATAATAATTACTATAACTGATGTAAATAATAAATATAACATGTTAATTATTATTTATATATGATATACCATCCAATTACATACTATTTCACCATTAATATAATGATATTGTCGCTCATGCATACGTGCGGATTACCGTCTCCACGACGTGATGAGATTTATTTCCACATTCACCATTCAACGATGATTATAAAATATATATATCATTAATAATTATGTAATATATGACATAATAATTCTACTGTAGATATATATATATATATATATTTACTTACATATATCTTATTCACTTAGTTCTGTTCAATACGATATGAAAACAGAAACAGCGTTTATGCGTACGTATGGCCTTCCATATCCATAAATGGTGTTTTCAATTTCATATATATGTCTATTATACATATTTATATTCTAAATATATATGATATATAAATCATTTTTTATATTCTGGAAGTATTTAAATCATGATCTAAGTGATACAATCAAGATTAACAAATTAAAACTCGTACGATAAAGATAGCGATTATTACCCGAAATGTTAATTTAACATGGAAATTATTATTAAATGGGTAGTATAAAGTCATAAATTAATCATGTATGATATCGTAAATATTACTATGTTTCTGGTATAATTTAATAACATACTAAGGTCTTCATACAAGAGGTTAAACGTACCCTCAACTAAAGTAAAGTACAAGGTAAGGGTTAATTTCACAGTCTCTATATTATCCAAGGTTGTTTTTACATAAGTATCTACTGGGACATATTTATTATCCATGTCCATGTTTCATGAAAGAGTTTTCAAACAGATTATTTTAAGGGAATTTTTACTAAAACATCATTTTAAATGTTTTAAATATTTATTCTTCTAAATCATTCTCATTAATGTCCATGTTTTCAAAATGGTTTTTATGGATTTATTTATATGGACATGAATGTTTTTAAAGTGTTAATTCCTTTAAAAAGTTTCAAAATGGTATGGGACACTTTGATTCAAAAACATATTTAAATGTATTTGTTTCTAAATTGTGTGACTTTTAAATGTTTTCATGAAAAAGGGATATTTCTCTCAAAGAGTTTTACAAATAATTTTCATCTATTTCAACATCCTTTAATGTATTTTAAAATTTTTTGAAGTTGATTTATTATGATACAAATCTTCCATATTGTATTGAAGGTTTTGTGATATGTTTGACTGTGGATGTGTAATTTTTATACCATTCATGGTTTATGGATAAAGTATTGAGATTTTTTATGCTAGTTTTAATACGAATGTTTATGTTATGTTTAAACCCTTTCATATAAGTAATGAATTGGACTTAGTAAGTAACGGGTGGAGCCTGCTATAGCTCCTCAATGAATCTATAGGTATCATGAGACAAACTAGTGTCTTGGCATATAGCCTTGACAAAATCTTATTTGTAGTCTTGGCATAAGGCCTTGACTATGTGGTTATGAAGTCTGGCATTATGAATTCCATCATTAAGAAAGTGGCTATTGATATTTCATGTGATTATTCGACTAGTATAATATTCATGTGAATAAGTAAATGGAATTATTTGATTTTATATTTTCCATATTATGTTTATGTTTAAGTTTAAAAGGATTTTTTTTAGTCTTATACATTTTCTTAAATGTTTATACTTATTTATGAAAGTTTCCACTATATTTTTATCCTTACTGAGCATCTGAGCTCACCCCTTTCTTATGTTTTATTTTCCCAGGAATCCAATAAGTGTTTTTTGATTGATAAGGAGGCTTAGGCTAGGGGATTAATGGTGTTATCAAAGGATCATTTATGTTTTATTTTATTTTATAATGTGTAATGTAACGTTCATGTATGTAATATATTTTCCAAGACTGCTAAATTGATCGGTCTTTTGGGACTTGATTCCTTGTAATCATACCAATGTATTAAAATAATATACTAACTCCGAGTAACTGGGGTCAGGGCGTTACAGTTGGTATTAGAGGAAGTTTAGAAATAACCTTAGAAACTAGATTTAGAAAAACTCTGATTAGAGAAAACTACCCTAAGATAGTCTTTGAGGATTAGTGTAGAAGAACTTCCTAGAATTTTGGTACTATAAGGATTTTGTGAGTTTTCCAAGAAATACATCCATATCTAGATACAGGCTAGTAAAGGAGGCTCTGGCACAGATGTACCTAGGGGTAAAACCTGAAAACACTGCTCTGAGCTAGTCTCGAATGGGAACCAGTGCATGACAATGTGCCTTACTGCACTCTGGGTTACGACACTCCTGGGGGATATGCTTAGGATAATTCTCATTTTCTTTACAAACCACTATGAAAGGTTTATGAGTGTATACTTCCTCAAAGAAATTTTTTTTATGATTATGGATTATATCCATGAACTGTTCAATTTATGTTAACTATTTTACAAGTTTGTAATTATGCAATGTGATTAATAAACTAACCTAGTGTATGATATTGTTTATAAATGGCACCTAGTAGATGGAATGAGACCTCCAGCAATATGCATGATCCAAAGAGTAAGAAGTATCATATCTTTCATGGTATTAAGACAACATTTAGAAAGTAAATAGTCTCCCACATATTATCATCATATAAAGAAATAGTATCATGTGTTAATAAGATAAGTAAATAATTTTATAATTCCTATGGATTTGAAGGGAAGCCAGTGAAGAAAAGGATGGTAGAGAGAAAGATAGATAAAGGGAATAAGGGAAAGAAGGATTTTTTTCATATGTGATGACTATGGAAAGAATCACCTTGGTAAATGATTAAAGGGAATTGGAGTTTGTTATAAGTATAGAGAAAAATGACACCAAGTATATGATTGTAAGGGTGAGAAAAAGGTTTCAAATGTATAGTGCTTCATCTTCAAGGAGTTGGGACACTACGCGAATCAATGTCCAAATCATCAGAGTATACCCCAAATGATGCTATTGGATAATAATCAAGTTATGATACTACCAAATATTAAGAGGAATGATTAAGAGTTCTTATTTTTTTTATTAAAGTATTGTGTCATTTGAGTATTGTATTAATGATGTATATGTTATAAGAATTATAGAGTATATAAGGATTGTACTGTAGTACTATTTCATTAAGGACTTGTGATTGTGTGGAGCCAAGAAAAATGACTCAATGGCAAGTTAAACTTTTTGGAAAATACATGGTTGAATGAAATACAACACATTAATATGGTCCTGATACTGAGGTATTGATTTTGGAATAATAAATGATTCATTTGGATAAATTATATTGGATATTATTGACATCCTTGGAACCGGTTAATGGTTTATTTATTCCATCATTGTTGGAGTTTACAAAATTTTTGGATATAAGGAGTGTATCCGGTATTCTATAAGGAATAAGGGAGCATGAATGTAATCAATATGGTTATATGATAATTCAGGGTGTTACCATGTTTTAAAAGAATACATGATTAAGTTATTCACATGTTATTACGTGGAAAAAAGGATCTTCATTGTGTTTACCTTCCTTATAAATTTTGGATGGTGAGTTTGGACAGAAGCATTTTGGATAAGTCTAAAGGTTGAAATTAATTAAGTTTGACATTGGATAATCTTTTTAAGGTTAAATAATTTCTTGAGATTATTTTTGGATTGTTATAAAAAGGAAAACCTGGAGGTCGGATGACAACCCGTCGCGTTTGGAAAGGCCGAGAGACTTGAACTCGCAACTAAAGGGTGACAAGGGTGCATCACCTACCACTAGCCTACGTGATTTCCTAACTTGTTTAATGTAGTTTTTTTAAATAGTATGACAAATGAATTATAAATTCATTATTTTTGGAACCCTATACTATTAGGATAAATAGAATAATTTGGAATTATATTATCTTTAGGAGTGAAAGATGTGTTTGTGGTAGGAATTAGTTAAAGGATGAAACTCTAGTTGTCAAGTATATTTTCTCCTCTTATTATATGAATAAATTAATTCTTAAACTTTAGGGAATGGACATTAAAACCAAAAATTTGTTATCCTAACACCTTATGTTTTGTTGAACTGATGATATTTTACATCATCTTAGATTGATGGCTTTGAGGCCCTCAATTTTACACTTATTTTTGGTTGATTTCCTCAATTGATCCCTATAAATATTTATGTTTTCCCTCCAATTATGTGTCTCTAATTTACACCAATGTTCTCTTAATCGAGATCATAATTTGGTGGTGAATTTTTCATTTCCCTTTCCCTCTTATTAAGAGTAAATTTTATTAAACCAATTTCCGATGTGAGTTTATCACAATGGTATTTTTCTAATTTTAACCTTTTCGAAGAATAATATAAAATTGTGAGGATGAAATTTATTGAAGGATGGGAGAATGTAACACCCCAATATTTCATAGTACATTATCTCATTAAAGTAATTCAATAGCTTGCGCTACACATAACACTGAATTCGAGCGCACCACAACATACTAAACTAACCGTTCAAAAAGCGGTTATGAATATTATTAACTGTATTTTGAATATTATATACTCTATATAATTTTAAGATCCATATTATGTGTTTCTTATACATAATATAAGAACAAATTCATTTTTTCAGATAAAATAAGTATTTTTCAAAAAATGAAATTTTACCGCCTTCTAATGTACAATGCTTCATCTGCAAGGAGTTGGGACACTACGTGAATCAATGTCCAAATCATTAGAGTATACCCCAAATGTTGCTATTGGATAATAATCAAGTTATGATACTACCGAAGATGAAGAATAATTATTAAGAGTTCTTATGTTGTTATTAAAGTATTGTGTCATTTGAGTATTGTATTAATTATGTACATGTTATAATAATTATAGAGCATATAAGGATTGTACTGCATTACTATTTCATTAAGGACTTGAGATTGTGCGGAACCAAGAAAAGTGACTCAACAGAAAGTAAAACTTTTTTAAAAATATATGGTTGAAGGAAAGACAAAACTTTAATATGGTTCTGATACTGGGGTATTGATTTTGGAATAAGAGATGATTGATTTGGATAAATTATATTGGATATTATTAACATCCTTGGAACTGGTTAGTGGTTTTTTTATTCTATCATTGTTGGAGTTTACAACATTTTTTGATATAAGGAGTATATCCAGTATTCTTTAAGGAATAAGGGAGCATGAATGTAATCAATATGGTTATATGATAATTCAGGGTGTTACCATGTTTTAAAAGAATACATGAGGAATGTATTCACATGTTATTATGTGGAAAAAAGGATCTTTATTGTGTTTACCTTCCTTATAAATTTTGGACTGTGAGTTTGGAAGAAAGTATTTTGGATAATTATAAAGGATGGAATCGATTAAGTTTGACATTGTATACTATTATTAAGGTTAAATAATTTCTTGAGATTATTTTTGGATTTTCATAAAAAGGACAACCCGGAGGTTGGATGACAACCCATCGCATCCGGAAAGGCCGCGAGACTTGAACCCGCAACCGAAGGGTGACAAGGGTACATCACCTACCACTAGCCTACGTGATGTATAAGCTTGTATAATGTAGTTTTTTTAAGTATTATGACAAATGAATTATAAATTCATTGTTTTTGGAACCCTATATGATTAGGATAAATAGAATAATTTTGAATTATATTATCTTTTGGAGTGAAAGATGGGTTTGTGGTAGGAATTAGTTAAAGGATGAAACTTTACTTGTCAAGTATATTTTTTCCTCTTATTCTATGAATTAATTAATTCTTAAACTTTAGGGAATTGATCTTAAAATCAAAAATGCGTTATCCTAACACCTTATGTTTTGTTGAACCGGTGATATTTTACATCATCTTAGATTGATGGCTTTGAGGCCCTCAATTTTACACTTATTTATGGTTTATTACCTTAATCACTCCCTATAAATATTTACATTTTTCCTCCAATTATGTGTCTTTAATTTCCACCAATGTTCTCCTAATCGAGATCATAATTTGGTGGTGACTTTTTCATTTTCCTTTCCCTCTTATTAAGAGTAAATTTTATTAAACCAATTTCTGATATGAGTTTCTCACAATGGTATTTTTCTATTTTTAACATTTTCAAAGAACAATTTAAAATTGTGAGTATGCAATATATTAAAGTAGGGTAGAATGTAACACCCCAATATTTCATAGTACATTATCTCATTAAAGTAATTCAATAGCTTTTGTTGCACACAACACCGAGTTCGAACACACCACAACATACTAAACTAACATTTCAAAAAGCGGTTATGAATATTATTAACTGAATTTTGAATCTTATATACTCTCTATAATTTTAAGATCCATATTATTTTTTTCCTAGACATAATATAAGAACAAATTCATTTTTTCAGATAAAATAAGTATTTTTCAAAAAATGCAATTTTACCACCTTCTAATGGCAAACCCTTTTTAAAACCAATATTTGACACTTTAATATATTCAATTTAATGAAACTAAATTTTTAATTTAGAAGTGGGAAATAAAAAATTAGTTTAGATAAATTTTTGGTACTTTTCTGATAACTTTCATATTTTGATAAATAGTAAAAAAATACTAAGTTTTAATTGAAAATAACTTTTTTAATCGAAATAATTTATAGTGATAAATTATTAATTTTAATGGTTTGGAAGAATAATTAGATTATATTTTTATCATTTAATAAAATTTAGGTCATTATAAGTAATTTCACATTTAAATTTGACATAAACACATATCAATCTTTTGATAGTTTTTACTTTTTAAAAACCCACTTTTTAGTTTTGACAACGGGAATTAATTTTAAATTAATAAATGAAACTTATATGTTTTAAATTTGGTAAAATATACTTCATTTTTTAATTTAGAATATCAAAATTAGCTTAGGGTAAATTTTTGGTATTTTTTTGAAAACTTTCAATTTTTGATGAATAGTGAAAAATACTACGTTATTATATAAAACCAAATTTTTATTTAAATAATTAGTTATTTTAATTTAATTTATTTTTGGTGAAAATAGATACATAATACCTATATATGTTTGAAACGCACGGCCGATTGTCGCCTATCGACCGGTCAAGGTTTCGATGCTCTGCTAATGTGTATAGCAGCAATCGGGTCGAATCCTCGGTGATGATACTTTGTAATAGTCGTTTGTTTTTAGTTAATTATATTCTGATTGGGGGGTTTGTTTGCAGATCTTATGAAATAATTTATGTATGATTTTTGATTTAACAAATTGATAAATATTGGGGTGAGTTCATCATTAGGTAGTTAAGCTTGTGATATCCTTGAGCTTTGCTTTATATTGCATTAAATTAACACCCATGTCACAAGATGATTTTGATCGGAATTCTCAAGTGTTAAAGCTTTAATACAATCCATAACTTAACTTAGTTTTCTAATAATTACCATTACTTGTTTATGTTAGTGTATTTTTGGTTCCAATAATCCATGGAATCCACATATTAAACAAAACATGTCATTAATCCATGACATATAAAGTTCAACATACACAATATTAATTTAAAGAACATTCGTCGAGAAAAATCTCTCAATCACTTAACATACCTAAATTATAACTCACCCCAATTAAAGATTTACCCAGCCATTAAAATGATTACTAATCTGGTTATAATGATTATGGTGATGAATTATAAAGAGAAGAAAAAGAAAGGAACAAGATAAGAGTAGTGCGCCGAACACACACACAAACGATGAAGAAAATTAAAAATGGATTTTTGATTGAATGAGGAAGCATAAGAAGGGAAGGGTATTCAACTGAATTTAAACTATTTTAAGAACATAAATATTAAACTACATAAGTTGAATGAGAATAAGAGATATTGAATAAGTAACTTTCATTAAAATAGAATTACAAAGAAACAGACTTACAAAATTACAAAAACGAAGAACATGAAAGTAAGTGAAAACAAAGAGAGGAGGAAAGGTCTCTCAAGTGAAAAATTGAGTATGGAAGTTCCTCCCAAGCCTTTGGAAAGGCTTTGGTCGTGCCAAAATGTTATCCTCTCTTCTGAAATGCCAAACCCTCTCAAGGAGAGAAGGGGAGAGTATTTATAGCCCAAGGAGTTGACTATTTAAATTCCAGCAATACCCCTCCACTTGGATCACAAATATGTACATCATGACAGCCGAATCTAGAGAAATTTCCTTATTAAAAGTTGTATATAATAGAGCTTTCCGACTACTCCCAAAATTTGGAGTCATTTGGACTTAAGGATCAAACTTTATGGCCGGTTGATTAAACAAAGTAAAACTGTCCATTTCAATCCAGTCTTTTTGAAGTCCAGAATGTGAAAGGGTTTTTGAATATGAATATGCCTTCAAATCCAAATGGGTTCTTCAACAAAGTTGGCCTCCAATATCTCCTATTTCACACTGAAAAATATCAGCTCTATTTGATTCTTACATCATGATATTTGGGCCTTGAAATGTTTATCCTAGATGACATGTACTGTCCCCCGAATTATGGTGGAGAGTTAATGTTTTTGGACTTCTAGATTGAGCCCAGTAAATCAATCTTCAAGGCTGGTCCAGTTTGTTCACAGATTCTTTGGTCTTGTTTGTGATGACCATATGACCCTTCAAATGGTAGAATTTTCTCATGGTACCTTCTAATGAAATGCTTTATATTGAAAGGAGAATCCTAAAAAAACAAGAATCACACAATTTGGATCAGTATAGTGATAGTTATTATTAAAACAGTAAACTGACTCAATTGGACCACTTCTAAAAATGCTCAAAAATTATAATTAATATTAAAACATTAATATTTCACAAAAATTATGCACATTTCATATAAAATCATTAAAGGGTGAATATAATAAGTCATGAAAATATTAATAACATCAACTCCCCCACACTTAGTTTTGTGCATGTCCTCATGTGCAACAAATATAAAAACATGAAAAAATCATTTTTACTCACCAACAGATATTAAAATTTTGTTTTCTCCAATCAGGGGAGGTTTAGACTATTTCACTCATCCATTTTGAATTCCACCACAAGTTGTTCCAGAAACAATGTTCCAAAACTAATTCATTTTTTCATGCATAAATTTAGAAATGGAAAATGTGGACACTCAAAACTCACACCTCTCAAGATGATAAAATTCATTTGTGGAGGTTCACTCTTTCACCAACCAAAATTAAAAATCTTAGAGTTTTAAAAGAGCTCTCAGCTTCCAATCCCTATCCAAAGTGAACAAGAATCAAGAGGTCTTTTAAGGGGTTTTTCTGTGGCTATGGGATGGTATGAATATAATTTCCAAGAGAGAGAAGAAGAGGGTTAAAATACCAACATAGAAAAAGCAATGCACATTTTTTTGAAATGAAACATGGAAGGAAATGAAAACACATATTTACAAGGGAATGATTGCGTGAATAAAGACACAATAGAGGAAGAAAATATGAAGGTAATGAGAAGATGGAATATTTACAAAACAAAAAACTTCTCCCAATAAGAATATAATGCAAGTGTTCTTTTTTTTCTTTGTTTTTTCGAAATTTGACCTTGAAACAGATCTCACACTCATATCCCAACCCATGTTTGATCTCCTCACGACACTAATTGTAATAGTTATAACAAGATCAAAGGTTGAGGAAGAGTGATTTTTGACCTACCCAAGACACAACCCATTTTTTTCATTTTTTTTGATTTTTTTTTTTTTGAACACTTTTCAATATCATTTGTACAATACATTCCCAAATCCCACTGAATTACAACCTCCCCCCCCCCACACTAAAATGGATGCTTTCCCTCAAGCATATGATAACACACCAGAAAGTAAGGAAATAATACCCAAAAATGAAATCCATTCCCCCCCCACACTTAAATTTCAAAAAAACTTATGCAATGAAAATCCATGTTGATATTGGGTGGGATAAGGTATTGGGCTTGTAATGTGGCTATCAAAGAAAAGGTTTTCATAGGCTCGAAGGGGCTTTCAAAAGGAGGATTAATGTAAGGGAAATGGGAGGCTATTTGGCTATTGTGATTTTCATGTGGTTCAGAAAATGCCTCTATCATATTAATACACACTAAGGTAGGAAATTCAGCTTGAAGGTCCACAAACTCAAGACTCATAAATGGGGGTGAAAAAACACATTTTGAAAACATGGCCATAGGTGGCCTTGGCATGAAAGCAATTGTTTGTTCTCACGGTTTGGGAAAATCATTTTCCAAATCAAAAATTGAGCATTCAAAATTTGTTAATTTTTACACAAAATTCATTATCCAAAGTCATGATGAAAATACAAAATTTTTGAGATGAAAACATGTCTATTAACTCCCCAAAATGGTTGGACAAAATTTCAAAACTCGATTGTGTTTTTTGGTTTTTTTGTTAGTTTTTAAGGTTTTTTTAAAATACAAACCCTCAAAAGGAAGAAAAAAAAAGGGTTTGAAAAAAAAAGTGGTAAAAAAATGAAGGAGAGAAGAAGAAGAAGAAATAGGTAGAGAGATGAAGAGATAGAGAGAGAATTAAAGGTAAAGAGCTGCCCCCTGGTTTGGATTTGGCGGGTTGCCATCTCCATCTAGTGGTTGGTCAATTAGAGAATTTGGAGATCTAGGGGAAGTCGATGATGATCCGGGATTGTGTGTCCTCTCATGGTGATGCTTTAACCGATGTCCATTAACCATGAATGTCCTTTTGGAGGAGGGGTGTTGGACTTGCACTGCACCAAATGGGTAAACATTAGTAATAACAAAAGGACCTTCCCAATGAGAATTAAGCTTACCTGGGTGAAGTCGAAATCGAGAATTGAAGAGAATTACCTTTTCACCATCATGAAATACCTTTATCGGGATGTGTCTGTCATGGAGTACCTTAGCCTTCTCTTTGTACAGATTAGAATTCTCATAGGATTAAAGTCGAAGCTCCTCCAGTTCATCCAATTGCAACAATCTTTCTTCACCAGATTTTTCAAGATCAAAATTACATGTTTTCACTACCCAAAATGACTTATGTTGGATTTCAACTGGTAAGTGACATTCTTTACCAAAAACAAGCCTAAAAGGAGACATCCCAATGGGTGTTTTATAGGCAGTTCGATAAGCCCAAAGGGCTTCACCAAGTCTCTCAGGACAGTATTTTCTGGTGGGCTTAACAATTCTCTCAAGTACCCTTTTCACTTCTCTATTAGAGAGTTCAGCCATGCCATTTGTTTGGGGGTGATATGCAGTTGAAGTTTTATGTAAAACCCCATTCTTTTTCAGAAGAGCTTCCATGGTTCTATTACAAAAATGGGTTCCTAAGTAACTGATCAAGGCACGTGGTGTGCCAAATCTTTGGAAGATGTGGGTATTTAGGAACTCACTAATAGTATGAGCATCATCCTTCCTAGTGGGTTTGGCCTCAACCCACCTTGAAACATAATCTACCGCAAATGTATGAGAATCCATTAGAAGGGGGAAATGGTCCCATGAAATCAATGCCCCAAACATCAAAGATTTCACAAAATATTAAGGTATTTTGGGGCATTTCATTTCTTTTAGAGATTGTGCCAAACTTTTGGCAAGTGGGACATGATTGACAGAACTCATGTGAGTTCTTGAAGAGTGGAGGCCAGAAGAATATAGAGTCTAGGACCTTTTGGGAGGTCCTTTGTGGTCCAAAGTGGGCACCTCCTAGAAGTGAGTGACAAAATTCTAATATGGAAGAATGTTCATTTTCTTCAACACATCTCCTAATTACCATGTCAGCCCTAGTTTTCCAAAGTTTATTTTCTTCCCAAAAATAGTATTTTGAATCACTTTTCAACTTAATTTTTTGTTCTTTTGAAAAATTTTCAGGAAAAACACCAGAAACCAAATAATTTACAATTGGGGCATACCATGGTAACTTTGGAGTGAGAGACGAAAGGTTCTCAATGGGGAATTCAAGATCAATGATTTCGGAATGAGAAGAATTAAAAATTCTACTCAAGTGATCAGCCACAGGGTTTTCTTTTCCTGGTCTATATTTTATTTCAAGGTCAAATTCTTAGAGCATTAGGATCCATCTTATTAGCCTCGGTTTGGAATCACTTTTCTTGAGTAGGAACTTTATAGTAGAATGGTCTGTGAAGATGATGATTTTGGCACCTAAGAGATCGAACCGGAATTTATCTAAGGCAAAAATCACTGCTAGAAGTTCCTTTTCAGTGACAGTGTAGTGAGATTGAGTTTCATCCAATGTTTTTGAGGCATAATAGATGACATGAGGAGTTCAATCTCTTCTTTGACCAAGAACAGCCCCAACAGCTCTATCAGAAGCATCACACATCAACTCAAAGGGTAATGACCAATCTGGGGGTTGGATTATCGGGGCAGATGTAAGAGCAGTTTTGAGTTCAATGAAGGCTCTCTTGCAAACCTCATCAAAATGGAAAGAGACATAATTTTGGAGCAAACGAGTGAGTGGGAGAGAAATTTTACTAAAGTTATGGATGAATCGCCGATAGAAACCAGCATGACTGAGAAATGAACGGATGTCTCGAATAGATTTGGATTCAATAAGTGATTGGATTACTTCAATTTTGACAGGATCGACTTAAATACCATCTTTTGAAACTATGTGCCCTAGAACAATCCCATTTACAACCATAAAGTGACATTTTTCAAAATTTAACAAAAGGTTACACTTGACACACTTTTGAAGGACTAGAGAGAGTGAATGAAAACAAGATTCAAATGACTCACCATAAATGGTGAAGTCATCCATGAAGACTTCCATGCAGTGTTCAATGAATTCTGAAAAGATACTCATCATACACCTCTGGAATGTTGCAGGAGCATTGAAAAGTCCAAAAGGCATTCTTCTATATGCATATGTTCTAAAGGGGCATGTGAAAGTAGTCTTTTCTTGGTCCTGAGTTGAGATTGGGATTTGAAAATAGCCGGTGTGTCCATCAAGAAAGCAATAGTGTGACTTTCTGGCCAATCTTTCTAGCATTTGATCAAGAAATGGAAGAGGGTAGTGATCTTTTCGGGTTTCAACATTCAATTTCCTATAGTCGATGCACACATTCCATTTGTTCTTCACTCGAGTTGTGACTACCTATCCATGTTCATTTGTGACAACAGTTATCCCACCCTTCTTAGGTACAACTTGAATTGGACTAACACATTCAATATCAAAAATTGGGTAGATAATACCAGCTTGAAGAAGCTTGGTGATATCTTCCCTAACTACCTCAAGGATGAGTGGATTGAGTCTTCTTTGTGGTTGTCTAATTGGTCTGGATGACTCCTCAATAAGGATGTGATGCATGCAAAGGGTAGGGTTGATTCCTGGTATGTCATCTAGGATCCAACCTAAGGCCTTTTTGTTTTCCTCTAATACTTGAAAAAGTTTGGACTCCTCGGTTTCAGTAAGTGTGGTAGAGATAATGACGGGATATGAGTGATCATGGAAGAGGAATGCATGTTTCAGGTGTGTAGGAAGGGGTTTCAGATTAGTCTCATCTTTTATTTGTGGGGTAGACATCTCAGGAATGGATGAAGGGAGTTCAGTTGCTTCAGATTCATTCTCCATAATACTGTCCAAGGTGGTGCAGTAAATATCAGAGTTGATGTGGGATTCAAGAGAGTTTTCAAGTTCTTCTAGATTAATGGAGTCTATGTATAAGAGGTCCACATCAACTTCACCATTTATGACTTGGTTAATCATGGTGCAGATTTCACAAGATCCTTTATCATCATAACAGGATGAACATGATGGAATGGGGTTCAATTTACTCTTATAAGTTTCCTCAGAATCATGGATTGAGAATGCAGAGTGGTCCTCATATGGGTATCGCATGGCTTGGAAAATTTTGAATTTGACCAGTTGGTCACCGAATTCCATGGATAAGATACCAGAATGGAAATCAATCTTGGTTCTCGCAGTCATGATGAATGGTCTTCGAAGAATTAGGGGAGATCGAGAAGAGTTCATCTCACCTTCCATGGCAAGGAAATAGAAATCAGCAGGGAAGATAAGATCATTGACTCGGACAAGGACATCTTCAATTATTCCCTCAGGACTAGTTGTGCTTCGATTGGCTAACTGAATGACAACACCCATTGGGTGCAAGGGACCTAGACCAAGGTTGGAGAATATGGATTTGGGCATGACATTAATTGAGGCTCCTAGGTCTATGAGTGCATCATAAAAGTTGGAACTTCCAATTTGGCATGGGACTGTAAAGGTACCTGGATCTTTGAACTTAATGGGTATGGAATGCTGGGTGGAAACATTTTCAAAGGTCCTAAGTTGCCTCTTGTGGGTGAAAAATTCCTTAAGAAAATTGGCATACTTAGGAATTTGTTTTATGGCATCTAAGAGGGGAATGTTGACTTCAACACGTCTAAACATGTCGAGCGTTTCAGGATCAGGTTCAAAGGACTTCCTTGGATTAGAAACGGCTTAAGGAAAAGGAATTGGGTTCCTATGTGGAATTGAAGTAGGTGAGGGAATGGTTTCAGGTTCCTTTTCACGTTTCTTTTTTCTTTTCATTTTCTAGTTCAACATTCAAAGGAGGGCTAGAGGAATTATCTTGAGGCATAGAAATGTGATTTCCCGATCTAAGTGCAATTGCACTTACATTAACCTTGGGGTTGGGTAATGGTTGAGCTGGGAGTTGGGAAGAATTTGATTTTTGTTGCTGGCTCAGGTGGGATGCAATTTGACCTATTTGAGTTTCAATGTTTTTGAGACTAGAACGGGTGAAGGTGTCAAGATCTTCCACTATAATTTCCCATGGTTTCTTGTAAGAAGAGGCTTGTCCCGGATTGGGATTGCCTTGATTTTGGTTCTTGGGAAATTGATTGTATTGGTTTTGGAATTGGGAAGGCTCACTAGGATAATGAAATCCAGGAGGAGGATTTTTCCTTTGAGGTTGAGGAACAAAAGGATAAGGTTGATGGAAGTTACCACCACCTTGACCATATTGGAATTGGTTTGGGTTTTGAGCAGGAAATTGAGGGGGATGTGAGATAGGATTACCATACCTCAATCCTTGGTTAAAGTTAGAGGAGAAGGGCTCAGAGTGAGGTTGGTTGAATTTTCTAACAAATTGACCTGATAGTTGAGGATTGTTGTTCCGATGAGCATATGCTGCATTGAGCTCCATTGGTCTAGATGAATCGGATTTATCCTCTTGAAGTTGTGAACAAGTGTCAGTTGGATGAGATGGATAGTTACAGATTCCACAGTTTTTTATTGGTCCAGGAAACATTGATTGAGGAGAAGATGAGGTTGGGGATTTGGTAGCCACAACTAGCTGTCGCACAAGACCTGTAAGTTCACTCATCCACTCGGTCATTTTTTTCGGCTCAATTGATTGATTATCTTGGGCTTGTTTGACTTGAGCATGTGCTCGAGTATGGAATTGTTGTGTGTTTGTAGTCATGTTACTTATGAGATCTCTTACAGCTGCAGGAGTTTTATCAACCAGAGCACCACCACTTGCGGCATCAATGAGAGTTCTCTCCATAGCCAATAACCCCTCATAGAAGTATTGGATAAAGAGTTGGTCAGGGATTTGATGATGTGGGCAGGTTGCAACAAGATTTTTGAACCTCTCCCAGTACTCATGGAGTGATTCACTTGGGAACTGACGAATACCACTTATTTCCTTTCGAATAGAAGTAGTACGAGAAGCAGGAAAGAATTTATCTAATAATAGTCGCTTCATGTCATTCCATGTAGTTATGGAACCAGGAGGTAGGTAGTAGAGCCATGACTTAGCAGTTTCAGCTAAGGAAAAGCGGAATGATCGGAGTTTGATTTGTTCTTCGGAAACCCCTTGAGGCTTCATGGTAGAGCACACTACTTGGAACTCTTTAAGGTGGAGATGTGGATCCTCACCGGCTAGCCCGTGGAAGTGAGGGAGAAGATGAATCAAAACCTATTTGAGTTCAAAGTCAGCCTCTATATTTGGATATTGAATACCAAGAGATTGGTAATTCATATCAGGGGCAGCGAGTTCTTTAAGTGTTTGTTCCCTAGGATTGGCCATATCTAATTCAATTAGTTGGACAAGGACTGGTTCTTGAATTATTTGATTATCTTTTATGTTCCTCCTAAGTTGGCGAAGTGTTCACTCAATTTCAGGGTCAAACAAATCTGAGGGATTGTTTGGAAGGCTACGGGGCATTCAGAGAGATTTTGGAAGAAAGAGTAAGACGGTTTTTTCTTTTTATTTTTTTCATTTTATGATTTTTATGAGAAGACGGGTTTTTCTTTGTGATTTTTTTTCAATTTTTTTTTTAAATTTTGTTTTTTTTTTGGGTTTTTTTGACAATAACTAGAAAATATTGACTACTTAAAGCACCATCCCTGGAAACGGTGCCATTTTAAACGCACGGCTGATTGTCGCCTATCGACCGGTCAAGGTTCTGGTGCTCTTCTAATGTGTATAGCAGCACTCGGGTCGAATCCTCATCGATGATACTTTGTAATAGTCATTTGTTTTTAGTTAATTGTATTCTGATTGGGGGGTTTGTTTGCAGAGCTTATGAAATAATTTATGTATGATTTTTGATTTAACAAATTGATAAATATTGGGGTGAGTTCATCATTAGGTAGTTAAGATTGTGATATCCGTGAGCTTTGCTTTATATTGCATTAAATTAACACCCCTGTCACAAGATGATTTTGATCGGAGTTCCCAAGTGTTAAAGCTTTAATCCAAGCCGTAACTTAACTTAGATTTATAATCATTACCATTACTTGTTTATGGTAGTGTATTTTTGGTTCTAATAATCCATGGAATCCACATATTAAACAAAAAATTTCATTAAACCATGACATATAAAGTTCAACATACACAATATTAATTTAAAGAACATTCGTCGAGCAAAAGCTCTCAATCACTTAACATACCTAAATTATAACTCAACCCAATTAAAGATTTACCCAGCCATTAAAATTATTACTAATCTGGTTATAATGATTATGGTGATGAATTATAAAGAGAAGAAAAATAAAGGGACAAGATAGGAGTAGTGCGCCGAACACACACACAAACGATGAAGAAAATTAAAATTGGATTTTCGATTGAATGAGGAAGCATAAGAAGGTAAGGGTATTCAACTGAATTTAAACTATTTTAAGAACATAAATATTAAACTATAGAAGGTGGATGAGAATAAGAGATATTGAATAAGTAACTTGCATTTAAACAGAATTACAAAGAAAGAGACTTACAAAATTACAAAAACGAAGAACATGAAAGTAAGTGAAAACAAAGAGAGGAGGAAAGGTCTATCAAGTGAAAACTTGAGTATTTAAGGTCCTCCAAAGCCTTTGTAAAGTATTTTATCATGCCAACATGTTATCCTATCTTCTGAAATGCCTACCCCTCTCAAGGATAGAAGGGGAGAGTATTTATAGCCCAAGGAGTTGACTGTTTACATTCCAGCAATACCCCTCTACTTGTCTCGCAGATATGGATATCATGACAGCCGAATATCTAGAAATCTCCTTCTTCAAAGTTGTAGATAATAGCGGTGAACGACTACTCTAAAAATTTGGAGTCATTTGGACTTAAGTATAAAAAGTTATGGCTGTTTTATTAAACAAAGTAAAATTGTCCATTTCAATCCAGTCTTTTTGAAGTCCAGAATGTGAAAGGGTTTTTGAATATGAAGATGCCTTCAAATCCGAATGGGTTATTCAATAAAGTCTGACTCCTATATCTCCTATTTCACACTGAAAAATATCAGCTCTATTTGATGCTTACATCATGAGATATGTCATGAATACTATACTGATTTTATTTCTCGTCCAGAATGGTGGGCTGGACTTCAAAGCTTCATTTGGGCCCCTTGTACTTAGATTTGGGCCTTGAAATTTTTATCCAAGATGACATGTACTGTACCCCGAATTATGGTGTATAGTTAATGTTTTTGGACTTCTGGATTGATCCCAGTAAATCAATCTTCAAGGCTGGTCCAGTTTGTTCACAGATTCTTTGGTCTTGTTTGTGAGGACCATATGACCCTTCAAATGGCAGAATTGGCTCATGGTACCTCCTAATAAAATATTTTATATTGAAATTATAATCCTAAAAAACAGGAACTACACAATTTGGATCAGTATAGTGATAGTTATTATTAAAACAGTAAACTGACTCAATTGGACTACTTCTAAAAATGCTCAAAAATTATACTTAATATTAAAACATTAATATTTCACACAAATTATGCAAATTTCATATAAAATCAGTAAAGGGGGAATATAATAATTCATGAAAATATTAATAACATCAATTTTCAACGTAATTCATTGGAGTCATTTTATAATAAGTTTATATATATATAATTTTATCGAACATTTTACCGTCTTTTAACCACCTTCTATGAGCATTTACAAATTTGCATAAAACTTAATTTTACCTCTTTTGTGAGTTGAATTTCAAAAATACGAGAGACACGGTTGAAATCAGTAAGTAAAATTTGGTTCAATAAGATGAAAATAATTTTTGGTGAATAGTAACTTTTGACTTTTATTTACCACGGTTAAAAGTAAATAGGGTAATTAAGGGTAAAAGTGACATTATAATTACCCTAACATATGTCCTAATTCTATTGGATAAGTATAGTTTTACCAAAAACAACCTTAGGAATAAAATATGATCCTCTTTGGTCCACTTGGATTAGATTAGGACACTTATTATTATTTTATATAAAGAAGAGTTAAAAGAGTTAAATTCAATGTTTAATAACTAAACCATTTTTAATATAGGGTTACACACAATATAATTTAGACTATAAATATTAATTATAAATCTAAAAATATTTCCTACATAATGGTATTTTATTTATAATTTTTAGACATTAAATAATTTAATTTATTTATGACACAATGATGATGCAGTAATTACCTTATTAATGAAATATTAAAATAATTGATATTATAAATATCCAAATAAATTTAAATTGAGATGTATGATGAATTAAACTAATTTTCTAGGTTAATGTGATATGTTATGGTTGGTTAAATAAATTTTATTCGAAGTGATGAAGTTTTTATGGCTTTCAAAAAAAATCAAATACCAAATAGTGTCAAAATTGACATAATTGATTTTTTAAAACAAATATTATATTATTAATTGATATAATATTCCTAAAAATATAAGGTTCGGGCAAAGGAATTATATACTGTTATATATATTAATAATGAACCACATGGGGTTCTCTTGGCATGTTATAGTAAGTTTATTAACCATATAATATAAAAATACAAAGAGACATGGTAAATGACAAACTATTTAACTAAGAGTTAAATCTAAAAGATAAGGTTAATATGATAACCTAAACCTATATAAAACCTATTTGTTGAGAGGTTTTCAACCCATACCCACCTTAGCCTTTAAATAATTTATTTTTGATCCATTAGAAACCGAAAATTATTTTATTATAAAATAATATTTCAACCTTTTCCTAAAGTGACCCTCACATCTCTTATAAAAGGACAATTTCTCTTCTCTTAATTTCACACCTCCAAAGTCTCTTGTCTCAGAAAAACCCTGCCCAAATATCCTCCCAAATTTCCTCCTTTCAACTGATAGGCCTTCCTTTGGTCAGAAAGCCAACCTAAGGATCCCTTTTGATCAAATCAAAAGGAAGAACCCGAAAAAGAGGTAAATATTTCATCACCTCTTTCAAGTTCTTTTCTTCTTCCACTTCCTCTTTATTTGTTGTTTCCATTATAAGATAATAACTCGATTATATTCTATATACTATGATGTTATTATAAAAATGGTACAACCATTTTAATTACTCTATCCATCCTATAAATGACAATGTCACCATACGTGCGTACGTACGGATTACCGTCTCCACGTCGTGGTGTAGTTTGTTATTCAAACACTTCATTATTTGGATCGGTATAATAATGAGTATAACTTATGTAAATAATAAATATACAATTTTAATGATTATGTATATATAATATAAAATCCAATTACATATGATTTCACCATCAATATAATGATATTGTCGTTCGTGCGTACGTACGGATTACCGTCTTCACGAAACGATGAGATTCATTTCCACGTTCACCATTCAACGATGATTATAAAAATATATATCATTAATATGTATGTAATATATGAAATAATAATGCTACTAGATATATATGTGTGTTTGTGTGTGTGTGTGTGTTTGTCCTTATATATATCTTATTCACTTATTTCTGTTTAATACAATATGAAAACGGAAACAACGTTTATGCGTACATACGGCCTACCATCTCTATAAACGGTGTTTTACATTTCATATATATGTGTCTATTATACATATTTATATTCTAAATATATATGATATATAAATCTTGTTTTATATTATGGAATTATTTAAATCATGATCTAAGTGATACAATCAAGAGTAACAAGTTAAAACGCGTACTATAAAGATAGAGATTATTACCCGAAATGTTAATTTAACATGGAAATTATTATTAAATGGGTATTATAAAGTAATAAATGAATCATATATGATATCATAAATATTAATATGAACCTGGTATAATTTAATAACATATTTCGGTCTTTATACAGGAGGTTAAACGTACCCTCGACTAAAAGAAAGTACAAAGTAAGGGTTAATTTTACAATCTCTTTATTATCCAAGGTTGTTTTTACGTAAGTATCTACTGGGAAATATTTATTATCCATGTCAATGTTTCATGAAAGAGTTTTCAAATGGATTATTTTAAGGGAATTTTTAATAAAACATCATTTTAAATGTTTTAAATATTTATTCTTCTAAATCATTCTCATTAATGTCCATGTTTTTAAAATGTTTTTAGGGATTTATTTATATGGAAATGAATGTTTTTAAAATGTTAATTCCTTTGAAAATTTTCAAAGTGGTATGGGACACTTTGATTCAAAAATTTCTTTAAATGTCTTCCTTTCTAAATTGTGTGACTTTTAAATGTTTTCAGAAAAAAAGGGATATTTCTCTCAAAGAGTTTTACAAATCATTTTCATCTATGTAAACATCCTTTGATGGATTTTAAACTTGTTTGAAGTTGATTTATTATGATACAAATCTTCCATATTGTATTGAAGATTTTGTGATATGTTTGACTGTGGATGTGTTATTTTTATACCATTCATGGTTTATGGATAAAGTATTTACTTTCCATATGCTAGTTTTAATATGAATGTTTATGTTATGTTTAAACCTTTTCATATGAGGAATGCATTGGACTTAGTAAGTGACGGGTGGAGCCTGCTATAGGTCCTCAATGAATCGGTAGGTCTCATGAGACAAACTAGTGTCTTGGAACAAGGATTTGACAAAATCTTATTTGTAGTCTTGGCACAAGGCCTTGACTATGTGGTTATGAAGTCTGGAATTATGCATTCCATCATTATGAAAATGGATATTAATATTGTATGTGATTATTAGATTAGTAGAATATCCATGTGAATAAGTAAATGGAATTATTTGATTTTATCTTTTCTATATTATGATGATGTTTAAGTTTAAAAGGCTTTTGTTTTAGTCTTATACATTGCTTTAAATGTTTATGCTTATTTATGAATGTTTTCGCTATATTGTTATATTTACTGAGCATCTGAGCTCACTCTTGTCTTATGTTTTATTTTCCCAGGATTCCAAGAAGTGTTTTATGATTGATAAGCAGGGTTAATCAAGGGGATTAATGGCGTTATCAAAGGATCATTTATGTTGTGTTTTATTTTCTAATGTGTAATGCAACATTTATGTATGTAGTCTATTTTCCAAGACTGCTAAACTGATCAGTTTTTTAGGACTTGGTTCCTTGTAATCATGCCAATGTATTAAAATAATGCACCGACTCCAGGTAACTAGGGTCGGGGCGTTACAAATTCTATTAATGATATTTTATAATTAATAATGTTTTATTGAATGATTTAAAATTTATAAAAATATTATCTTCATAAAATTTAATGGGATATGGTTGAATACATAAAACATGGTCTATTTATGGGAAAATTTTCCTTTTATAGTATCTTAATTTTCCCATTTAGTGTAAGAAAACTTTTATACTACGGTAATCATCAAAAGGGTTAACGATTTGTTAAAAAAGATAAGGTTAAAAAATCCACTAAATATGTTGAAATTTTATTAGATAAGATAATTTGAATCCATAATCATATTATATTTTAATTCTATCAGTATGGATCCTTTTTTTCCTAAGAATTAATTTATATTAGTTTAATACTTTATGAAATTCCAAGAATTCCCCTATCCTCACTTATAAAAGGGAACCTCCTCTCCTATTTCCTTCACACTTCAAGAACCATTTTTTTCATCCATTACCAACCCAAATAATTTTCCAAAATCCATTACCATATTATATTGGTATTATTTTTGGAAAATATCAACCCTAGAGGGCTTAAGGTGTAAAGAAATGAAGGTTGTATGAGGAATAGGTATAGATTTTAACCAAATGTTTTAGTTTTATTTATTCTTGTACCTCATTAAAATATTCTTAAAACATACTGAAATAATAAAAATAATATGTTATATATAATTAAATGTTTTTAAGTTAATGGAATACTAAATATCCATCTCCTCCTCCATCAAATGGGAAACATAACCATCGTTCGTGTGTACGGAGGACTACCGCCTCACGAACCAATGCAATTCATTTTCCATAGACACTTCTAAAATATGTATATAATGATGGATTTAGTGTTTATATATGAAATTAATGACATATTTATAATTATTAGAATATTATATATCATCCAATTTCTTACCTCTCCATTCATAAAAATATGATAATGTCTTTTGTGTGTACGTGTGAACTATCACCTATATAAAGAGATGTGTTTTGTTTTCCATAAAAAAAATAAAAAGGATTACATATAAAAGTTTATTTAAATAAATAATATGATATTTATGATATAATTATCACTATTTAAATATATAATAATACTTACCTTATTTTGATCATGAATTGTGAAAAATGGGATCGTCACTCATGCGTATATACAACTTAAAGTCTCCATGATTGTAATGTAGTTCATTTTTCAAAACAATATTTTAGGATTTTTATTCAAATTATAATTTATGTATAAAAATTATAATTATGTCTTATTTTTTATTATGGAGATTATGAAATAATTACCTCTTTTACCATGGTTAATACACTGAAACCGTTTTGAAATCATGAATCGAATGTTCTCATAACACATGATGTGGACATAATTGATTAAGTAATTAATTATGTCATTAAATAAATGAAATAAATGGTTTAATTATAAGTTATAATAATTTTCAATGTTTATTAGGAAATTAAATAATTTATATAAGTTTATGATACATGATTTAAAGGACATACATGGCAAGTCTGGACTCGAGGTAAGGGATTTCGTCTTAATTTTCCTTCATTGAGGCATATTTTATTATTATGCACCTAATTTATTTTATATTGTGTATAAAATAACCTTTTACATGTTATATCATGAATCCTTAATAATTCATGTTATTTAAAGTTTCAATTCAAATTATTTTATCAAATGGGATTCAGCATTAAAGTTACCAATTGGTAAGTGATTTCATAACTTATTTTACTTTCATTGGGTTATGCTTCTACTTCATTGACTTTGTTATGTAATTATTATGTGTGAATTTATACATAATTTGTTTTATTATATATTTAAACTTTTTTAATATGTATTTATATACGTATACATAATCACTTCATTGATTAATTTTCATTTCAAAAGTTATAAACTTTGAAAGGGTTTTTTTGTCTGAATGCCATTTCTCTGAGACATGTTTCATACCGTGCACCATGATTTCCATATATAGTGTACTTACTGAATCATGAATTAAAATTTTCATATTAATTCATGTAATTATTGGTATTTATATATCCATATCATATTCTATATTCAAATGACTTTTGATTTAAAAGTTACCAAACCAGTAAAGGATTTATGTTATAATCTCCCTTCTTTTTGAGATTTTTTATGTTCAAGGTTCATTTGGAGAAAATAATATTCTATTATTTTCTTGAAACACATATATTTTATTATCCTATATTTATGAAATTTTTTACATGTTTAATTTCCATTTCCTCCCTTATTAATTAAAAAATCCTCAATAAAGTTGTTTGTACGTGATACTAATATTGTATCTACTTTTAGATTAGGAATATTTCTCTTTATAATCCATGTTTTCTAAAATGTTTTCAAGGATTATATTTTATAAAAATTAATTATTTCCTAAATATATTTTACATTTTTATTTTCCTTCTTCTAAAAGGTTTTAAAAGGAAATTTCTTAACATTTTCTACATGGGTCACATTGACTCTATTTACAAAATATTTGAAAAAATGTTTATTTTTCATGTTTAATACATGAATGGGTTTTATCATCATCATGAACATTATTATATTTGAAAATTACTTTATATTTTTTCAATTTTATTTTGAAATAAAGGGTATTTTCATAATATTTTGTAAATTTTAGTTTTTAAAAGTGTTTTTCAATGTGGAAAGGGTATTTTCCACAAATTATTTTAATGATATTTTAATGGTATTTATATTCATCAAAACCAACATACCTTTATGTTACTTATGATATAATTGGGATACCATATAATGATACCATACTTATTATTTATCTATATGGATTATGAGTCTTTCAAATATATTATCATTAAACCCATTATTTTCCATGGGTTAATAATTTTATGAAAGGAATATTGGTGGTTTATATGAGTTTTATAATGAAATGAAATATATTTATACTTTATTAATGTTATGGTTCTTTGGAATTGTTTATGATGATGAGTGGTTACATTATAAACCAACGATAAGTGGTTCTATTATAACCCAAGGATGGGTTGTTACATTATAAATTGGGGATGGGTTGGTCTATTATAGACCTCACATACATTGGTTAATTATTATGTTCTACATAGAATTATGTTGGAAGTTAATAATATTGGTTATTCCACTCATTAGATTGATTGTAAGAGTGATATGATAATGATGTTCTAAGATACCAATATGTTTTATCTATACTTTCTATGAGTTTTAATGTTTCCTTTAATCAAGAGTGATAGCATATGGATCATGATTATTAATTCCAATGAATCTTTCCTTTAATAAATCTTTATGAAATTTCACATATTTTATGATCTGGGTTTTGATGGGTATGAATTATCTTATGTTATCATCATGCACTTTGATTATTTCACCAAACCCTTATTCTAATCTTATGCTCACTTATGGAATTCAATTATTAATTCCTATGTTTACCCTTACCATGTGTTTGAGTTCACCCTTGCTATGTTTCCTTTTTACACGGTTATAAAGAAAGGTTTATGTATATTATGCCTAATAAGGTTTCTGGATGTGAAGAATTTAGTTTGAGATGATGTTTATTTTTAAGAAATATTTGTTTATGTATCCAAGTTGTTATGTAAGAGTTTTTATTAATTATATAAAAATATACACCAAAGAATTCCTTTAGTATATAAGTGATCAAATATTTTCTTTTAGATATTGTAAGTTTATATGGTTGAAAATGGGTCGTATTTATCGGTATCAAAACTATAAATGTAAATATTATTCTTTTAGAACCAGATCTGGGAGTATGGGTTTTAGGATATTATACCAACACTTTTTTTAATGGTTTCGACACTTAAATAATGAATTAATTCTTCAAGATGATCCTATGTCTCATACTGAACATATTCATCACCATTAGATCTTGAATTGTATGGTATTTCACCATGCTAGATCTAGTGTTCATAACTATGAATAAATCCATATAAAATTAGATTTAATTTTATTTCTTTATATGCCAATTTACTCATATTCAAAAAAATCACATATATATAGAAAATAATTCTTTTGAGATTTTATATAGTAATTTTCAAAAAACTGTTAATAAATTTATTATATTCACAACTAGTTCTCTTGAATTTAACCAATTATGATCCATTAATAACTTAAAAAGTCAAAATATAATTGATGAATATATTAATACATATAAATTTTAAAAAAATATATAAATAAATCAAATTAAGACATATAAGCATTTAAATATATAAGCATGCATAAATTTTGAACAGATAATTTATATCTTAAAAAAAATTAAAATTAAAAACAAGCTATTATAATGATTTTTTAATCAAAAGTAATTATAATGTCAAATAAATTTATAAATGAAAAAAATTGAAGGAAAAAATTATTTCAACCATAAAAAATTATAATGATAATTTTTTTAGAAATACCAAAAATTATAAACACAAACAGTTTCAACAAAAAAAAATTACAGTCACAAAAAAATTATAATAAATAATAATTTATAAAATTAAATAATTATTTTTAAGAAAATTTATAATTGATAATAATATTCATACAAAAAATGATTGGATAAATTAAATTTATAACTAAAAAATAAATAATTAATATTCAAAAAAATAGAAAAATAACATACAAAATTTGGTGGCCGATAATGAAAAATATTTCTTGAATTCTAATGAACTCACTCTAAGGTAGTGGAAATAGGGTGAACACTGCAAGATTGAAGTGAAAGATTTTTGAAAAATAAGTAGAAAATTTAATTAACAAAAAACATGGATCATAGTTTCAAGTTGAAATAATTTTGGTTTCCATGAAATGAATAAAGTCGAGGATCTTGGAAGAAGGATTAAGGATGGGATATTGAAGAGAAATTATGAAAAAAAGAAGTTAAAAATTGAACTTATGTAGAAAATTGATCATTTTCGAGTGTCATAGAGAGTTGAGTGGATGAGGGTCTCTAGAATATTAAGTTGAAAAAATGAGATTATTTCCATTAATATTATATTATTTTTAATTCTTTTAATATTGATTTTTAATAAATCGATATTAACACTCTGATGTTGAATCATCTTTTTATACTAGTGAAGGGTCCTTCAAGGGGGTTTTATTCTTCCAATTTATGGTAGGATCTTTCCCTCTCATCTCCTATTCTATATTATTTTATTTTACCCTAATATATCTTAATGTTATTAATTATTTTATATTAATTCCATTGGAATATAGTCGAATTAATATGATATTATAAGGATTCCTCTTCTATTACTTCAAAGAGGCCTTAGGGGGTGTTTTTCATAGCCATTCATTATTATTTTGATAGGAGAAAATTTAGGTCTTATTTATTATATATATTTTCAAATTTTAGGATGAATTTGGTGAGTATTAATTAGATTTGTTAAATAATTGAGTTTGTTCTATTTTTGGATTAATTTTTAAGATTGATCGCACTGGTTTTTCTTGTATTTTAGTTATTCTTGGTTTATGGTGATGATGTAATCAATTTTTATTTTTCATTACATTTGGTTTAATTATTCTTAGGTGATTCTTTTTGATTGTGTGATTTAGAAGGATTTTATATTTTAATGGTAGGTGGCCTTAACCCTTCAGTGATTATGAATTTATTCATATGACATACTTTCCACTTTCTTAAAATTAATTAATAAAACTTACATTGTATTTTTTGAGATATAAATGTTTGTATTTTTATTTTTTATTTTTTTATAACTTTTTTTTTTCAATAAATACCTATAAGATACTAATGAGGTTGGATTATACCCCCTTGTTTTTTATATACCTTGTCTTCCCTATTCGTCTATGGTTAATTTCTTAGATTAATTTCCTTTATTATTTGGGGTTTACTTTGAAATGTGAATTTTTTGGTCCATGTTAGGATAAAATACATGACCACATTAAGAAAACATATTGCACATTTTTATTATTATTTTAATAGAGGCTAATATGGAAACCTTAGATTGTTCCTTATATCATGTTATCTAGAGTAAAACTTAAAAACATGAGGTGGATTCTTGGAGAAAACCTTTTTAGTTTGATTCAATATAGATTAAATGAATTCACTTGATTTAGGATCATTTCCTAGAAAAGGAAATAACCTCCTCTCACTTTAAATTGAATTAAATATATGCCAACAAAACAAACTTAACCCTTGGTTAAGTGATTGATTTGGTGGCGATGCAGTGGCTAGTTTGACTAAAAGAGAGGAAGTGATTTGATATTAAAATCATGATAATGTTTGGTTTTAACTTAAATAATTGGTATTTCAAAATCAAAATGGATTGCATAAGGGTCAATGTGGGTGGAGTTTATGGGAAAACCAATTGTGTAAATGGAATATTCTGAAAAAAATTTCTTAGTCAAACTTATTTCTCCTTTTAAATATTATATTAAAAAATGTTCACAAAGTCACTCACCCTTTTCACTTATCTTTTTTCTCTTATGAACTATTGATTTTTAAATATGTGTTATAAACACTTTGTTAAAATATAGATTTAGGATGCATGAATTCAAACTTTCCATTGGTTATGGGTTTTTTTATTAATAAATGTTTTAATTTTTTAATTAGTATAAACTAGTGTTTTCTTGAAAAATAAGGTATTAAATTAAATCAAGTGTTTGTTTTAAATCTTTGGTAATGATGCTATATTAAATATAGATATTGGACCAACCAAAATATCATAGTTATTCTTTTAGGGACATTTACATCTAATTATTAGCTATTACTTTCCCAATTTATTCTAATAACTCCTATTATTACTGAGTTTTAGTTAGTTCCTCATTTCGTTTTTTTATACCACGTTTATAGAAGTAGTGTATGCCATTATTAGTTCCTCATTGGTATATTCCAATTATTTCTAGAGGGTAGTATTTTTCATACCATAGGTTTCATTTGGATTTTGATCAACATGATTGATTACTATATTATTTTATTTTATTTATGAATAACCTACTTATTTTAAAACACTTAAATATTGTGTTAATTTCTATTATTATAAAATGATATTATATTTGTGTATAATGATCAAATGTATTACTGCTATGTTATAAAGTATCTCCACTGTTTATTTTTATAACATGGTTATGGAATTGATATTGGGTGTGTGTATTACTTTTATGTGAATCACGTCTATTATCTTAATATTTCATATTTTTTTCATAGACTACTTGAGCAGGTCTATTGGTTAGTGATGTATAGGTTAAACTCAAGGGATATGTTATTATATTCTGACTGAGCATACAATTTGATCTAATGGGACAAGATCATAATAACATGACTTACTATATTCCTTCCCATCCTTTCTAAGGAATGTGATATAATTATTCCCTAACTTGGTATACACAATTCTCTTCACCCCTTGGATGGGTTGTTAGGACCCTAACTTAGTCAATGTAACATCCCATTACCTTGATCATGTAAGTTTTCCCTTTTTTTAAGTTTCCTTTTCAGTTAAAATTTCTTAAAAGTGATTTTATGGATTTTCTGTAGGCCACAAAGCATGTAAATGTTGTGTACCTGAGGTATATGTCATATACCTGAGTTACATGACATGACCGGGGCCTATAAAATGTGACTGGAAAAAATTTCAATTTTTAACCCATGGTGAATGGGTTTTTGGCATAACTTATCTAGCATGGACTACACATCGTGACCATTGGGTACATGTCACAATCTGGACCACACCTAGCTTTAAGTCACATGTTTGATATTTTTTCTTGGTCTTTTATTTCTAGACCACTTGGTTCTCGAATCTGAACCCTTTCTGGGAATTTTTCAGAGGCTCCCCTCCTTCTGAATCGATATGATCATCTTTGGATATTCGTTACATCTGTGATGCATCTCTCTAGGTAAGTTCTATTTATAGTTCTTCATTGTGGTTGATCTTAGTAGTGACCTATATTTTTAGTGTCGGATCTGTTGATCTAAGTTGGATATTTCTTCTTGGTTTTTTCCAGATCAATTGTGTGATCTCATTCTGGAATCCCTTTACTTCATTGTTTGTGGTGTGGCAAGTGTTCATCATCAAGGTATGTGGGTTTCCTCCCTCCCACCGACCTCTTTTATTTAAATTTGGATCAATCCTAATATGTGGGGATTTGATTCTAGGTCCTTTATTGGCATTGTGGGTTTTCATTGTTAGTGAACTTCGTTGTGGGAATGTGCGACCCGAGCTTTAAGGTAGGTGGTTCCATCTCGATTTGGCTAATTTTATTACCATTGTATTACTTTGATTTATTTAAATTTATGATTTTAATTCTATTGATTAAAAATGATTTCAATTTCTTTGATAAAACCAAATTCTAGTGAATCAGGAGATTTGAAATGGTTTTGGAACAGAAATTTAGAAAACCCCTAATTCCATTAAATTGGGATGGGTTTGTGGAAATTGGTTTATTTAAATTATTGAATTTAAATTGTGGATTTTTTAGAATGTTTTTAATTAAATTATTTAATTTAATTGTTAAAATAAATTGTGGAAAAGATGGAATTGGTTTGGGATAGATTTCAAACTAATGAAAATGTCTTAAAATGATTTGATAGAAACCTAGTGGTTTTATCTTGTGAAAGAGTCATGTTTTTTAATAAAAACTATTTTAGTTTTAAATGGAAATAATTTATAATTTTTGGAATAGAACAATGATATTTACTGTATTCAAGTATTCTTAAAATAAATTTCCCAATATGTAAGAGAACATGCAAGCCTTAGGTAGTTGGTGAGTTTTTTGGATACACTTTACACTATGACAACGTTCTATAACATACCTGCGGCGGATCACATCCCCAGTGGGAGGGTGATGAGTTGCCTCTGGCCAGTGTCAGGGGGACATGAGTATACTCATTTTTCTATTTCCACATAGAGAGTACAGAATCCTATAGCTGGTTAATACTATCAAGCCTTTTGGAAGATGTCCATGTTGCCCACTTGTTTATTTATATTTGAGATATAAATGTATGCCAATATAGTTTGAACTGATTTAAATTCCTGGTAAATTTATATAAAATATTTTATATAATTTTTTTACTTAAGATATTGTTTTTATTAATGTTCCATCCATTGTAAAGAAAACCATGTGCTTTAACAGTATCTTTCTATCATTTTGAAAATATATAGAATGTTTTGTTTAAATATGATTTTAAATTTCCAAACCTTTTTACCTTGAAAATTTGAAATATTTTTTATTGATAATATATATTTTTCATCTATTATGGAATATTTGGTGGTATCCTATTGGGATTAGGCTGACACCCTATTTTTTTTCCTTCGGGTGTTTGTAGACTTTCTTCTTCCAAGATTGAGCAAAGGGAAGGGATCTCATAGAGGTGGATCTAACTAATGAACTGAGGTCTTGGTGAGTTATTTCCTTAGGGACATTTGGGGTTGTTTTCTCATTTTAGTGCTTTGGTTTTTAGTACTTTGGACTTTTATTCCTTGTTGTATTCTGATACTTTACTCATAGTGGAGTTTTTTATTGATATGCATATTGTCTATTTTCTTTTTATTTCACTATGTTTTGTGTAAAATTCATTCCTAATTGAATGTTGTATGATTCTAGGTGATAGTTTACAACCTATGAGGATTAGTAATTCCCTTCGTTCCATGTCAGGGTGAGATAGGTTATCAAGTTACTGGGGTACCCAGGTTGGTTCGTGACAAATTGGTATCAAAACGAGGTTCAACATCCTTCCTTGAGGACAGTATGCATTTGAGTATCTTTTCGGGACTTAAGAGGTAGTTTTGATTGATTTCTATGCCATATATCACCGTAATAAACCTTAATTCACCAAGGGTGGTTAGGGAAAGATGTCTTGTATATTAGTTATAGCCTTTTCCCTATTGAGATTTGGATAGAGAGAAATCCAAATCCTATTTTTTCACCTGTGGAGAATTTTTGTTCTCTCTTGTTACTTAGTTTGAGTGTTAATATAATGTCTTACTTTTATATAATGATGTTTTGTAGAATCATGCCTCCAAGAAGACATGTGAATCAGATATAGGGAGAGTATGCTGCTGAATATTAGAAAGAAAATCCTATTTTTGATCCAAATCTAGTTGAGGTGATTGTGAGCACTGTCCAAGCTCTGGGACAAGAACCACCTCCAGTTCCTGCTCATGCTCCAACTATGGATCCTCTGGGGATGTTCTTTAAAATAATTCTCAAGAGTTCCTTCACTATAATCCACCCATATTTAAGGGCTCCACTGACCCTCAACATTCTAAGTAATGTTTGAGAAATATATAATGTTTGTTTGACTTCTTGGAGAAACCTGATGTGATCAAGTTGAAGTGCGTCACCTTCAAACTGGAAGGAATAATCATTAGATAGTGGAAAATGATGGTGAAGGTAGGGAAATATGAGGGATTAGAGTGGAATGACTTCATGGTTCTTTTCACCAACCAGTTCTATCCAGATTCAACGGTGTTGGCTATGGCTGTAGAGTTCTTTAAGCTTGATAAAGCTGATAGAACCGTGACTGGGTATTCAAATCACTTTACTGAGATGGTGAAATATTCTACAAATATTTTATCTAATGAGATGATGAAGGCCCGACTGTTTGAATTGAGAATTCGATCAGATGTCCATTATCAGGTCTTCTTACTTAAGTTTTCCACTTATGTTGTTGTGCTCGATAGGGAGATGATGGTTGAGATTAACCTGGATGGGAAGTCAGGATTGATGGAATTTTCTTTTCCTCCCAGTGGAATCATTGGTTCATTCAAAGGAAAATATAAACTTGATGATTCTCAGGGTGGTTCTCAAAGAAAAATTCATTTTAGAACTCCTAGAGCTCTAGGAAGAAGTTCTTTAGTTTGATATCAGTGTCGCAAGCTAGCCATTCTAAAAGGGTTTTCATTGAGGCACCAAAGTACTATAGTTCATGGAGACATTCAGGAAACTTACAAATATTTTTTCCATTATTTCTCTACTCTGTGTAGTGGGATAGGATCATCAGCTCCTCTTAGAACTGTGGGGCAATCAAATGCTTCACGTTCAAAAGGGATCTAGCCATAGGAATTTGGAACAAAGATTATTTACAAAGTGGAAGAGACTCTAGAGGAAGATGACATGGGTCCAGTGACTATGAGAGGTACCATTACTATAGCATCATCATTAGTGACTACACTTTTTGATAATGGTGCATCTCACTCTTTTATTTCAACCTATATTGTCAATCTGCTTAATCTTCCTATGGAGAAACTATCTAGTGCAAGGGATGTTACTATAGCCCTTGGTAAGAAGAGAGAGTATGGTATCTGTAGTCCTTCTTGTGTATTCTCTATATCATATGGTGAGCTATCTTGGAGTTTTCTTGTTCTTGATATGAAATATCTTGACGTCGTATTCATGATGGATTGGCTCATTTCTAACAAACCCCGAATTAATTGTTATCTTCGACGACTATAATTTACTAAACTCAATGGTGTACCTATTGTTTTCCAAGGAGATGGGACCCAAGGTCGATTAGAGATGTATAATGCCCCAACCCCAGTTACCCATATTTGGTGCATTATTACATAACATTGTCATGATCACAAGGGATCAAATACTAAAAGACAGATCAGTTTAGTAGCCTTGGAAGTACTAGATATATTCATAAGTTTTACATTACATTATAAAATGTTAAACAACAACAATATTATTTCCATTAACCACATTCATATCCCTTAGACTATCCCTATAGGTCAGTCATAATATACTTCTTCACATCTTGGGAAAAATAATACATAGAAAGGGGTGATATCAGATGCTCAGTAAGGATAACAATATAGCGGAAACTTTCATAAATAAGAATAAACATTTAAGGAAATGTATAAGAATAAAACAAAAGCCTTTTAAACTTAAAATTCATCATAATATGGCAAAGATAAATCAAATAATTCCATTTACTTATTCACATGGATATTCTACTAGTCGAATAATTACATGTAATATCAATATTCAATTTCATAATGATGGAATGCATAATGTCAGACTTCATAACCACATAGTCAAGGCCTTGTGCCAAGAATACAAATACAATCTTTTCAAGGCCTTGTGCCAATACACTAGTTTATCTCATGATACCTATTTATGCATCAAGGATCTATAGTAGGCTCCACCCATCACTTACTAAGTCCAATACATTCCTCATATGAAAAGGTATAAACATAACATAAACAATCATATTAAAACTAGCATACTAAATGTCAATACTTTATCCATAAACCATGAATAGTGTAAAAATAACACATTCATGGTAAAACATATCACAAAACCTTAAATAAAATATGGAAGTTTTGTATCATAATAAATCAACTTAAAAAAAGCTTAAAATCCATCGAAGGATGTTGACAAAGATGAAATCAAAACTTTTTTTAGAGAAATATCTCTTTCTATTTTGAAATAATTTAAAAGTCATATAATTATAAAAGAAAACATTTATTTTGAAAATATTCTTATAAGTATGTATGAGATTCTTTGACGATGTTATAACAGCGGAAAATAGCCGCACCTACCGTATAAGTTAAAAAATATATTCTTTCCTTAATTTTTTCAAAAAGGTCGTAAAGGACCTTATTTGGAAAACGACGGAAAGATTCTTTTCAAAACATTTTATAAAAATTAAAAAAAGGTTATAAATGAATTTAACCCATAGTCTTGTAAATAGAAAAAATATTTTGAATTACATTTTTAAGAAAACAAGGATGTTGATGATAAAGAGGTCTAGGTAGATACTTACGTATTAACAACCTCAGATAAGTAAAGAGATTGTATAATTAACCCTTACATTGTACTTTTCCTTAGTCGAGGGTATGTTAACCTCCTATATAATAGTTAAATAATTAATAATAATTTATTCAAGAATCATATACATAAATATGTATCATGTATTATCTTTTAATATTGCTTTGTTAATAATATTTTAGTAGTATCATCGTTTCGGGTGTCAACTGATTCATTTTCCTTTATATGATTGGTTACGTAAGACATGTTTGTTATGAATATAATGTATTTGATTCATATACATAATTATATTAAGTTCTTAAAAATTATTTTTAATCATAAAATGAAAATTATTCTTGAATGATTACGATGGGGAATGAATCTCATCACGTTCGTGGAGACGGTAATCCGTACGTACGCACGAGCGACAATATCATTATATTTATGGTGAAATCATATGTAATTGGATAGTATATCATATATAAAGAATCATTATCATGTTATATTTATTATTTACATCAGTTATACTCATTATTATACCCATCCAAATAATGAAGTGTTTGAATAACAAACTACACCACGACGTGGAGACAGTAAGTTGTACGTACGCACATATGGTGACTTTTTCATTTATAGGATGGATAGAATAAATAATATGGTTGTACAATATTTATAATAATATAATAGTATGTAGAAGGTACCAAATTTATTAATTTGGTATGGAAATAAAAAAGAAATAGGAAGTGGAAGAAGAAAAGAACTTGAAAGAGGGTGGTGAAATTATTACCTCTTCTTCGGGTGGTTCCTTTTGAGTTGATCAAAAGGGCTCCTTAGGTTGGCTTTCTGATCAAAGTAATGCCTCTAGGTTTAATTGAGGTAAATTTGGAAGATATTTGGGCAGGGTTTGGCCGATACAAATGGCTTTGGAGGTGTAAAATTAAGAGAAGGGGAAGTACCCTTTTATAAGAGAGGTGAGGGTCACTTTAGGAAAAGCTTGAAATATTATTTTATAATAAAATAATTTTGGGTTTCTAATTGCTAAAAAATTATTTATTTGAAGGATAAGGTGGGTATGGGTCGAAAATATTTCAACCAATAGGTTTTAGATAGGTTTAGGTCACCATATTAACCTTATCTTTTAGATTTAACTCTTAGTTAAATAGTTTGACATTTATCGTGTCTCTTTGTATTTTTATATTATATGGTTAATAAACATACTATAACAAGACAATAGAACCCCAAGTAGTTCATTATTAATATATATAACATTATCTAAGTCCTTTTTCCGAACCTTAGATTTTTAGTAATATTATATCAATTAATAATATAGTATTTGTTTTAAAAACTCAATTATGTCAATTTTGACACTATTTAGTATTTGATTTTTTTGAAAGCCATAAAAATTTTATCCCTTCGAATAAAATTTATTTAATAAACCCTAACATGTCATATTAACCTATAAAATTATTCAAATTCATCAAAATCCTCAATTTACATTTATTTGGATATTTATAATATCAATTGTTTTAATATTTCATTAATAAGGTAATTACTACATCATCATTATGTCAAAAATAAATTAAATTATTTAATGTATAAAAATTATAAATAAAAAATCATTATGTAGTAAATATTTTTAAATTTATAATGAATATTTATAGTCAAATTTATATTGTGTGTAACTCTATATTAAAAATGGTTTAGTTATTAAACTTTGAATTTAACTCTTCTAACTCTTCTTTAAATAAAATAATAATAATTTTCCTAATCCAAGTGGACCAAAGGGGATAATATTTTATACCTAAGGTTGATTTTGGTCTAATTAAACTTATCTAATAGAATTAGAACATGTTTTAGGGTAATTATAATATCATTTTTACCCTTAATTACCCTATTTACTTTTAACCATGGTAAATAAAAGTAAAAAGTTATTATTCACCAAAAATTATTTTCATCTTATTGAACCACATTTTACTTACTGATATTAACTGTGTCTCTCAGATTTTTGAAATTCAACTCACATAAGTGGTAAAATTAAGTTTTATGCAAATTTTCAAATGCTCATAGATGGTGGGTAAAAGACGGTAAAAAGTTCAATAAAATTTTATATATATAAACTTATTATAAAATGAATCCAATGAATTATATTGAACATATATAGGTATTATGTATCTATTTTGCCTTAAAATACATTAAAATAAAATAACTAATTATTTAAATAAAAAGTTGGTTTTAAACAATAACATGGTGTTTTTCACTATTCATCAAAAATTGAAATTTTTCAGAAAAATACCAAAAATTCACCCTAAGATAATTTTTATATTCCAAATCCAAAAATGAAGTCCATTTTGAAAAATAAAATTTATAAAATTTCAAAAAGTGGGTATTACTATTCATAACGGCTAGTTTTATTGGTCGTGGTGTGTTAAAACTCCAAGTTGTGTACAACGCAAGCTACTACATTATTCAAAGGGAAACGTACCGTGGAAGTTTGGGGTGTTACATTCTCCCCTCCTTAAAATAATTTCATCCTCGAAATTTATAGAATATCACTGCATAAAAAGATTCATGTGGTTCCTCATCATAAGTTCCTCAGGTTTCCACGTTGCCTATTCCATCTTATGGTTTCTCCATAGAACTTTTACCAGACGAGTCGTCCGGTTTCTCAGCACTTGTTCTCTGGTATCAAGAATCTTGAAAAGCTCTTCACAATAATACAGATCAGGTTCCAGTTCAATTTCTTTATAGGTGAGTACATACGTTGGGTCAGGCATGTATTTTCTCAAAAGTGATACGTGGAACACATCATGAACTTTGGAGATACTTGGAGGCATTTCCAAACAATAAGCTACAACTCCAATTAGTTCTAGAATTTCGAAAGGTCTGATGTACCTGGGACTCAATTTACCCTTCTTACCAAAATGTATAAAACCCTTTCATGGAGATACCTTAAATAAAACATGGTCTCCTACTAAAAATTTCAAATCCTTCCTTCAGTTATCAGTATAGCTCTTTTGCCTACTTTGTGTTGCTTTGATGTGGGTTTGGATAATCTTTACTTTTTTCCATTGTTTCCTCAACAAGTTCTGGTCCTATGAGTTTTCTTTCACCAGCATCATCCCAAAAAAGTTGGTGTGCGAAATCTCTTGCTATATAATGCTTCATATGGTGCCATCTGAATACTTGAATGGAAGTTATTGTTATAGAAAAATTCTACAAAAGTTAAATATTGATCCCACATACCTTGAAAGTCAATTGAGCAAGATCTCAACATTTCTTCTAAGGTTTGAATAGTCTATTCTGATTGTCCATAAGTTTGATGGTGGTAGGTAGTGCTCAAATGAAGTTCAGTATCCAGGGCCTTCTGAAGACTTTTCCAGAATCTTGATGTAAAACGTGGATCACGATTAGAAACAATCTATAGGGGTACACCATGGAGTCTTAAAACTTCATTAATATATAGTATTTCTATATGTTCAAGTGGTAAATCTTCTCTTATAGCAAGAAAATGTGTTGACTTGGTAAGAAGATCGAAAATGACCCATATTACATCATTCCTTCTGGGAGTCTTTGGTAGCCCCATAACAAAGCCCGTTGTAATATTATCCCATTTCCACTCAAGTATGGGAAGAGGTTGCCTGAATCCTCCAGGTTGTTTCCTTCCAGCTTTCACTTGTTGACAAACCATACATCTTAACATAAAATCAGAAATCTCTCTCTTCATGTTGTCCCACCAAAAATGTTCCTTCAAATCTTTATACATATTGGTTCTCTTAGGGTGTATAGAGAAATTTGAGCTCTAAGCATCATCCAACAATTCCCTTTTTAGATCAGGTATGTTAGGAACACAAAGTCTCTTCCCAAATTTCAAAATTTCATCTTCATATACGAAGTCACTCAATCTCCCATCATTCACAGCTTTAATCTTCTTTTAAAACTCCTCATCCTGAGAACTCTCTATCCTTTCTATTAAAGATGGTTTGGCAACCATTTGAAAAAATTATTGATGTTTCACCTTCCATGGTTATTCCCATGTCCATCTTTACTAGATCCATGAAAATAGAATCCCTTTCAACTCTCATCTTGTTTAAAGCTCCATGATCCTTCCTACTCAAAGCATCTTCCACCTTATTTTCATTCCTCGGGTGGTAGTGTATAGTGAAATAATAATCCTTGAGTAGTTCAAGACACCGTCTTTTCCTCATGTTGAGTTCTTTCTATGAGAAAATATACTTCAAACTCTTGTGATTAGTATAAATCTCTCATTTTTCACCATATAGATAGTGTATCCATATTTTCAGAGCAAAAATTATATTTGAAACTCAAGATCATGAGTAGGATAGTTTTGATCATGAATTTTTAGCTATCATGATGCATAGGAAATAACTCTATCATTCTGCATAAGGACACAACCAAGTCCTTTCTTTGAAGTATCACTATAAATAACAAACCCATCGTTTCCTAATGGTAGAGTCAAGATAGGATAATTGACTAATCTTCTCTTCAATAATTCAAAACATTTTTCACACTCTTTTTTCCAAACAAATTTAACCCCATTACATATGAGCTTGGTTAATGGGTTATCCAACTGGGCAAAATTATGGACGAAATGTCGATAATAACCTACTAAACCAATAAAACAGTGTACCTCAGTTATACTCATTGGTGGTGGCCATTCTTGGATTGCCTTGTTCTTTAAAGTATCAACAAAGATTCTATCCTTAGAGACAATATTTCCATGAAAAGAAATCTCTTGAATCCAGAATTCAAACTTTCTAAACTTCCCATATAATTCATTTCTTCTTAGGGTTTTCAGAATAGTGTGCAAGTTATTTTCATGATCTTAATAGATTTTTGAGTATACCAATATGTCATAAAATATACCACTACAAAGTCATAAATATATTACTTTAAAACTCTATTCATTAGATCCATGAAGAAAAAGGGTTCATTAGTCAATCCAAAAGGCATTACTGTAAACTCGTAATGCCCTTACCTGGTTCAAAATGCTATTTTAGAAATGTATTCCTTCTTCACACACAACTAAGTATATCCAGATCGAAGTTCAATCTTTAAAAAATATTGAGCTTCATGAATTTGGTCAAATAAATCATCAATGTGAGGTAGGGGATACTTGTTCTATATTGTTATAGCATTGATCTTCCTGTAGTCAATGCACAACCTCATAGATCCATCTTTCTTCTTAACAAAAAGAACAGGGGATCCCCATGGAGAAACACTAAGGTGAATAAATCCTCTGTTACTCAATTACTCTAGTTGTTTCTTTAGGTCTACTAATTCCATAGTGGTCATTCTATAAGGGGTCTTCGATATAGGCCTTGAACCAAGAATTAAATCAATGGAAAACTCAATTTCTTGTTCTGGAGGATGCCTAGGTAAATCCTCTAGAAACACATCAACATATTATTTCACAATAGGTATGTCCTCTATTTGAACATTATTTTCCTCACCCGTAGTTATTTCATTATCTTCCTCCCCAATAATTGAATTTAGTAGAGATACTGGAGGTGGATCTATATAAGAATCAGGTGGTGACGTTTCTGCTCTAAAGATAGGGTACTTCTTATCATCATCCAAAATTGATACCTCCTTATTCTTATAATAAATTTTAACATCATGGTTTTAAATCCAATCCATTATGAGGATTATATAAAATTCAATCATGGGTATGATGATGAGATCAGCAGATAAAAAACATTTATATTCCCTAATGGGAACTGATTCGCAAAACTTTGTTGCGATGATACATCCCTTAGGAGTTTTGACTGACAACTCCCTTGTTAAGTCAAATTTAAAATATCTAATTTTCTTAGTAAACTAGAAAGATATAAAATAATGAGATGATCCAGAATCAAATAAAGCATTGGCTAAACTTGAGGAAACCATTAAATTACCCGCCACCACGTCTTTTAGAGCTTCAACATCAGCAGTAATGATCGCATAAGCTTAGCCTTTCTCCCTTGTCCTTTTATGAGGTTAGTTTCCTTGGTGATTATTACATTCTTTTGCATAATTCACCTTTTCTATACAATTGTAGCATTCAACATTGACAGCCACTTTATTCCCCTTGCAATCACGAGCATGGTGTCCTTTTTCACCACACTTGTAACAGACTCTCATTCCCTTCAAGCAAGTACCAGGGTGTTTCTTCCAACATTTACCATAGGATGGATATTCAAACTTTCCATTCTTCCCCTTATTTCTATTTCCAAAGTGTTCAATAGATATCTTCTTCTCTTGATTTTCTTTGAAGTTGAAAGACTTAGAGAATTCCTTTTTTGTCTTGATAGTGCATGAGACAATATCTTCGTATGATGATAGGGATTGTGAGACTAATGATCGATGGATAAATGGTTTTAACCCATAAAATAATTGATCAATATTACTCCTTGGGTTATGTATGTAATATGCTACATGCCTTGCTAACCTTGTAAAGTTAGCCTCATGTTATGCGACATTCTCATCCTCCTTTTTCCTCAAACTCAGAAATTGTCTTTCCATATCCGCTCGATGGTCATGAGGAAATTATTTTTCTAAGAAAATATCTTTAAACTTTATCCATTCCATGTTCGATACTTCTTCATATTCCTTTGTGTTTTGGATTAATGACCACCATTGATCTGTATCTCCAGTGAAGCGATAAACTGCCATGACAACTTTTTCCCTTTTGCTACTCCCCAAAGCATGAAATATTTTCTCTAAAGAATTTATCCATCGCTCAGCTACTAGTGGATTTTTACTCCCATTTAATGTTGGTGGTTGTTGACTCATGAAGTGGTCTAACATTGATCCTCCGCGTTGTGGATCAAGGTGCTCCATATGGGTAAGGTTATTATTAATAACCTGAGTGATTTGTCCCAAATTGGTGATAAGCTGATCATCACCAATTTCATCACCGGGTCCACTATAATTATCTTGAGTAGGAGGGAAATCCATATGTGTATAAGTGCGTTGATATGGTTTCCATTCCTTCCACTAGGCTCTATTTCTAAAAAATGACATATAATAGATTATTTTATGAAGCACAATACATAATTCCAAACTTGTAAAAAACTTAACATAAATTGAACCGTTTATGGATATAATCCATAATCATAAAAATGTTTTCTTTGAGGAGGTATATACTCATAAATACTTTATATTTTTTTGTAAATAAAATGTGTTTTTCCTAAGCATATCCCCCAGGAGTGTCATAACCAAGAGTACAACAAGGCATGTTGTCGTGTACCAGGATACCTCGGGTCAAGCCTGAAACTCCTTGTTGGAGTTTTCACTCCTAGTTACATCTATTCTAGAGCTTCCTCTACCTGTATATATCTATACAGGGGTGTATTTCTTGAAAAATACACAAAATATCTACATTATCAAAATTCTAGGAAGTTCTTATATACTAATCATTAAATTCTATCTTAGGGTAATGTGCTCTAATCAGAGTTTATCTAAATCTAGCTTCCAAGGTTTGTACTAAACTTCCTCTAATACCAACTATAATGCCCTGACCCCAGTTACCTAGAGTTAGTGCATTATTACATAACATTTTCATGATCACAAGGGATCAAATCCCGAAAGACCGATCATTTTAGTATCCTTGAAATTACTAGATACATTCATAAGTTTTACATTACACTATAAAATGAAAAACAACAACAACAGTGTATCCATTGACCATATTCATATCCCTTAGACTATCCCTACAGTTCAGCCATAATATACTTCTTCACATCCTCGGAAAAATAAAACATAGAAAGCAGTGAGCTCAGATGCTCAGTAAGGATAACAATATAACTAAAACTTTCATAAATAAGCATAACCATTTAAGGAAATGTATAAGACTAAAACAAAATCCTTTTAAACTTAAACTTCATCATAATATGGCCAAGATAAATCAAATAATTCCATTTACTTATTCACATGGATATTCTACTAGTCGAATAATCAATGTAATATCAATAGATAATTTCATAATGATGGAATGCATAATGCCAGACTTCATAACCACATAGTCAACGCCTTGTTCCAAGACTAAAAATAATATTTTTTCAAGGTGTTGTGCCAAGACACACTACTCCAAAAAATGGTCCTTATCAATGCTCAAAATGGGCTTTAACAGCACTACAAAATCATTGTAAAGATCAGTGCTGATAAAAGGGGGGTCCCCTTTATCAGTACTAAAAAAGGGATGATAAAGGAAGCCTTTATCGGCGCTAAAAACACACTAATAAAGGGAGCCTTTATCAGCGCTAAAAAGGTATTGATAAAGGGATTCTTTATCAGCACTAAAAAATCACTGATAAAGGGAACATTTATCAGTGATTCTTTATTACTGAAAGGGATCCTTTATCAGTTATTATTAAGTGCTGATAAAGGCGCCCTTTATCAGCACTAAAAAGGTGTTGATAAATGCCCTGCCTGCTATAACATAAAATTCTGCAGCAGCACACCCAAAAAATACCTATAAAAAATCATCATATCTACAAGTATACCCATAAAAAATTAACACATAATTCATAAGGTAATTACAGAAAGAATACACATACAACAAGTATACCCATACAAAAAGTATACCCATACCCCATTAACACATAATTAATAAGTTAATTAAATACATAAATAATCCAATTCAAAATTCAGGGGGTTGGGGGTGTTCAGGGGTTTGGGGTGGCTGTCCAAGGGGGGTAAGGGGTGTCCAGGGGGTGGGGGTGTCCAGGGGGATGGGGGTGTCTAGGGGGTTGGGGCTATTTAGGGTGGTGGGGGGGTTGTCCATGGTGGCATCCAGGGGGGTGTGGTGTGGTGTCTAGGGGGTTGGGGGGCTTTCCAGGGGTGGTGTGTCCAGGGGGTGGGGTGGTGTTCAGGGGGTGGGGGCAGTCCAGGAGGTTGGGGGTTGTCCAAGGAGGATGGGGTGGTGTCTTGGGGGTGGGGGTGGCTGTCTATGGGGGTGGGGGTGTCCAGGTGGTGGGGTGGTTTCTAGGAGGGGTGGGGGTCGTCCAGGGGGTTGGGGGTGTTTAGGGGGCTAGGGGGCTGGGTGTACAGGGGTTGGGGGGCTTTCCAGGGGGTGGGGGTTTCCAGGAGTGGGGGTGTCTAGGGGGTGGGGTGTCCAGGGGATGGGGAGGTGTCCAAGGGTGGGGGCAGCATCCAGGGGGTGGGGTGGTGTCTAGGGGGTGGGGGTGGCTATCCATGGGGTGGGGGTGTCTAAGGGGGGTGGGGGTGTCCAGGTGGGGGTGGGGGTGTCCAGGTGGGGGTGGTTTCTAGGAGGGGTGGGGGTGTCCAAGGGGTGGGGGCATCCAGGGGGTTAGGGGTGGGTGGGGGGATGTCCAGGGTGGGGGCGCTGTCCATGGGGGTGTCCAGGGGGCTGGGTGGTGTCCAAGGGGTTTGGGGGGCTTTCCATTGGGTGGGGGTGTCCAGGGGTGGGGGTGTCTAGGGGGTGGTGGTGTCCAGGAGGTGGGGGTGTCCAGGTGGTGGGGTGGTTTCCAGGGGGGGTCTAGGGGGTTGGGGGATGTCTAAGGGGGTGGGGTGGTGTCTAGGGGTGGGGTTGGCTGTCCATGGGGGTGGGGGTGTCCATGTGGTGGGGTGGTGTTTAGGAGGGGTGGGGGTCGTCCAGGGGGTGGGGGCCATCCAAGAGGTTGGGGTGTCTAGGGGGGTGGGTGGGGGGCTATTCATGGTGTGGGGGGGGATATCCATGGGGGTGTCCAGGGGGGGTGGGGGTGTTCAGGGGTTGGGGTGGTGTCTAAGGGGTGGGGGCTTTAATGGTTTTAATGGAATGAATTTCATGGATTTTAAGATCATTGGTATTTTTAAAATGGTTTTAGAATAATGTTTATTAATATATTATGTGTTTATTTAGGAAAAAATGAATTCTTTTGGTGTGTATGGTAGGAAGGGGGATTTTCGTACGTCAGTTGTTGTTTTCAATTAAAATTTTGTCCCTTTTAAACAAAAGAGAGACACTTTGAGTGATACTAGCCACACTGTGCCTCAAATTGTGGTTAGGTTAACTCATAAATGTCACAAATTACCCATGTATTGTTATCCTAAAGTATCAACACAATACTAATGTGTTTGGTCGGTTTTTCGTACATTCGTTGTTGTTTTCACTTAAAATTCTGTCCATTTTAAACAAAAGAGAGACACTTTGAGTGATACCGGCCACATAGTGCCTCATATTGAGGAGGGGTTGACTATTATACATCATAAATGACCCATGGATCGTTCTCCTAAAGTATCAACACAATCTGAATGCATTTGGTCGGTTTTTCGTATGTCAGTTGTTGTTTTCACTTAAAATTCTGTCCATTTAAAAAAAAGAGAGGAACTTTGAGTGATACCGGCCACACCATGCCTCTTATTTAGGTGGGTTTGACTTTTACACATCACACATGACCCATTTATAATTATCCTAAAATATCAACACAATCTGAATGTGTTTGGTTGGTTTTTCGTACGTCGGTTGTTGTTTTCACTTAAAATTCTGGCCATTTTAAACAAAAGAGAGACACTTTGAGTGATACCAGCCACACCGTACCTCTAATTGATGTGGGGTTGACTAATACACATCAAAGGTGACCCATGGATTGTTTTACTAAAGTATCAACACAATACAAATGCATTTTGTTGGTTTTATGTACGTCGGTTTTTGTTTTCACTTAAAATTCTGTCCATTTTAAACAAGAGAGACACTTTGAGCGATACCGGCCACACCATGCCTCGTATTGAGGCGGTCCTGACTCATTCACGTCACACATGACCCATTTATCATTCTCATAAATTTTAAACACAATACTAATGCGTTTGTTCAGTTTTCCATATGTTAGTTGTTGTTTCAACTTAAAATTTTGTCCATTTTAAACAAAAGAGAGACACTTTGAGTGATACCGGCCACACCGTGCCTTGGATTGAGGTAGGGTTGACTCTTACATGTCACACATGACCCATTTATCATTCTCATAAAGTATAAACACAATAAAAATATTTTTGGTTAGTTTTCCATACATCAGTTTTTGTTTTCACTTAAAATTTTGTCCATTTTAAACAAAAGAGAGACACTTTGAGTGATATCGGCCACACCGTGCCTCATATTGAGGCGGGGTTGACTCATACACATCAAAATGTCCCATGGATAGTTTTCCTAAAGTATCAACACAATACAAATGCATTTAATTTATTTTATGTACGTCAGTTGTTGTTTTCACATAAAATTTTGTCCATTTTAAACAAAAAAGAGACACTTTGAGTGATAGTGGCCACACCGTGCCTCAGATTGAGGTGGAATTGACTCGTACATGTCAAAAATAACCCATGTATATTTATCCTAAATTATCAACACAATTTTAATGTGTTTGGTTAGATATGAAGGTATTTTAGAGATTTTACTATTTTTTCTTATCCAAATCCCAAAGAAAAGTGGTTCCTCATTCTTGCATGTTGCTGGTGCATTTCATCTATTAAAATAGAAAAATGACTCATTAGAGAAAGGGTGTTTTATTTAATAGTAATTAATATTTTCCTGTGAACATTTACCTATAATAATGTTTCATCTTTTGATATCCTTAACCCCTATCAAAAATGAATGCCAATTGTACACGTCCCCAAGTCATATCTTCATGTTATTTGTGTAAAATCATCCATCAGGTATGCGACCCACTCTTTTTTAAAAAAATCTATATTGTATTGTGAATATAAGGATTTTTTACAGTCAGATTAGTACTAAGAAATATATAAATAAATAAATAATAAATAATTTAAATAAAATAGTAGTTGTTTTTGAAAATACCTCTTTAGGGATGCTAGTTTGTTGATGGAAAATGATCTCTCTCATAAATTTACAAACATAATAACTGCAATCATTATAGTTTGTTTGTTTTGGAAACTTCAAAAACTTTGATCATTATGAGAATAATTAACTTGTTTTTATATGTTTTTGGATGGTTAAATTTTATTATATATACGCTAATATCGGTTCAGACGTATTATTTGCTCGCCTCCTTATGCTTAGCTCCTGTCCTCATTCCTTGTTTTAGACAATATTTATACACATCCCTATCATAAAATAATCCTCATTAAAATATAATATAAATTATATAACTTGATTTTTAGACTTAAAACATAGGATGAAGTGTCTTACAAATTCACAAACTCTATCATGTGTGGTCGGTTTACTGGATATCCTTGCATTGAATCCAGAAAATAAATCTTTGGAGTATCCAAGTTCACCGCAATTAGCAGCTAATATTTCCTAAAAATAAAAAAAGGAATAAGTAATAAAATAAGTGAAAATATAATTGATATGATTTAATCGTAGAGTTTTACCCCTGCATGGTTGGTATTAGGAATATTCTGTCATCCATAATCTTGCTTTCAAATGTTTTCAGCAAGCCTTTCACTATTTCTTCATTTTTTTGTGGCTCTAATTTTGTTAGTTGTGTTGATGTGGTATGAGGACTAACAAGTCCAAATTTTGGATCATGGGAAAATACCTTCAACTATTTTTCATATATATGCCTGCCAATAATATAAAATGAATTTAGTAATAATTATCACATTATATAAGATTTTTGAAAATAAATTCACTAAAACTTACCTCATATATAAATTTACAACTATGACACCTAGCCAACCATATTCAAGGATCTCATTTACATTTTCAGTAGCAACGAAATCTTGAATTTCCTCTCCGTATATATTATTTTCAAAAACAACTATATGACTACTACCATTTTTTAGCTTCGTATCCACATGATTCTTCAATGCTAGTAAATGTGGATAGAGAATAGGTGGTGTTATTGTGATTTTATTAGCTCTTTGGGATCGGTTGGTCGATACTTTAGATGCTTTTGAGCCCACGTTTCTTGTCACCCATTCCCTTTCTCTGTTTATAATAACATTCATTGGTTCAGACCTTTTTTCATTAGTTTTTAAAGTTTTAGCTTGAAAAAAAGGAAATAAATACCTATTTGTCCACATGTACTCTTACAAGTTGTGAAAGCCATGAAATGAATGTCCCAATAGCATTTTCGACTGTATGAATATCATCTTCATCAAGTGGAATAGTTAGCTCTGCATTTGGCTCATGAGATAAAGTAATCGTCACTTTCAGATGATCTTTTGGAAGTGGTCTATTATACAACTTTTCCTATGGGATGTTGAACACCATAACCCTCACTACAAGGTTATAGGTGGGTGTTGATAGATATAAATCACAGTCATTATCACCATGTATAAGATCAGTACAGGAAAAGTATCAGTGTTTGTCTAATTCACATTTCATGGGAACAATTATTAGAATATTGATTATCATGGCTAAGACAACTCTTTGAGGGGAATAGCTCACCTCAAAGCTGGTGGGGGTGGGGTGGGATCTTCACGAGCTAGTTACTCATGAGTTGTGTCTTCTCCTTTCTTCCCACCCATAAAAGTTGCTAGCAACTCTCCCTGCCATTGAAATTGTTCTTCAAGAGTTGCTAGTATTTTGCTCATTTGTTTCATTTCTTCATCTCTATCATCCGTTTGTTTTTTTTCTCAAAATATACTCGGGGTGTCACCCCAAACCCCTCACCTCTGACACAACCTTATTGTTTTGGCCGCTTCAAATCCATCAATAATAGGTCTGCATCCACTACAGGAGAAGCTGATTCCTATGACTGCAGATATAGGAAAATAAGTAATTATTATGTAATAGAAATTTAAAAAACTTTTTATTGTGTCATACTTACACATATTTCCCACACTTTTTATTTGTTTTCATCTACTAGATTCCTTTACTTATTCACACGTGCCTCCTTCTATAGCACATGACATGGGATGGAAGTGTCTTTGGCTTTAGACTCATCAATCTACATATAAATATAAAAATATAATTATGATTTTGTTTCTTGAAACCTAACAATATTACTGTAAATTTAAAATACGTACCATTTTTTTCTAGTTAAGCATACCCCATCCTTGCTTTACGATAGGGGTATGTTGGTTTTGATGCACATTCCTTATTTTTAGTACTAAGTTGTTGTTTCATAAATGAAATATTAACAATAAAAGTGATAAATACACGTATCCTCAAACAACATATTATCAGCCACAATGTACCTAAAACTTCTCATCCCCACATCAGACAATAAATGAATCCCATGATTCTTGGGATATCCGATGAGCGTAGACAAGGTGTGGGTGCAGGTTTATTTTACCTTTGGAATCTTTCAGGGGAAATTTTTTTAAAATAGTGAGAAAACCTTGATGAATCCTTCCTGCAAGCCTTAGTACATAATTCTTATGTGAATAATCTACTATAAATGTACTGTGCAAGATATTGAGAAGAGTAAGACAATGTTTCATTATTTTATTTTCTAGTAAATTAAAGAAATAATATCATAATGTTACTGTAATTTCTTCTCAGATCACAACCTTCAGCCCGGAAACAACATAGTTCCATGAATCTATGTCAATCGGCATGTGTTGCTGAGTGAAAATTCAAATGTAACTATTAAATAGAGCCTTATTGGGATTCACATGTTGTCCTCGTATATTCCATATGACATCAAATTTGATGCCTTTGCTTTTTTCCTTAATAACTTTGGATAAACCATCAAACTACGGCACACCTGTGTTTTCTGGGATGTTGGTCCCTCATCCCTGAACATTTCATCGATATCAACATCATCTATATGTTCATATAAAATGGTAGCAATGTCATGTGCTGATGGTTGTTGGACCTCAACACTAGGAGTAACAACAGGTTCAGAAACTTGTTGTTGCTCTGCACTATGAGCAGTAGTAGCAGCAACAGCTGCTGATTGAGAGACTTGTTCAGCCTCGAGGTTAGGAGCACCAGAACGTTTAGAAGTCATTATCTACAAAAGTGGTTGAACAGTTAATTTATGGTTAGTGAACATAAATTATATCATGAACATCTAAAGTATATGTAATAACTCCCCCTCACCTTCCCTAAACTCATACCTAGAACTGCACTTGAAGCCTCTATGAGATCCTATTGCTTGAAACACACCCTTTTCATTTCACACTAGTTCACTAAAAATAGGGATTTCTATGACACCTTAGCACATAAAAAGGGCCTTAAACACACAATTAAAATTACCCCATCTACAACACCTATATAGTAACCACTTTAGGAGTCACTGAATTTCCCACATGTTTTTGGATCGCCTCTCAAGAACACATCTGGATGGGGGAATTTTTTATCTTCCTTTCAAGTACAAATTCATACCAATAATCACTAACATAGGGCTATACCAACACCTAACATATACGTAGAAAATAATAGAAAAAATTAGGAAAAATAGTTTCTTGTACCTATTTCTAATAGTACTACAAGAAAAGTATAACGAACATAGATCATACCTCTAAACACTCCTAGAGCCTCCTGGTAAAAAGACTCTAGTGACTACAACTATCCAAGATTCTAACCACTAACTTACCAATATGGTAGTGGTATACTTAGGGGTATTATTAGTAGAATCAAACCAAAGTTCCATCCACCTTATGTTGCTCCCCGATATTCTCCATCACTTTAGTGCTGTACAGACCTCCTTTCTCCAGTTCCTTCCTCTGCCTAGGCTATTCGTCTACTACCTCTCTGACTGTAGCATGAATGTTAAGAAAATGCAATGTGATATGTATATACCCATCACAATAATATTAAATTCATTGGAGTAATGGGATATCCTTGAGGTACCTATAAATGAAAGTGCCTCTTGAGATGAGACTTTCATCACACACCTACTATGGGTGGGTGCTGCTAACCCTACATCCCAGAAGATCACTACCTTAAAAGATTGTGATATGAACTCAAACCATAGGCATAATCATAGAACACTAATATAGCCATCCAAATATTAGTATTACATGTTGAATTATCCCAAACCACTAGAGGTTGGTCTATGAATTGAACAATATAAATTAATGGATTTAATAAAAAGATCTAAAATAAAATCCAACCAAAAAATGGAAAATAATGTATGACCTACATAGAAGAAGGGGACAAATGTTAATTCACCATTGGTGTACACCTTAGTTTGTGTATCACAAACTAATCTCTACCTTATCCTTTTCCACCAAGGACTCTGTGAAATTTTCCATTGTCTGTATAAGACATGACATGTATGGGAAGATCCCTTGTAGGGATGAGTATTACAATACCCAATAGGACACCCCAAAAACACCATACATAAAGCATCAAGAGTATTCATGTCACTAAATATAGGTATTCCAAACAAGATATGATACATAATGATAACCAAGGATATCCCAAATATACTCATAATAGTCTCTGAGTCAAAAAATATCTCAACCACTTCTAGTTGTAGATCCACTCAGGGTTTCAAGGTAACACTCCTCCGAGACGAAATGCTACCCAAGCAATAATTCCAATGACGAAACTCATCCTAGAGGTCACACTCATCTGATCTAGCCAATAAGAATCACATAGGAAATTGAGAGTTTTCACTCGAGATATACACTCCATCAGACTAATACCCCATCAGAAATATCAGCTCATGATATAAATATAGGGGGTCAACACCCAGAACTTGATGGGGGGATACTAGATTCCACTACAATAATCCTCCAAGATAGGGGATAAAAACTTGTGTAAGTGTTGGTCATGACAATTCAACAAACCCAACATATGAAAACACATTGTAAATAAGGTTTGCTTCAGGCCTCTCAGAGGGATACAAGCTCCATGTCACTAATTGACCTGTGGTCCATTGCTCAGGATCATATTCCATACTAACCCCCATAAAAGTGAACTGAGACCACTCACTTTATAAGAAGTATATTGAAAAATAAGAGGGTTCATCCGAGATACATGCTCCATCGGACTAATACACCATCCGAAAAATTAGATCTCTATAAAAAGAGAGTGGGTTAATTCCTAAGGATTGTTGGAGTACAATATACCCTACTTAAAACATCATCCAATATAGGGGATCAATGCCCATGTATGTGTTGGTGATTCCAATTCTACAAACCCAATATAGGTAAAACATGAATAAAATGAGGATCACTTTGGGTCCCTTGAATTGATACATGTTCCAAGTCACTGAGGGGTATAAGTTCCAATGAATGGAAACTAATTCCATAATAACCCTCATATAAGTGGACTAAGACAACTCAATCAATAATAATGGAACTCACCAACACTACCCTGATCATTAAGAAGATATATAGGGGCCAACATCCTTGGATGAGGTCATGAATCTGCATCAATCCCTCATAGGAATGGACCAAGGTAACACAATCCACCAATACTAGTCCATGGAAGCTCAAAAATCTCACAAAAAACTAAAATAAAAGGAAATAGAGCTCAAAACTATTCTCAATGGAGGACATGATGTGTCCCTAGGGGTATACAGTGTGTCTAAAAAAGACTAGCACTACCCGTGTCTCATTTTCACATGGAGTGATCTGTGATTCCAACTATGGAATGTGTAATGACCATTCACCAATTATTCATTGAATCATTGGACAAATGAGAATTAAAACAATGAACACATGTAGAGAAGGGAGATAAATTACCAAAAATAAACTTAAAAGGAGAAGTGGGAGACTTACCTAGAGTAGATCGCACCCGTGATAGAGGGAGGGAAGAAGCGTCGAGCAGTCAGGGAGCCTTCTACGCTACATCAGGAGGGGAAGGCACGACCACCAGAGGGGGAGGTGAACAGGAGGAGCCACCAACCATTGAGAAATATAGGAGTATGGTTCGCGGGGAGTAGGGTCCAGTTGGGAGGAGGAGAAGTAGGGTTCACAGGGAGGAGGATCCATAGAAGGGGTTCAAGGGGGAGGATAATGAGTAGGGCTAGTGGCGGAGGTCCAGCAAAGAGAAGATCGTGGGAAAGGGAGTTGTTGCAGGGGTACAGTACCGTGAGATCTTGAGGGCATGATAAATAGAGGATACTATGCACCCAATTTTATAAAATGGGACTATGGTTTTATCAGCGCTAGAAAAGCATTGATAAAGGGATTATTTATAAACGATTTTGTAGCGGTGATAAAGGTATGCTTTATTAGCGCTGATAAAGCGCACCCTTTATCAGCGCTAAAATTTTAGTGCTGATAAAGGATCCCTTTATCAGCACTTTTCTAGAACTGATAAAGAAGCCTTTTATCAATGCTAAAAAAGTGCTGATAAATAAGCCATTTATCAGCGTTAAAATTTTCGTGCTTATAAAGGGTTCCTTTATCAGTGCTTTTAATTAGTGTTGATAAATATTTACCTTTATCGGTGATTTTTTATTAGCACTAATAAAAGGTAGCACTTCCCTTGCCCGTTTTTGTAGTAGTGACAGTAGTTTGTCTCATGAGACCTACCGATGCATCAAGGAGCTATAGCAGGCTCCACTCATCACTTACTAAGTCCAATGCATTCCTCATATGAAAAGGTTTAAACATAACATAAACATTCGTATTAAAACTAGCATACGAAATGTAAATAATTTATCCATAAACCATGAATGGTGTAAAAATAATACATCCATGTTCAAACATATCACAAAACCTTCAATAAAATATGGAAGTTTTGTATCATAATAAATCAACTTCAAACAAGCTTAAAATCCATCAAAGGATGTTGACATAGATGAAATCAAAACTTTTTTAGAGAAATATCTCTTTCTATTTTGAAATCATTTAAAAGTAATATAATTATAAAAGAAAACATTTATTTTTAAAATATTCTTATAATATTGTATGGGAAGCTTCAATGATGTTATAACGGCGGAAAATAGCTACACCAACCGTATAAGTTAAAAAAACATTCTTTCCTTAATTTTGTTGAAAAGGTCGTAAAGGACCTTGTTTGGAAAACGACGGAAAGATTACATTCAAACCATTTTATAAAAAGTAAAACAAGGTTATAAATGACTTTACCCCATAGTCTAGTAAATTTTAAAAAAAAATTTGAATTTCATTTTTAAGAAAACAAGGATGTGGATGAAAAAGAGGTCCCAGTAGATACTAGCGTTTTAACAACCTCAGATAAGTAAAGAGATTGTAGAATTAACCCTTACCTTGTACTTTTCCTCGGTTGAGGGTATGTTAAACTCATGTATAATAGTTAAATCATTGTTATTAAATTGTTCAAGAATCATATACATAAATATGATATCATATATGATCTTCTAATATTGCTTTGTTAATAATATTTTAGTAGTATCATCGTTTCGGGTGTTAACTGGTTCGTTTTCATTTATATGATTGGTTACGTAAGCCATTTTTGTTATGAATAAGATGTATTTGATTCATATACAGATTTATATTAAGTTATTAAACATTATTTTTAATCATAAAATGAAAATTATTCTTGAATGATTATGATGGGGAATGATTCTCATCGCGTTCGTGGAGATGGTAATCCGTACGTACGCACGAGCTACAATATCATTATATTGATGGTGAAATCATATGTAATTGGATGGTATATCATATATAAAGAATAATTATCATATTATATTTATTATTTACATCATTTATACTCATTATTATACTCATCCAAATAATTAAGTGTTTGAATAACAAACTACACCATGACGTGGAGACGGTAAGTCGTACGTACGCACGTATAGTGACTTTGTCATTTATAGGATGGATAGAATAATGAATATGGTTGTACAATATTTATAATAATATCAAATTATGTAGAAGGTAATGGATTTATTATTTTGGTACGGAAAAAACAAAGAAAGAGGAAGTGGAAGAAGAAAAGAACTTGAAAGAGGGTGGTGAAATTATTATCTCTTTTTTGGGTGTTTCCTTTTGAGTTGATCAAAGGGGATCTTTAGGTTGGATTTATGATAAAAGTACAGCCTCTATGTTGAAGTTATGAAAGTTGGGAAGATATTTGGTCAGGTTTTGGCTGAGACAAATGGCTTCAGAGGTGTGAAATTAAGAGAAGGGAAGTACCCTTTTATAAGAGAGGTGAGGGTCACTTTAGGAAAATCTTGAAATATTATTTTATAATAAAATACTTTTTGGTTTATAATGGCTACAAAATGATTTATTTCGAGGATAAGATGGGGGTGGTTCATAAAAATCTCAACCAATATGTTTTAGACAGGTTTAGGTCATAATATTAACTTTATCTTTTAGATTTAACACTTAGTTAAATAGTTTGACATTTACCGTGTCTTGTTGTATTTTTATATTATATGGTTAATAAACTTACTATAACAAGCCAATATAACCCCAAGTGTTTAATTATTAATATATATAACCTTTTATAATTCATTTGGATTAACCTTAGATTTTTAGTAATATTATATCAATTAATAATATAGTATTTGTTTTAAAAACTCAATTATGTCAATTTTGACACTACTTAGTATTTGATTTTTTTAAAAGCCATAAAACTTTATCACTTAGAATAAAATTTATTTAATCAACCCTAAAATTTCATATTAACCTATAAAATTAGTATAATTCATCAGAATCCTCAATTTACATTTATTTGGATATTTATAATATCAATTATTTTAATATTTCATTAATAAGGTAATTACTGCATCATTGTTGTTTCATAAATAAATTAAATTATTTAATGTCTAAAAATTATAAATAAAATACCATTATATAGGAAATATTTTTATATTTCTAATGAATATTTATAGTCAATTTTATATTGTGTGTAACTCTATATTAAAAATGGTTTAGTTATTAAACATTAAATTTAACTCTTTTAACTCTTTTTTAAATAAAATAATAATAAATGTCCTAATCTAATCTAAGTGGATAAAAGAGGATCAAATTTTATACATAAGGTTTTTTTGGTTGAATTACACTTATCCAATTGAATTAGGACATGTGTTAGGGTAATTATAATATCAATTTTACCCTTAATTAACCTATTTACTTTTAACCGTGGTAAATAAAAGTCAAAAGTTACTATTCATAAAAAATTATTTACATCTTATTGAACCAAATTTTACTTACTGATATTAAATGTGTATCTAATATTTTTTAAATTCAACTCACAAAAGCGGTAAAATTAAGTTTTATGCAAATTTTCAAATGCTCCTAGAAGGTGGGTAAAAGACGGTAAAAAGTTCAATAAAATTTTATATATCTAAAATTATTATAAAATGACTCCAATTAATTATATTGAACATATATAGGTATTATGTATCTATTTTGACTTAAAATAAATTAAAATAAAATAACTAATTATTTAAATAAAAAGTTGTTTTTAAACAATAATGCAGTGTTTTTCGCTATTCATCAAAAATTGAAAATTTTCAGAAAAATACCAAAAATTTAACCTAAGATAATTTTAATATTATGAATCCAAAAATGAAGTCCATTTTGAAAAATAAAATTTATAAAATTTCAAAAAGCAGGTATTTCTATTCATAACAGCTAGTTTGATTGGTCGTAGTGTGTTAAAACTCCAAGTTGTGTACAACGCAAGCTGCTGAATTATTGAAAGGGAAACGTACCATGGAAGCTTGGGGTGTTACAAGATGTATTTTATTATCTAAAATTGTGTAAAGTGATATCAATATTTTATTTTGATCAAGAGTGGGATTCAATGAGTGTTGATCTCCCTCCAGTCATCATTGAGTTTTCTGACGTGTTTCCTTTAGATTTATCTGGTCTACCACTGGTGAAAGAGGTTGAGTTTTCTATTGAATCAATTTATGGAACTCAGCCAGTCTCTATTCCCTCTTACCAACTATACCAAGCTGGATTGAAAGAGCTGAATTCCTAGTTTGATGATCTTCTTGAGAAATAATTTATTCTCCCGAGTGTGTCACCTTGGGAAGTGTCGGTTCTATTTCCCAAGAAAGTTGATGGTTCTCTTCACCTATGTGTCGATTATAGAAATCTCAATTGTGTTATGATAAAGAAAAAATATCCTTTTCCATTGATTGGTGATATATTTGATCATCTAAAAGGGAAAAATTGGTCTTTGAAGATCGACCTTTGATCTGGTTACCATCAGTTGAGGAAAAAGGAATCTAACATTCATAAAATTTACCTTCAGAGTAGGTACAACCACTATGAGTACCTTTTTATGCACTTTGGTTTAAAAAATGTCCCCACAATTTTCATGGATTTTATGAACAAGATTTTCCTTGAGTATCTGGATACCTTTTTGGTCGTCTTTATGGATGACATTCTTGTCAACTCCAAGTTCTAGGAGGATCATGTGCAACATCTGAGGACAGTTCTGAGTCTACTAAGAAATCACTACCTTTATGCCAATCTTTTAAAGTGTGATTTTTGGATTCAAGAAGTGAAATTATTGGGACATGTGGTGTCTGGATAGGGTATATCAGTTGATCCTGAGAAGGTGAAGGCTGTCATGACTTTAGAGAAACCACGTAATTTATTCGAGATCTGGAGCTTCTTGGGGTTAGCCAGATATTAATGCAGGTTCGTGAAAGACTTCTCGAATTTGGCTTTTCTGATGACTGATCTGACTTGGAAGGGGTGAAGTTTGTGTGGAATGATAAATTTCAGAGTTAGTTTTTTGGTCTGAAACTTCTGTTGAATACTGTGTCGGCATTAACTCTTATAGAATCCAGGAAGGTCTATGTGGTTTTTTGGGGTGCATCAGGTTCATGCTTTGGCTGCATTCTTATGCAAGCTGATCAAGTAGTTGCATATAGATCTCTTCATCTTAGGCTGCATGAGAATAATTATCCTACCCATAACCTATAACTTTCAGTAGTGATGCACATTCTTAATATTTGGTGGAACTACCTATTTGGTAAAAGGTTTAAGGTGTATTCATATGAAAAAATTATAAGTTATATCTTCTCTAAAAAATATTTAAATCATCATAAGAGGCATTGGGTGGAGTAAAAGTAGTCTTTTTCTTTTACATCGCCTATACCCCAGGGGAAGGGAACGGTATTGAAAATGCATTTAGTAGAAAACTTCTAACATAAGTAGTTAAATAATCCTCAGAATATTGTAATTTGATGGATCTCTTTGCAAAATTTCATATTGGAGTTTAGGAGGAAGGGGCTAAGGTTTCATTATCCAACATTCATTTGACATCTTCCCTTCTCAAGTTTATTATTCATGATCAACATATTAATGAGGAGTTTCGTAGTATTAGAGAATACCTTTATGGTGGGGAGAGATTTTCCCTGCGATTGTTCTCCAATGAGGGTGTTCTTTGTTATCAGAATCACTTTGTTGTTTTGTTATCAGCAAGGAAGGATGTGATTGGAGATTTTCATAACTCCCAATGAGATGTGATCCCAGGAACAAAAAAAATGTCCTATGATGTGAGATAAAATTTCTAGTGTTTAGGAATGATAAGATACATTACTGAGTTTGTCTCTCATTGTTATACATTCTAGTAGGTTAAGGATGAGCATAAAAACCTTTGGGTTTACTTCATCCACTTCTATTTATTACTTAGAAGTGGGATTAGATCTCTATGGAATTTTTGGTTGGGATTCCATGTACTCTTAGAAATAATAATGAAATTTGGGTTGTGATCAAAAATATGACCATGGCATCCCACTTTATACCCATTCAAGATATAGCCAAGGTTGAGGAGTTTGGAAGTCTATGTGAAAGAGATTGTTCATCTTCACAGAGTTCCATATGCTATATTCTCTAACAGGGATCCTTAGTTTACTTCACTCTTTTAGAGAGGCCTTCAAGAGGCACTAGGATCTCAGGTCCATTTAAACACAGCCTACCATCCATATATGGATCACCAGACAGAAAGAGCTATACATATTCTTGAGTATATGCTTTGTGCTTATGTTCTCAACTTTAGTGGGGCCTGGGATGATCACTTAGGTCTGGTTGAGTTTTCTTATAAAAAAAGTTACCAGTCTGTGATCATAATGGAACCTTTAAAGGAATTATATGGTTAGCCTTTTAAATATATGTTGTGTTGGTTAGAGGTGGTTGAAAGTTCCTTGGTTGGACCAAGCTTGGTGCAAGAGATGACAACTATGATTCAGCTAATTAATCAGAGGATGTTGACAGAACAAATCTGATATTAGTTTTATGCCGATCAATTCTATACAACTTTGGAGTTTTCAATTGGTGACCAGGTTTTCTTAAAGGTTTTACCGTGGTTGGGTCAAAAACGGATTGGGATACAAGGGAAGCTTACTCCTTGCTTTTTGGGACCTTTCTAGGTTGTTGATAAGGTGGGGAATATTGGGAACCATTTGGAACTTCCACCACAGATAACTTCGATACATAACATGTTTCATATATCACAGTTGAGAAAATATCTATCTGATCCATCTCATGTTTTGAGATTGAGTAAACTTGAGATATAGCCTGATTTATCTTTGACTAAGTGACCAGTTAGGATAGTTGATTATGAGGCCAAGGTACTTCATATGAGGATGATACCTTTGGTTCGTGTACTATGGAATCATGGCTCTGATAGTCACAAGATGTGGGAATGGAAGACACAGATGAGGGAGCAGTGGCCTCATCTCTTTGGCATGGAAGCTTCTTCATAGGCATTATGGGGGAAGAAAGTTTTTATGGTGGGGAGTTTGTAACATCCCATTACCTTGATTGGGTAAGTTTTCACTTTTCTTATGTTCCCTTTGGGTTCAAATTCTTTAGAAGTGGTTTTATTTTTTATTTTTTTCTACAGGCTGCAGAGTAGGTACATATCATGTACCTGAGGTACATGTCGTGTACCTGAGGTATACGATGCAAAGATAGCCTATACGACATTACTAGAAAAAAATTTAGTTTTTAATCTGAGGAAATGTGTTTTTTGGCATAACTTATCCAGTATGGACTACACGTTGTGACCCTTGGGTACACTTCATGACCCGACCCACGCCCATATTTAAGTCACATGTTTGGGAGTTTCGATCAGTATTTTCTTTCTAGACCTCTTGGATCTCAAACCATAACCCTTCCTAGGAATTTTTTAGAGGTTCCCCTCCTTCCGTATCGATCTGGTCGTATTTGGATCTTTGTTTCATATGTGGTTCATCTCTTAGGGTAAGTTTTCTTTTTGTTTCTTCTTTGTGGTTGATCGTAGTAGCGTGCTAGATTTGTAGTGCGGGATCTATTGATCTAAGTTGGATGTTTATTCTTGGTTTATTATAGATCCATTGTGTGGTCTCATTCTATAATCCTTTTAATTTATTTTTCGTGGTGTTGCAGGCATTCATCCTCAAGGTATGTGGATTTCTGCTCTCCCGTTGACCTCTTGTTTTTATATTTCAATCAATCCTAAGATGTGGGGATTTTATTCTAGGGCCTTTGCTGGCATTGTGGGTTTTCATTGTTAGTGAAATTTTTTGTGAGTGCATGCAACCCAAGCTTTGAGGTAGGTGGTTCAATCCCAATTTATCTAATTTGATTACCATTTTATTTCTTGATTTATTTAAATTGATAATTTAAATTAAATTTCTTAATATTTCTTTAAATTATTTTGATAAAACTCAATTTTAGTGAATCATGAGATTTGAAATAGTTTTGGCACAAAAATTTAGAAAACCCTAAATTCTATTGAATTGGCATGGGTTTGTGAAAATTGGTTGATTTAAATTATGGATTTAATGGAAATGTTTTCAATTAAATTATGGAATTTAATTGTGAAAATGAATCAAATAAAGTATGGAATTGGTTTTGAATGGATTTAAAACTCATGAAAATGGACTAAAATAATTTAATAGAAACCCAGTGGTTTTATCTTGTGAAAGAGGCATGTTTTTGAATAAAATTGGTTTTGGTTTTAAATAGAAAGAAATTAGAATTTTTGAAATGGAAGAATGGGATTTATTTTATTTTAAGCAGTCTTAAAATAAATTTCCCATCATGTAAGAGCACGTGAAAGCCTTAGGTAGTTGGTGAGTTATTTGTATACACTGTACACTATGACAACATTCTATAACATACATGTGGTGAGTCACATACCTGATGGGAGGGTGATGAGTCACCTATATCCATTTTTTAGGGGACATGAGTATACTCATTTTTCTGTGTCTACTTAGGGAGTACGGAAACCTATAGTTGATTAATACTATTGTGCCTTTTGGCAGATGACCATGTTGCTCACTTGTTTATTTATATTTGAGATATAAATTTATGAAAATGTTTTTTGAACATATTTAAATTCCTTCTAAATTTATATAAACTACTTTATTTAAATTTTTTACTTAATTTATTGTTTTAGAAATGTTCTATCCTTTGTAAAGAAAATCATGTGCTTTAGAAATATCTTTCCATCATTTTGAAAATATATGGCATGTTTTTTTTAAATATGATTTTGATTTTCTAAAACTGTTTACCTTGAAAATTTTAAATATATTATTTAGATAATATATATTTAGAATCCATTATGGAATCTTTTGTGGTATCTTATTGAGATTAGGCTCACACCCTACTTTTTCCTTCGGGTGTTTGTAGACTTTCTTCTTCTAGTTTTGAGCAAAGGGAAGGGATCTCTGGGAGGTGGATCCAGCTACTAAACCATGGTCTTGGTGAGTTGTGTCCTTAGGGACCTTTGGGTTGTTTTCCCATTTTATTACTTTGGGTTTTAGTACTTTGGGATTTTATTCCTTGTTGTATTATGGTACTTTACTCCCAGTATTATTTTCTTTTGATATGTATATTGTCTTGTTTCTTTTTATTCTAGTATGTTTTGTGACAAGTTCTTTCCTACTTACATGTTTTATGATTCCAGGTGCTTGTTGCCAACCCATGGGGATTGGGAATTCCATTTGGTCCATGTTAGGGTTGGCTCGGTTATCTGGTTACCAAGGTACCCAGGCTGGTTCATAAAAGTAAAACAAACATACACACAAAGATGTGTGTGTGAGATAGAGAGCACCTATATATATGTGTGTGTGTATGTGTGTTTGGGTGGGTGAATATATATACTTGTGTTTCCCTTTCCTATCACGTTTTATGGAAATAATTTATCATCTCAGATACCTATCGAAGTATTGAAGTAGGTAGTACATATATGGACCCACCTAATATATTGAGTCATAGGTTTTTAGTGGATAGATATTTATTAATTTCTTTATTAACCATCTGGTCTTCACTTTTTAGTGACTTAAAAACGATTTTATTATATTATTATGTAAATATATAGAAATGTGCATGCATATATGTGTTTATTCACTATATGATTTGAGACACCGTTGGTGGTTCCTTAGTATTTATGCCCACTCCATACATGGAATCCTTGGTGTAAATGTAGCTTCACTTGATGCATTTTAGGTATATATTGGTAGGAAAATTTATTTTTCTGTTCTGGTTAGTGTTGTCCAGGTTTTTCAATAGAGTAGGTTTGGTTCCCACTATAAATATGGATCTATTGGTGAGATGTTTGGTGGTCATGTATGGAACATTACCTATCCCTCATTTGATATTACCTCTCATCATCCCTATTTGGAATAGACTCCTATTATATATTGGTTTATATATAGTGAAATTCATTGAGATTTTTATTGTATTAATTCATATAAAGAGTCATGATTTGATTATATCATCACCTTTACTTTTATAGACTATTTTATATTTGAATTTATTTTTGGACCATCTAACTCATTGACATGTCATTTAGGGTTTATAGAATAACATAACCAAGATTTTTATCATAACCAAATTAGGAAAATCATTCACCAATTTTATATCAAGGATCAAGACACTAGTCTCCAGTCCTTAGGGAATGGGGAGTAGTTTTGGGGTTAGTGGCATCCTTATTTGGGTACTATTCAGGTATATGGGTCAAGATCACTATAGATAGTCTCATATATCATATAAAATACTACTAGAGTTCCTTCCATTTTCTATATTTTTAGATTTTTATTAAACATATTACATATCTATGATACTCTTTCCTCATATCTATGTGACATTATGATAAAATCCTCCCACTAAACACTTAAATTGGTAACATATATGAAGAAATATTATTTGAATAATGGTGATATTTGGAATCTTATTCCATATTTTCAAATTTTGAATAATTATTCAAACTTATTTACTTAATAACATAATTTTTTTGATGCCAATAACTTATTTTTTTAATACTATTTCTTTCTAAGATCATTATCATCATCTTGGAACATTTCCATTTCAAAATTTTACTATCAGATCATTTTTGGTAAAAAAATGAAGGTCTTTAAATTATATATATTTACCAACATCCACTAAACTCTTTTAGGATATAAAGTAACATTGAATTTCAATTATAACTTTTCTTATATTTTATTTTTTATATTTAAACTTCTCATCCCAGTGGTTTTCTAGAAACTATATTCTATCAAGAATATCATGTTATGATACAGAAACTCATTTAAATTAGGAGATAAAAATTATTTACTTTATAGGAAATATTTAAAAAATAAAATATTAAATACCATATCTTATATGTTATTCTATGTGTTTGGAGTAATACTTTGACAATAATCCATCATTATTTAAAATATTCCACTAATGGGAGTTGGTATCTCTTCCCTCATATTTTATAAAATATCTTGGATAAAACCATTAATCCTCAATTTATTATTAAATCAAAGACCTCTTTAGATTGGGTATAGGGTGACCCATTACATATCCCGAAGGCCCAAGGCCAAGTGGCCTGCATACAGGGCTAGAAAGCCCATTTTTTTCCCAAAGGACCCCTCGGTGAATAGTACTGGTACAGTACCGCACTGCTACAGTGACCTGCTACAGTGCTGCTATAGTACTCGAGATTTCTCCCCTGCCTGGATTTGATCCTGGGTCTTTTGGATGCCATGCAGGAGCCTGAACCACTAGGGTATAGGCTCGTTGGTGATAAAACCATTAATCCTGAATGAAATTTTTTTACCCTTGTTTAATTTTCAAACATATTATAGAGTTAGATAATACATAACCATGTGTATCAAATAAATAATCTCCTTTATTGATAAAAATTTGTTATAATAACAACCCTTATCTTATAAGATTAAAAACATATGATAATATAAAATCTTTTATCTTGATCATTTAGATATTTAAAAAATCCACCATATTCATATTCATTATATATATACTTTTGGTCCATTATTTGAATATAAACATCATGCTTTAACCATAAAATTTTTATCATGTTTAACTCCTCTATATTTATAACACTTATAAACATACAGTTGGTCTCATACACCCTTCAAAACATTTGAATTAGTTTTTATAACACTAAAACATGATGTTGACTCTCTATAGGGTTTTGTTTCTTCCACTTGGGTATTCTGATAAATTCTTCCATCAGTGATCAAAATTTCAATAATGTTTATTATTACTATCTTTCCCAACTCCTCCATTAGTTTTAAAAGACTTTAATAAGATCCTAAAAGAAACAATGTAAGCCTTTATAGTATGCCTTTTCTTCCTTTAATTTAAAATTTTATCCTCTTTCATAATCAATATAGTATTTGAACCTAGGCCACCCATGTCCTTCTCATTTATCTTTAATATATTATTAAGATTATGTAAAGGTTTTTTAAACACATTTATGTTATATCTTACAATAAACTGCCAAAACCTTTCTAGTAACAATTACATAATAGAGTCCATATCTAGATCAAGTTTTAATGGTGAAACCACCCTCTCAAAGTAATTAACATAACTAATCATTTTTATAGAATAAGTAGATATTGAAGTTAATTTAGATATCTTTCATATAAACCTTTCCTAAGAAACCTCATACTTGGCCTTATCTTGATAGAGACTTTTTAGGTTATCTATTATCTTGAATGCATCTATATTCCCATGTTATTTTTATAACATAGGCTATATAGACACTACCATGAGATTGGATACATACAATGAATCATTTAAATAATTTTCATAAGTATTTAGATCCATTTGATGAACAATATCACCTTTTTGATATTCGGTAATAGGTTACTATAATGTATATAATTTTACTTATTTATTAAGAATAATTCTTTAATTTATATATTGGTATAGAAATATATTTTCATAAGGATTTACTTCTCCAAAATTGATATCAAAGTCATGTTTGTTGATGATAATTCCATTTTATCTATAAGATAATCCTTTATCAGGTGAGTATATTTTTTTAAATTCATTTAATAAGGACTTATATTACATATACTCCCACTAAAATGATGAAACCATTTTAAACTAAAACGTATCAATCATTGGTCCATAATCTATATTTTAATATGTATTGACTTCATTTTAGTGTTCCTCTAAAAATTTAACTATTTTGTAATACCATAATGAGAATCATATCATTTACGTCTCTTGGATATTTAAATAGAAAAACCCTTAAAAATTCACTATATGCATAAAATTAACTTTATTCCTTTGGTATCGTATCTCATAGGGTTTCCTATCTAAGTGAAATCCAAATATTACAATAGTATTTGGTCATATAACTCTTAGGTTTAACCATTTTTACCATGCCTTACATAAGATAATATATGGTCACTAAACATTACCATAAACCTAAATGGATGTATGATTGAGTTTTGGACATGTGTTAGCTTTGGAAGGAATAGAACACTTATGATTTTAAGGGGTTTTAATTTTCTCACTATCATATCTCATGTATTCCATTTATATGTTTACATGATTCTAATGTTTTTTTTTTCTGATTCCTATTCCTTTTATAAAATCATTATGTTTAATTCATATTGATATGAAACTCTTTACAGATCCCTTAAATTCTATCACTAACCCAAATTAAAATCCAACTATATTTATATATATCCAAATGCATCACATGAATAAGTCATATAAAACCCTTTCATGTAAAGGTTTAGAATCATATGAAAATAGTAATCTCCGTAAGAGTAACCATGGAGAAACAAGTGTCCAACCCCAAATTTTCTAGTAGATCCTAAGCCCAAGACGGTGAGTAGTCTAACCTAAATTCACTCTACCCAAGGTTATTTACTCAAGAGATACCTCAATTCCATAAAAATTAGAACACCTAATATGTATAAACTACAATTAACTTCTTAATTCAAGATCATAACCCCATACAATCCAAATTCAAGATAGAAGAAAACTAAATCAATTATCATACTTAGCATGGAACTAATTAAATACATTTATGATAATTTAAAGAAGAATTTTAACACATTAAACTAAAGTATAAATCCATTTAAAATATAATATTTATATTTATGAATAAAATTTGAGAATAAAATTAATAAATGAATATTTCATAAATTTAGACATGAGATAAAAATTTAGGGATAATTCATAAATAAAGAAATTATAATCACTTTATAATTTATCAATGCATTGGATATTACATAATCAAATGAATATAAAAACTATATATTTGATTATAATATTAAATCCTTCATATAATCTTATGATATTATAATTTATAAATACATTATAAATTAAATTATAATTTTTAAAGAAATATTTTATATCTAAATTATAATTCATGAGATATAAATAAAAGGTATTTTAATATTAATATTTAGTATTATGTATATTTATTTAATAAATGTTCCATAAAATTTTATTAATTAATTATAAACACTTTATAATTAGTTTATTTAAAATAAGTATAAATTAAAAAAAATATCCCAAAATACCACTTCACACAATTTATAAACATTTTATAAATTCTCTAATTGAATTCATAATTAAAAAATAGAAAAATCATACTTTTCTTCATATAATATCGAATGTTATGCATCATATCGTAATTCGTGATTCAGTTTAAAATTGATATCACTTATTCTGATTTGCGTGTCAAAACCTACGATAGTTAATCTAAGAATTATCAGTTATATTTTATGATCTTCCTTATGTCTTAAGTTGTGATCAAGTGCTTGGTCTATGTCATTGTTTATTATAGATGGAATGAAGCATGTTACATCACAATTGGTGTCAGTAATCATTATTTACTATATACTCAATATCATTTATATGACACTATGATATGTTTTTGTGGCTTATGTATGATTAAAACCACACAATCAAATTAAACAAATCCCTATATCATATGTTATGATATGTGAAAAACAAAATGGTTTATACTGTATCATCTGTTATGATATCACATATCATATAAGGTGATCATATGATGATATACAATATCCTATATCATAATACATGACACGATAAAAAATCTATATTGTTCTAAACAATTTTGAATATGATAAATAAATGTTATCCATTATTTATTCATTTTAGTCATGATTTCATGAATCAAAATTCATAATACTACTTGGATACCACTACTGAGATTCTTAAAATAGAATAAAACTAATTCATGTTTTAGAGGACAATAAGAAACCATAACCCAAGATATCTATGCATTTAATCCAAAACCATGTGTGCTGTAAAATGAAGAACACATTTACCTTTAATTGATGTTGTCCCCAAATCTTGTCTTCAATCACACTATTTAATGAAGATAAATAAGAATCAACCAATGGTTTCCTTTTTTAGGTGTATCCATAGTATGATGAATCACCTAATTCTTTGGATCCTACTTATAGCCACAACATGCTAGCACCACTTGAATAAAAGGAAGAAGCAGAAGAGAATTTGATAGGGAGAAATGATAGTGGTTTGGGATACCATTTTTATTCCCTTTATTTTCTTTATATAGACCTCAAGGACTCGCCTTGACCCTCCAATCATTTAATCAAATGTTACTTAATGTTTGCATAATGAAATAGTTATAAACACTTTGTAACCTCTCGATCGATGCATGTATTTATTATATAAATTCATTTGATTCAATTATCTCGTATATTTCACCATACAAAACATATATGATTAACAATATCTAATTTAGAAGATAAAATAAATGTTAACACTTAACATTATTCTTCCATAACCAATAATTAAAAATAATGTGAATCATATAATATGATTCATCATATCATAATTCTTATGATATGGTCTTATGATGTAGCTATATCATATAATATGATATGCTTAAGAAATGACATAATATCTCTATATCAAAAATTATGATATAAACACACCATGAAATACAATATACCTTGTATTCATGGATTTCATATCCTATAATAGGTATATATCATATAATATGATATAAGCTTACATGTATCATATACGCATACAACTTTAAGGAAAATTTATACATTTTATGTCTTTATGTGTTATGTTATGTGATTTATATATAATAATATATTATATTATGTGAACATATTTAATGTTCTATAAAAATAAATTATTTTTTTTGAATTTATAACATATTATACTAATATATATATAATATTTTTTTTATATACATATTATCTTCTTTGTGTAAATTTTATATTCTATGACCATATATAATGTTATATTGATAAATATATTATAGTAAATGGGTTATCCCAGATGAAATACTTAATTAATTATTAAATTTTAGATCCAAAAAATTTTAAGAATGGGAACATAATAAATTTTCCCTAGAAAATAACCTCATAAATATTTTCTGATGGTCCCATTATTCTTAGGACAGTACATTTACCCTTGGGATAAAATTTAGTGACATTCCAAGCCATTTTAATTTTTAGGATATTTATTATTTTTTAAATAAATATAACTCATATAAAATTAATTTAAACATAAATATCTCCTAAAAGTATCTCTAAATATAAATTAGGACTTCATGGCCAAGTCTATAACAAACCATTTCTAATAGCAGAGGTACAAACTCTAACTGAGATTTTGGGTCCTGAGTTTAGTTTTTTATTGGGTCTTTGTTTATTTTGTTTATTTTATCCCTTGGAACCACTCATAATTTTCATATTGGGGGAGTATACATCCCTCATTGATTCTAGGTAGATCTATGGAGAAGATGGAGATGATCTGATCATCTTCCAAGGAGGGAGATTAAAGCCAGATTGGAAGAAAACTATGGTGGAGTAATGAATCCATTAAAGCTTTTGTAATTAACTATGAGGTAAGAATTATTATTATTATTATTTATTTTAATTACTTTTAGATTATTTTAAATTCTATTTTTGGGATTTTTATTCCTACCTGATGATTAATGACTGATAGAAAATCAGTTTTTATGGAATGGCTAGATCAAACTAGTTTGCAAAATTACCTCATCTAGAATTCCCGATCACATGGAATGTATTTATATGAACACAAAATATGAATTTCATTAGTATAGTTAGGGTAAAATATTATGATCAAATGCTATGTAGTTTACACCCCTACACTCACATAAAAAAACATATAATTCATTGAGTATATGACTAGGGGTGTGGAAGAACATGCCTAGCCACCCCACATCGTGTACATGGTGTGTAGGTTATATATGTCATGCCTATATACATGAAACAAATTGAGATAAGGTAAAAAAAATGAGTAATCATTGGGTTCCAAACTCTATGAGTATGAGTTTAGTGTCATGTAGTATGAGACTACTCAACTTAGGGTCCCAGATAGCTAACATGTTTTGTAATCCGGTGGACACGTCATGTACATTGAGATTATATGGTGAGACAATGGTGGTACATTTATTTTTATATTATTTGGGTGTAAATGATATGAATACCATAGTGTATACTATGTACACTTCCGTTAATGGTTTTTTACATAATTTATCACCCATGATTTAGATCTGGTCAAGAAAATTGTCAATTTTAAGTATGTTTTCTATGTAGATCATGGTGGTGGGGTCATCTTCACTATCAAAGGACTTTAGTGTCTTTATAAATATCATCTCCATGTTGATAATGAATGGATCCTGGTGATGTTTTAAAGAAATTACAGATATGGTAATCCTCCCAGAAGAATTTAGATACTGGTTCGTGAGACTCTCACATGTATTTCATAGTTCAGTACTCTATGGGAGATCATTTGTTATTACAGATCCTTTAATGTAGGATGGAAGGGTCATAAATATAATATTTTAGTATATTATTTGGTGTTTCCCTCATCATATCTAGGGAGTTTTAAGGGAATTATAAATCAATATAGAACTCAAAAATATTCCCTTCTTCCCATGTAAGCGGGTACATGTTTGTGGTTTAGAAAGGAGGATAGAGAGTTAGTCATTTATTATTGTTTCACTATAATCATCATGGAAAGTTTATATTGTATATTTTTTAAATAAAATCTACCATTTATATCCCCATGAGTTTCTATGGTGGATTGAGTAATGATTTTAGAAAATTCATTAAACCCTTTCATTTGACCAACTGTTTTGATGATTTTGAGGTGCGAGTAAAATAAACTCAGGATTAGGTACTCCCTTAATATTAGAACCTCTATCAAGTCATGGGTAACCTCTTATGTTAATATAGGGATTTACTCTCTATATTTTTTGGGTGTGATCTTTCGAATATAGGAAAGTGTTTTTAGAGGTCCCTTAAAGGTGTTGGATATCATTTATATGGATAGTGATGACACTTACCTCAATCTACCTTATCCTTTGGAAAGGTTTGAGGTATTACTTAGGGTTTGGTAACTCCATCAATAGTTATACACACTTTAACAAGGAATGATACCCCTTTTATGATTTTAGAATGGTTTAATGCTCATTATGGTTTTTTTAGTGCAAATAGTTTAATTTTTTTTGGATTCTTGGTGCACATGGTGATCTAGTTTCTTCTTTAATATTCTATTTTGGTGGATTTGAGTTGAGTAGATAAGGGAAAAAATTACTATTATTTGATTTTAACCTTTATATATGTATCTTAGGATTTTATTCTTTTTCATTTCACTATTGAGGTGGCATGATTACTTTCTTGTATGATGGGGTAGGAAACTCCCCTATGAAACAAGGTGTGGGTCACCCATATTTGGGGTCTATAATTACCTCAGTTGGTATGAGATACTATACTTTTATTTGTCTATTGTTGATATATTATTAGAGTTATATTTTCAAACATTATCTCTATGTCTTGATTTATTGTTTTTGGAACAACAATTTGCTGATGAATCTATCTCATCACCCTACATGTTACGTATGTGGTGATATTAGTGAATGTAGTTTTGTGTGTAATTCGATGAACCCCCTTTGGAATGAGATATTCCTAATTATATTTCTTGGATAAGATATGCTAATCTATGTTTTAGTTCCTTTTTTTAGACTGATTTTGGTTTGATATTCTATATCACAAATGAGTCGGGTGGTATATTTCCCCCCTAAGGTGTGAATCATATTTGAGTCCTCATTCCATAGAATAAATATAATATTAGGTTATCTTTTTACCTTATGAGACTATGGTTAGGGATTTATTGGGAATTGAATTCATATCTTTTTATATGTCTTATGTTTCCCCCTTTTTGATATGAGTTGGGTGGTTGTGTAGTTCCACCCTTGTTCGTGAGATATCTTACAACCTCTCACCATTTATGTTTTTGATAGTTTCCACTAGGTATTTTTATACTCAACCATACATTGGTGTTTCCACTCACACAAGTTGTGTCAACACAGATGATACATAGGTTAGCAGTTATTTTAGTGGGCATGGTTTTGGTGGAGTCAAAGTATGTGTGGTCTATTACTAGTAGTTCTCATATTAGTGTCGGTATGATATAGTGATCTTCCTTCCCAATCACTTGAGACAAGTTATTTTTTGGAGAATTGGGCCTTTTTTATTTTTTCCCTTATATATCATTCATTTTATTTTATACCTTTAGGTTGTTTAGAATATGTTTCATGCACATTACATTTCAATTATTTATATATATATTGCATGGTTGTGGTTATTATGGTTGGTTGAAGATATATATATATTATAGGTTGTAAAGGTTAAGTCCTCCCATGTATTTTTTTATTCCTTTATGGTGCTAGTCCCAAACCCATGTCCTTGTGGTGGTTGGCTTGGGGAGGAACACTCATCTTACTGATGAACCATTCAGTGTTCTTTTGGGTTGGTCCATGTAAGATTGGTATCATAGTAAGTATATATTAGATATATATTTTATATTTTGGTGTCTCATGATCTTTGGTTCATGAATTATTGGGTAATAATTCTTAAAGAGCTTAGGTCTAGTTGTTAGACTTGGAAACCCAACTAAGGTTTGGTGACTAATGAATTCCTATACAATGAATCAAATAATCTATTAACTAACTTAAGTACTTAGGTAATTGGTCATAGGGTATAATTAATTTGGTCCATGAATCATGTAGCAATTAATACATTATCATATTGGTAACATGTTATCCTATTTCCAGATATGTCTTAGTGATATGAGGATTTAAATTCCCTTATGACAATGATTTCACTAGAAGTGTTGAATGGACTTTCTACAAATGAAAAAAGAAGTGGGGCTACCCACGTAGTGAAACCTTCCTAGGTGATTATCTCCTAATATTATAGTGGTTTTATGCATGGGAAATTCTCTTAACATGATAATAATACAGAGACCAAGATCCCAGTATCCATGGGTTTGTTGGTTTAGTTGAGGCCAGTAACCCTATTAGTGTAGATACTAGGGAAAGGGTCTCCCACATTATCTATAGAGTAGACTTGAAGTTTAATTACCCCATAATTCAAGGTACAATTCCTCCATGTTTAGGGTTGGAAAACCCCCTAGGCTGATATTAATGATTGGTTTTTGGCCCCCATTTGGGATTTTGGAGTTGTTACTCTCCCACATATAAAAGGCACAAACTGCCATATATAGATGTGTGAGTCCTCCATTTAGGTATGAGGAAATTAATCCATCTATCTTGATGAGTTGAAGGTCCCCTATACTATAGTGGAGTTGGTACTCCCCAACTAGATAAGTTAAATGTCTTATATCTAGAGTGGTTAGTGCTCTTTATGAGATATGGCATGGTTTATTTGAACATGTGTGTTGGTACTCACCCACATGGAGGGGAATAAGTTCTCTATGGGATTACTAGGTACCCCCTTGTCTAGGATACGATTATTGATAAGTATATATTCCCTCGTATGTGTTTTGAATATCATTATGACCCCACATATGTAGATGTAAAAACTACCATCCATGGGAGAGTGGGTCCTCTATTCGAGAAAGGGGTCAGTAATCCATTGATCCTACAAAAGCGTGAATCCCCTATACTATATAGGGGTCAATAATCCCCAATTATATATGTTATTGGCCCTTCTAATATATAGTTTTATGTTTTACATGATATAAGGAACTATTATCATACCATTTTGGTTTAGTTTCTCCCCCATAGTTTGTGGTGTAAGGTCCTCTATTGACCAGGATAGTTACCCCCTTGACTGGTTTATAAACTCTTAGTGAGGTTCATGTCCCTCACCATGGTTTAGTGATCAATGTGAGCTTAAATAGATTATGATGTTTTTTTGTTCTATTGTTTGAGAGTTTAACCCTAGGATTATCCATTTATTAGGGTTGATTTGGCCCATCATACCATTTCATCTAGATTATGAAACCTATGATGAGATGAATGCTATGTGGGGGAGATTTAGCTAAATGGGATGATTATTATGGTGATTGTATCTCATTATAAGTTATATGATGTATAAATCCAATTCCTCCTCCACCACCACTAGGTGAGACTTTCTTGACTTAGCGAGTTGGTGGCCAAGACCATATATATGTGAGTGTTATGGAGAGTTTGATCAGTTATCACCTAATGTGGCCTAAGATCTGATATATAGATATTTTTAGTTGGCCCACATTCTATTAACACTTGATCATGATATTATCATATTTTTTCATTATTATACTATGATTCAGAGATCCCAATGGAGTATTTATACTTGCTCTTTATGACTAAACACTACTTCTAGAGGTTACCATATATCACCATTTCATCCATTGGTGTGAGTCAAATTTGACATGGAGGTTTCCTTGGGATACTATCATAGAAGATTGAGGATTAGTGATGAAATAATTAGTTGTGTATGGATATCCAAAGTATGATATCAAGAATATTTATGTCATTATGATGTGTTTTGTTCTCAAGCAGATTGGTCATGATCTACCTTCATCGAGAAGCGGTACCCAGATGGTATGAGTAGGTCCAACCCTCAAGAAGCCGCAACCAGTTCTTTCACTGGTTGGAAATATTGGATTCATAAACCATGGGTTTTATAGATAATTAGTGAGAGTCCAAGGGGATCATGAAATCATTCTAAAGGGGGGTGAATCAAGGGTGACCAACTTTTACTGATTAAGTTCAACTTAAATTTTTTACTTTCTTCATATTGATTAAAATTATATCATTGGTTAAGATATATGGATCCTAAGTATGATCCCTCATCATATTTACCTTATTTTATGAAAATAATGTAAATTAAATGTCCTGTAGGAATTTTTACAAGGTCCTGACTCAATGTGATAACCTACTTCTATCCATGTCAACTCCTGTCGAGTTAATAAATTTTTACAAATAATTTTGTTATCAATTACAAGTGATATGGGAAGTTATTATCATTCATCCAATGTGTGAATCCCATAAAAAAAGTATCTTGAATTCATATCATACTTAATTATATCAGTTTACAACGTTCCACAATCTTTAATAGGTCTTTGAAAGAAACTTCATATACTGGAGTACTTGCATGTCAATCATTTTATGCTTTTAGTAAACTAAAATTATAGAGCTCTCACAACACCAAAATATGATTTCTTTAACTTACACAAATTGATGCTTGATGTTGATCTAGCACACATCATTCCTATTTTCTGAATTTGGAGGACCTACTCAATTCATCAGAACTTTAGGTTCCATTCTTCACTACTCTTTGAACCAATTAGATATTATTGAATGTTCTTGGACATATAATTTCTATCCTTCTGTGATTCTCATTAATTTCAAAAACACTAACTATGTTTTTCCATCATAATTAATAAAATGTTGTTCCCCCTTTATATATATATTAATCCACTAATAAATGTCTGTAATTCATGGGAGTAAATTTGAAATTCCTATCTAGAAAAATTTTGAATTTTCCATATCCAATATCTTTCAAATATATTGGGATTTAACACTATCAATTATCCTACAAAACTTAGTGTTAATAGTATTGACATATTAAAAAAACATGTCTAGGTTTAGAAAATTCCTTTCATAAATATTGGAACATTGTAACTATAGCTCCACATCATCATAATTATCATGAATTCACAATGTTAATGTGAGGTCACTTAGAAACTTCTTGTGATTATACTTACAATGTATATACTTATGTTTATGCCTTTCTTAAGTTTAGATATTCTTAGTCCTATATATTCTAATCCTATTAATTATTGGTCATATGAACTCAACTCAACATATCGCTTCAGCCTCTAGTTACTCCTTAAAAATATCTCAACTTTCAAGGATTCATTAAGTTTATAGAATTCATCATCTGACTTGATCATCTTCATGGTTCTATTTATTTCATATAATTCACTCAAAATATCTTGATCAAAGTACTAATATGGAATTCACTCATTTCTCCTTCTTGTTATCCATATTCAATAGAATTTAGTAATTTGAACATCCTCTAGAAATATTCTTATACAACTAATTGTCTCCATCAATTACACCTTCATACAGTTTGAATTCAACTTGTAGTTTATTCCTCCAATCAACATAAGTATCATTCATCATATATTTTGATTAATTTATTCACATACTCATTTTTAATTATATATTAAGTTATATATCAATGATACATATTTTGATAAACTCAAAAATCCATGATTCTATTCATGTATTCTTAAGTTCATGTGAGAAAGTCTTTATGAAATTCCTAATTTGAATTTTTAAATTAAACTCATCTTGGATCAATATTGATCTTCCAATAGAATGATATTTTTCTATTGAAAAAACAACATAGAAACATTATAATTACTCTTCATTCATTTTTCAGTTAGATCATTCTTTTCTAATTACTCTACAACTTCCTATTTTGGAGACTTTCTATCTTTTTATATTTTTCATATCTTTCAGTAATGTTGCTTTCACAGGTGTAGCTCAATTTATACTATTCTTTATGACATTTCCAAATTATTATAATAACTCTTTTCATAATAATTATTTATCTATAAAATCCTAAGGTTTATTTTTATGAACTCAAATTGGCTACATTGAGACTTTTTCAATTCTTTGATAAGATCCACCATCTAAAGATCTACCTTTCTAAAACCTTAGTATTTCATCACTGTGTGTCTTTTGATGGTTTTAATTTTAGGATAAATTCCTTAAAAATATATTATTATGGATTCTTATTGTCATAATCTAGTAAAATATTATTCCTAATTTAATACATCTTCACTTTCGTGAAACTCTTCATCTCTTTAACATAGAATTTTAACTTCCAATAAATACATTTTATCTCTATTTGTGTCTTTAATCTCACTTTATTCTATATTAAACCTTAGATTAGATCTTTATAATATCCCATTGAACATTAATTCTATTTTATTGTTGTATATAGTGATTTATAAACATTTATAACTTTTTTTATCTTGAGAAATAGTTCAACAATTGTCAGATATTCTTTTTATCTTTCAGATCTCTACATCCAAGAAACTTACATATTCAACTCAAAATATAGTTGATAATGCTTCTTACTTCTTTAATACTAGTCATAAATATATTTAATTTTAGTGAAATAAATCATCTGATGTGTTCATATAATTCCAAATACAATTCTCTCCATTAATTCCTTCTTCATTCACCAGTATCACTAATTTCACTCCTCTTCATTACTTTTGGGGACATGAGTTCATAATATAATCTTGTTAGATCATATAATATTTCTTATTCTAGAAGTAGATCTTTCATATACAATGTAACTTCACCCAAAGGTTCCACTACCCACAGTATGAACATTCAATGGACTTACTTATGAAACATGTATAGGAAACGTCACCGTTAACTTACTCAATAAAATTTACACAAACTATTAACAATAAATACAATATGTCATCATCATCCTCTAATGGGTAATTAAATAAATCCATTTATATTTTACATAAATATAAAATTATCCTTAAAATTAAAAGAGTTTTATTACCCCCTTATTGATAATAAATTCAATGTGTTATTTATGAGGGATCTTCTTCATCAATTTTTTATCCCCATAATGATTTGAATTCAAACCCCCTTTATAGACATCTTGGAGGTGTGGGAGGAATTTATTCAAATTTTTATTATTCTCCCATTTTCTTATATTTAATTTAATGTAAAAATAAAATTTTTAAGGGAATTATATAATCACTTATCCTAAATAAATGATCCAAAAATAACCAACTCTAAGTATACATGAGCAATTCTCGGTGTAGAAAATATGAGAGATTAAATTGGGGATCATAGATGTCCATAAAATTTTAACCCAATTATACCACTAAAAATAACTTCTTATAGGGGTAAAATCAATGGGTATTAAATAAAATTGTTTCCTAAAACCATCTCAACAAATATATTAAAAACATTCAATCAAAAAATGGAAGGTTTCTCACCCTTTTTAAAAAAAATCAAAAAAATTCATCAATGATTAATTTCCCTCCATTACTTTTAAACTTAGGTTTTAAAATGATAATGGGGAAGTATAGATAATATAACTTATATATTAAATAAACTTAATTGTCAAAATTTCCAAAATCTTGAGCTTCATCACTATCATCCACAGTTTTATCCTCTCGGTACTTCAATTTTCACTTTACCAGAACTTTAGAATCCAATTTCTTGAACATTGGTTGTCCAAACTTTTTCACCCCATTTTAACTTTATTAGGTCTCAAGAATAATAATCTTCCTTTTTAGGGGAAAATCCCATGGATGTAATCACCTTAAACTCCATTCTCAATGTATGTTTCCCAGAACAGATGAGGGAATATGATGAACTTTATTTCTTTATTAGTTAGAGGAATAAGGTTGAGAAGTATTTCTAAACCTAGATAATCTATTTAATTTTTCTTCTTTTTTATCCATACACTCACCATTTAATTTATAATAATAAATATATTTATGTGGAATTATATCATTAATTTTATATTATAAATAATCTATTTCTCCTTGTAATACTTTGAAATATATTAAGAAATATTTTTGGAGTCAAACACTGAGATAACATGCAATTATGAGTCCCAGTGAGATCTAAATTACTTTAATAAAAATATTAAATATATTTTATATCATGTGCACATAGTTTTTAGAAATAATGGAATATCTCCTGAGAAGTTTCTTGAATCATTAATATGAGAGAACGATTAAATCTGGGACACATGGTTTAACATAGGCACAGCCAAAAGTTGTTTGGTGATTGAAGTTAATATGAGACAGTCGTAGGTGGGTATGTTAAGTGGATTAATTAGTTAATTCATTAATTTAATTAATTTAATACCTATAACCTATTTTATTATATAGTTATCTTTCTATGGATAATCTATAGATTTATCTGCATAATCCTGGGATCTTGGAGAGTACGTTCCATTTTTCTTCACTAGAAGATTGAGATCAGACGATGAATGATGATTACATCAAGGTGAATCAACAGGAGGTGAACACAATAGATCATCCTTGTCACTAGAGAATGCGTTCTTCAAAAATTATTGATCCAGTCATGATTTAAGGCTTAATAAATGCAGTTTCATCCCTTGATTAAAATATTGATCATGTTCTTATCTATTATTCTTCGATACTTGATTAATTTAATCCTTTTCATGAGACTATGTATCAAATTAAATTATTTATTTAATTTATTCTTTATTATTCCATGTTTCTAACCCTAAATTTCTCTAAACTATGATAATTTTCCAAGAATTCTTAGAGAATTATTGATGCACCTTTTTTCTTATGCCTTTTCCCCACCTATTATTCTCATTCTTCATAGTTGGGATACAAGGCCATATTTTGACATTGGTGAGTGGTTTTGAGTGTGATTAGACCCCCATATTTTTAGTGGATGTGCATATAATGACCGTATTGGTGTTTTTTAGATGTATCATGATGGAATGTTGGTTATACTACATGGATATGGGATTCAGAGTGACAATGATGTTGGGAGGTGCATGAGGTGTGTGGTGGATTTGATCGGAGGATTGGAAATCCATTTTCAGATAGTGGAGGGATGTAATTGATGGACATATGCAACTTACACCGATTTATGATGGTAAAATATGTTGGATTTGGTTCCCTAGAAGCAAATTCTATGTACTTTATGATAACCTAAATTCATAGTTTGAATATTAATAAACTTATTATCAGTTAATGTTTTTTATTCTACGTAATATAGTATGTGCTAATATCCTAAGGGTAGATATCACACTAAAAGGTCATAGAAGTTACCCACTATGATGATAACCCAACAATTCTACAACACAATTCTTGAATATATGTTCTATAATGGGATGATATCATTTTAGGGACACAATTGATACATGATATTAGGGGTGGAGACTAAAAGGACTCTGAGGTGACTTCTCAGGGTGTACACCCTTGGTAATATCTAGTAGGATATTATGATAACGAGGCCTTTCAGAAGGAAATATACATTTATATTTATAATTTGATGTTCCAATCTGCAGATTTATATATTGGTCCTTAGAATTTAATATTATTATTAATGAGAATTGTGTGTTGCGTACTTTGATGTATTGATGAAAACCATGATGAAAGATGTTCGCGGTGAGGTAGGATACTTTGGGTGCATCACGAGTAATATTGCATTAATGAATAACAAAAGAAAGGATTGATCCCTTCTATTTTAATGGAAGTTTATATCTTAGGCCCTTTGATGGAAATAATATAGCCTAAATAAATCCAGGTCCATGGTGTTCTATAGGAAAGTTCTATTTTCATAAAGTCAAATAAAGATACATCAAACACATTGTTTTATGGAACTGGCATAAAACCTACTTGATTTGAGATATCATGATAAAGGGATTATATTACAAAGTAAGCATCTGTATGAGGTGTCACGTCATTATGGCATTAATTTCTATCTCTATGGGTGCCTTGGAATGTTTTTAGACACTAACCTTGGACTTTAGGCTGCTTCACCTAATTCCACTGAGAAAGAGGCCTAGTGGGTTGTACACTAAGTGTATCCATAATCACAGTTAAATAATATATTTTTATTTAACATGTTGAATAAATATTATTCCCAGACATAGTTTAATAATTATTCATGTATGCTTGATCACATATATTTTCATCACCAGTTATTCGATAGAATATAATGTGGGTGGAATATTTAATAAATATTTATTTTATATTTAGTGAATATAATATTTATTTATTTATTAGAAAATAATTCAGGGATAATTATTTAATAAAAAAATAATCATTATTCAAGTACTGATAAATATGGAGGAATGGTGGACCAAGGTTTTAGGTCCAGTGAGGAATAATAAATATTGAATATTATTTAATTTAATAATATTTAATATAATTTTAAATTTAAGTACATTTCAATAAATAAAAATAAAAATATTATTATTTGACACAGGGTTCGGCAGGGATTAAATAAACAATGAAGGGATCTTATGATATTATTTTTATTTAACCCTAACAATATATAAACCAATTTATATTATTTTCTCAATAATCCAATTCATTTGTCTTAGTTGTGCACAAAGGATTTAGAGAATTCCCTCAAGCCCTAGAGGGCTCTGTTATCCATGAATGCACCCAAGGACGGAGAGAAATATTACTCCACCAGATCAATGAGAACACTTTGGAAGTGGATATCAAAGAGATCAAAGACAGATGGAACAAACATAAGGATCAGCCTTGCTATCACCCAGAGATTCCTTCGATGAAATCTGGAGATTTGTGGAACACATGTGGATCACCACTGGGGGGAATATACACTTGATTATTACAATGTAATGATGGTTCACCATATATCTTTCACTGTATCAATCAACAAAGAAATAATTCCAATAAAGATAATTCTTTAAGTAATTAAATTAATTATAAATAATATGTAATGATCCTCTATATGGTTTCGATGTAATTTATATTGTATGATCCTTTGATTTAATTCTACTAATCATGACATTCAATGTGGTATTAAATCTTGGATTAAGCTTCGATCATGGAAAAAATGAAAGTTGGGCACCTACGATCATATGCTTCTACTACACCTGAAACTTACAAGTGGTATAAGAGGGGTCACATAATTGTTTAGAATTATTTAAATATCATTGGTGATTTATGCATTTATAAATTTGTTTTTCAATTCAAGTTTAATCATTCTTTTAAACCAAATTGTGAGATATTTTTCCCCCTCCTTCATTTCTCATAGATCTAATCGAAATGATTAAATTTATGATTAAAATAAAATCGAGAAACTCATCTGAGGGTGCCATGGATTCTGGACGAACAACATAGGAGTCTATGAAGTGTAACCAGAGTTACACATTCTGTACTTATGTTCAATTCACTGGGAGTTAATTCATAAATTACTCAATCTATGTGCATTGATGACATTTGGTGTAGTTAATTCTTACCCCACATGTCAACTAGGATGAACTGGTGCACTATCAACAGAATTGCATTCCATGTAGCCCATGTACACGGCATGTAGTCCCTTTGAGTCACAGACGAGTCGTGTATTACATACACGACCTACCTTACTAGGGACTATGTAATTTGGAGATCACATAACATACAACCCATTGGACACATTGTGTACTCCAGTTTCTGAGGTAAAATTTTCATGTCGAGTCCCTAGTCATCTACATCAGATAAATAGTAAGATATGTACACACTGTTTAGATCGGATGCACATGTTGTGTACTTATATAAAATTACAATGATTTAGAATTTATTTTTTATATTATTAAACCATATTGACATGTGCTTGCATGTGGTTATTAAGTTGATAATACAAACCATGTGATGGGTTTTAATATATATATATATATATTTATTTATTTATTTATTTATTTATTTATTTATTTATTTATTTATTTATTTATTTATTTATTTATTTATAATTAACATCTACATAATGTTCAAAATTTTCATATCATGTATGAGTTGTATTATAGTTGTTACTCAACATGCATTAAATCATGACACGTTACAGGAAAACATGTAATTCATGTAATCATTAAGTTGATACTACATGACATGAAAGTATATGATAATTCGTTTATGCTATATGTCACAAAAAAATAAAACTATATATAATTATAATACATATTGGGTAGATTTGGATTGGTATTCACCGTGTTTCCCCCAAGATACATTTATGTATATAGTTAATTTTAAATGAATTTATTTAGTTTTTTTTAAATTATAATGGATGAGAATATCAAGGAAATTCATATAAGAATTAAGATAAAATAATTGATTAATTAAATATGATAATTGATTAATTTGAGATATATTTCTATTAAATAAGAGATATTAAGAATTGAAAGCTATTTTTATTAAATACTTAATTCATTGCATGCATGTGGATGATCATGATCTAGACTAGACCTTGTTAGGTTATTGGTTTCATTTAATTTATTATTAAATTAAATCGTTTCCCTATGTGCCTTCTATCCTATTATTATGTAGGGCATGCATTCCCATGGTTTCTTTTATGTAAAACCCTTTCCCCCTCACCTATGTGTGAGTGAAAGGCATATGTAAAGGATAGAGATCACAATATAGTGGAGGTGGTTCAAGTTTGGAGCCAAGGAGAAACCAATCCAAAGAGATACGTAGGTGGAAATGTGGAAAGATATAACATGAACCTTAATCAGTTCAAGATATTTTCCCCTAGGTTAGAGGTTAGTTTATCAACCACTAGATAAAATAACTATTTTTAAAATCCCATGATCATACCATTTTATTTTTTATTTCTAGCAAGTTTCATGGTTATTTTATTATGGATGTTTTTATCCTGATCACACAATTAATGAATTAATGAGAATGAAAGATAGAACTAAAATAAATTAGCTTTTGCGTAAAAATTATCTAAGACATGTTTAATTACTTAAGTAAATACACTTAATATAAACAAGAATTTGATCAAGATAATAATTGGAAATTTATGTATAAAAGGATAAAATTCCTTAGTTAAAAATATTAAGTTGGTATATCCTTCCACTACTTTAGTTAAAATTGAACCATAGTTCAAAGTTCTTGACCAACCAATACTGGGGTGCTTTCAATTATCAGTGAATTCTAAATTGATTTTTTGGGTTGAATTAATTTAGTTCACATCAAGGGTTGACTACCAAAGAATGAATTGGTGTTGCTGAGATTAAACGGTTGATGAAATCCAATATAAGGATTTCAAGATTTGCTAATCTACTTAGGAGATCAAGGTACTGTGATTTAATGTAGTTGGAATTTGGCATTCCTACATAAAATATTCAAGTTGCTTGACCAACCAAAGTTGGGTTAATGTGAATGGGAATATGGATCCTGACCACTATAATGTCCAAGAAAGTTGATATTCTGAAGCCAATGGTGGGGGATATTGGGTTTTTATAAAATATTGGGAGATAGAGAAATATAATATTTATTTATTAAAGTACTAAAACTATTATAATCTTATTTTTATAAATAAAAATAAAATGAAATTGAACATATCTTTGTGATCCATACTTGAGAAGGAAAACCTTCTCATTGAAACAAATTTCCAAGAGTGGAAAAGGTTCCTACGTGTTATCCTTCATCATGAAAGTAAATTATATATGGTATAAGAACCTTTTCCAGTTCTTCCTGGTAATAAAGAAAGTGATGAAGAGCTATCTATTTATGAGAAACATTTGAATGATTCTACATATGTTCACTATTTCAAGATACTATTCATGTCCAATGAGATTTTGAAGCAACATGAGGATATGGATTCATATAGCATGATTTCTCACCATTGTGATCTCTATCAAGAGAAGGTGAGACAAGAGGGGTATAAGATCTCCAATGATTTATTTACAACTAATATTGGAGAGTATGTTCCATCTGGGCCTCATGTAGTCAAGCTTATCAGCTTCATTTAACTCTTGGACATCTTAGGGATTAAATTCCCAGATGAGTTTCATACAGATCTCATACTTTCATCACTGCCTAATACATTATCCAGTTTTATTATTAATTATAATATGAGAAATAATTAGAAGAGTATTTCGAAACTTCTTACTTTGATTCTCTAAGTGGATAAGGACATGGGGTGTGATAAACCCACAGTCCTTATGGTGAATAAGAAAATTAAGAACACAGAAAAGGGGCCCAATGCCTATAACCAGTTTGAAGCTCTTGAGAACCGTCCTTCCAAAAGAAGAAGATCCATAGACATGGAAAGGAAAAGGAGGCAGTATATTTCTCATATTGAAATCCAAACCACTGGGAGAGGAACTGCACCCATAAGATAGAGGAAGCTAAAGGTTCATTCATTATCAAGTGTAATATTTCAATATATACACATTTGGTATTAGATACATCATGTGGTGATCACATAAGTATCCAAATACAGGAACAAAGTATATTCTGAAATATTTCTAAAGGAGGGTTGGATCTAAGATCTACTAATGGTGCAAGTCCAGCTACTCTAGCCACTGGTGACTACCACCTTTCATTGACAAACAGAATGATTTTGGTTTTGGAATATTGTTATTATGTACATATGGTTACCAAGAACATAATTTCAACATCTTGTTTAGATTCAGATGAGTTTATTTTCAAATTTGGAAATAAAATTTGTTGCTTTTATAAGGAAAACATATGTTATAGTATGACACAGTTAAATAATGGTCTTTATGTATTAAATTAGAAAACAAAAGTTTTGGAAATTGATAACAAATCATGTTCACATGACTCCTACAACACCCAACTATGGAATCACCATCCTGCTCATGTAAACGAAAAGCATGTGACAAAGTTCTATCAAGATGGTTATTTAGACTCTTCTGAGCTAAAACCAATTAAAAGACGTGATGCCTGTTTATAAGGAAAAATGACCAAACAACCATTTAGTTGATATGGTGAAGGGCCAAAGAGATTCCTAGTATTTTTACACACTTATGTGTGTAGAAAATTTATAGTATAAGATAGATTTGGATATTATTACTTCATAACTTTTAATAATAACTTGAGTAGATGTGGATTTGTCTACTTGTTGAGGTATATGTTTGAGTCCTTTGAGAAATTCAAGGAATTCAATAATAATGTATAGAATCATCTTGGAAAGAAGATAAATCATCTTTGATCAGATCTAGATGGTAAATATCTTAACCAAGTGTTCATCAACTTTTTATGGGAGCTTTGGATTCTATATCAACTCACTCCACCTTACACACTATAGTGGAATGGTGTTAGTGAAAGGAGGAACTGTAACTTTTTATACATGTTAATGTTGATGATGAGTCATGTGGATCTTTAATTATCCTTTTGGGGATATTAATTACAAACTAAGGCATACACATTAAAATGAGTACCAAATAAAGTATAAAATGGAATTTATTTCGAGCTATAGAGTGGAATGAAACCCATCTTATCGCATACACGTGTATGGGGTAGTGAAGAATTTGTTAAGGAACTCTCTGGAAACAAACAAGAACCCAAAGGCACAAAGTGTACCTTTATAGGGTATCCCTAGGAAAAAAAGGGATACTACCTATACAACCCCACAAATAATTAAGTGGCTATCGCTATACAATATTTCTTTATTGAGAGGGAGCACATACTTTAAAAGGATAGTGGGATCAAGATTGAATTCGATGAAGTTTATGCTCAAGATACATAAGAGTTGGTATAGGAATAGATTCCAAAGTTCCCCATGGAATATGTAGTTCCTAAAACAAAAGTACTACATTGGAGTGTAATATAGTTAAGAGAACTATAGAGATATGGTTTTCTATTAAACAAAGATGGAGATTCATTATTGGTTGACAATAATGAACCACTCTTCTATAAGGTGGTAGTAGAGAGATCATAAGAAGAAAGATGGAAAGAATCCATGAATTATGAAATGTATTACATGTATCAGAACCATTTTTGGGTTCTGGATGATGCGATAGATGATGTAAATCCCATTGGATGAAAATGGGTATTCAAGAGAAAAGTGGACATGGAAGGTAAAATAAATACCTATAAAGTGAGGTTAATGGCTAAAGGGTTTAAACAATGTCAAGGAATTTACTATAATGAATCCTATTCACCAGTTTTCATGTTTAAATACCTAAAAATTATACTTGATATCACATATTAACATGACAATGAGATTTGGAAGATGGATGTCAAAACTGAATTCTTTAATGGGAACCTTCATAAAAATTTCTATACGACACAACCAGAAGGTTTTGTGACTCCATATGATTCCAAAATTATTTTCAAGTTTCATAGATCCATTTATGGATTGAAGAAATAATCCAGGTCATGGAACATTCAATTTGATGAATCCATAAAATAGTCTTGTTTCATTAATAATGAATGTGATCCATATGTTTACAAAAGGTTTAGTGGAAATGCAGTCATTATCCTAGTAGTGTATGTTGTTGACATATTACTTATTAGAAATGACATACCAGTCATACAGTCTATCAAAGGCTGGTTAAAAAAGTGTTTCTATATGAAGTAATTAGGTGAAGTAGCCTATATTCTAGGGATTAAGATCATTCATGATAGATCGAAGATTCTTATTGGACTAAGTCAAAGTACATGTGTTGACCATAAACTAAAGAGATTTAGTATGGAAAAATACAAGTGGGGATTGATTCCAGTGTCACATGGTTTAAATATTTCTAATAAAATGGGTCCTCATACACAAAAAGATAAAGAAAGAATAAACGAGATCCCATACGCTTTAGCAATAGGATCAATCATGTATTCTATGTTATGTACTGGACTTGATGTTTCTCATGTATTGAGCATGGGAGGCGAATATCAAGAATATCTAGAAGAAAAAAATTAGACTACTATTAAGGATATCCTTAAGTATCTAAGAAGAACTATGTATATATTCCTAGTGTATAAAGGAGATGAGGATCTATTCATCAGAGGTTATATTGATTCTTATTTTTAGACATATCAGAATGATCTGAAGTTTTAATTAGGATATGTTTTCTATCTCAACGGATGAGTTGTGAGATGGAAGGGTTCAAAGAATCCAGTTGTCCTTGATTCTATAATGGAGTCCAAGTATATAATGGCTTTTGATGCAACCAAGGAATCCATTTGGATTCATAACTTTTTTCCAAAATCTTGATGTGGTACCTAGTAGTAAATAACTTATTACATTGTATTGTAATAATCCTACAATGATGTATTTTTAAAAAGATATAAGGTCACACCAATAGATAAAGCACATAATCTAGATGTATCACCTCTTGAGGTATTTCTATCAGAGAGGTGAAGTTATGGTAATAGGATTACCCATAGAACATAACGTAGAAGACCCCTTGGTTAAAGGCCTATCATAGTAGAAGCATGAGTATCATGTGAGAGCTAGCATACTAAAGGTTATTAGCAGTTGGCTCTAGTGTAAGTGGGATTTAATTGGATTTGGTGACCTAGAACCAACTAATGTGTACTTTATGATAAATTTTATTCATAGATTTGAATAATAATAAACTCCTCATCACACCATGATTGTTCTTATGTGTAACATAGTATGTGATAATGTACTAAGGGTAGCTATCACACTAAAAGGTTATATCAATTCCTCGATATGATGAGAACCAGGAATTACTAAGACACTATTCTTGAATATATGCTCTATATCCATATGATATCATTTGAGGGGAGAAAATGATATAGACTATTAGGGGTGATACTTATAAGACTTTGAGGAAAATTCTCAAGGTTTACACCCTTGGTAATATCTAGTAGGTTATTATGAGAATGAGACCTGCCAATAGGAAATCCACATTTATATTTTTTATTGGATGTTCCTATTTGAAAATGTGTATATTGGTCCTTAGAATTTAATATTATTATTAATGAGTATTATGAGTCACATACATTTATGTATTGATGAAAACCATGATGATATATGTTCACAGTGAGGTATGATACATTGGGTCTGTCACGAGTAATATTACATTAATGAATAATGTGAGAATGGATTTATCCTTTCTATTTTTACAAAAGTTGATATATCAGTCACTTTGATGGAAATGATATAGCCTAAATAAATCCATGACCATGGAGTTCTATAGGAAAGTTATATTTATAAAAATTGAAAGAAAGAGACATCAAGCACATAGGTTGATGACACCGACATATAACTTGCTTGATTTAAAATATCATGATAAATGGATTATATTACACAGTAAGCATCTGTATGAGGTATCATGTCATTTCAGCATTAACTTATTTCTCTATGGGTGCCTTGGTGTGTTTCTAGATTCTAACCATAGACTTTAAGCTTCTTATCATAATTCTACTAAGAAATAGGCCTAGAGGGTCACACACTAAGTATATCCAGAATATTAGTTAAATAATATATTATTATTTAACAAGTTGAATAAATATTATTCATAGATGTGGTTTAATAATTATTCATTTATTCTTGATTTAATATATTCTGTCACCAGTTATTCAATAGAATATACTGTGAGTGTACTATTTAATAAATATTTATTTTTTATTTAGTGAATATAATATATATTTGTTTATTGTAGAATAATGCGGTGATATTTATTTAATAAATAAATACTCATTATTAAATGACTGAAAAATATGGAGTAATTTCATACCTAAGTTTTAGATCTGGTGAGAAATAATAAATATTGAATATTATTTAATTAAATAATATTTAATATAATTTTCAAGTTAAGAAAATGTCGATAAATAATAACATTAATATTATTATTTGATATGGGGTTTCATAGGGATTAAATAAATAATTAAGGTCTCTTGTGCTATTATTTTTATTTTAACCCTAGCAATATATAAACCCACATATATTATTTTCTCAATAATACAATTCATTTTTCTTGGTTGTGCATAACAGATTTGGATAATTCTCTCAGTCCCTAAAGATCTCCCTTATCCAACAATGCTCCCAAGAATAGAGAGTAATTTTCCTCCACCAGATCAAGGAGAATGATTTGGAAGAAGTTCTCGAAGTGATCAAAGGCAGAAGACATAAGCACAAGGATATACCATGTTAGCACCCAGATATTCCTTCGGCGACATCTTGAGATTCATGGAACATGTGCGGATCACCGCTAGAGTAAATCTACACTTGATTCCTACAACGCAACAATGGTAAACCGTTGATTTTTCAATACTCCATAATGAAGAAATAATTCAAAAAAAAGTAATTTTTAATTAATTAAATTAATTATAAATAATATGTGATGATCCTCCCTCTAGTTCTGGAATAATTTTTGTTGTCTGATTATTTAATTTAATTATGTTGATCATGATGTTAAATGTTGTATTAAATCTTGGATTAATCATTGATCATGGAAAAAAAGTTGGGAACTACCTATTGCATGCTTTTGCTACACCCAAAACCTAGAAAATATTGGATTTAGTGGTAGGAGTGGTGGATATGGAATATGTGTGATAGTTCTAACTTTCTATGAAAATCCCGACTACACAACATACACTCGGATGAACACATGTTGTGTAGTCCCATGGATATGGTGGTTAGGGTTTCTATGTACGAATAAGTATTACACACCATGTGTGACCCCAAATACCATATGACTTGATGTTGGCATCCTGACATGTACTCTAGGAGTACACGAGCATGGACATGTCCAAACACACTAACATGGCTTGACTACACATAATTCAAAATGTAATAGTACCTATGATAGGGGAAATCTAGGTACACAACTAGGTACATGTGTATGGCTCAAAGGACATGGGTACATCTAGGAGCACACATATTGAAACTAGGAGACTGAAACATGTTGTGTAGCACTCTTACACACCATGTAGTACTACATAACCAGCATGCTATGTGCTGGATAGGACATGTCTCTGAGGCCAGGTGTGTTCACATACCTTGTGGACCAACTTACATGCCATGTAATTCTTTATGAAAATTATTTCTCGTGTATCTCCTTTATTTTGATTTGTATTTTCCCTGTGAATAGATTATCCTAAGAGTTCTTCTATGTATAATGTGATGGTGACCTGTATAAACAACCTCAGATAATAAAGAGATTGTAAAGTTAACCCTAACCTTGTACCTTTCCTTAGTCGAGGGTACGTTAACCTCCTGTATAATAGTTAAATCATTGTTATTAAATTATAAAATAACTAAATACATAAGTTTGATATCATATATGATCCTCTAATATTTCTTTGTTAATAATATTTCAGTATTATAATTGTTTCAGGTGTTAACTAATTAATTTTCCTTCATATGTTTTGTTATGTGAGAAGAAGTAACCTAAAACTATACAGGTTACATAAGATCAGGAAGAATCTACACTAAAATAATTTGAATGGAAGTCTGGTACAATTTGAGGTTTTCTTATTATAGAAAAACCAAATCATCTATCATTGTAAGTAGTACAAGAAGCATTCAAACATAGTCAAGATATGCATATCATGAGTATGAGGATATTCCCTACATGTTTATACATACGTGTTGATACTAGTGGTTCATAGTATATTCCCTACATGTTTCTTGTAATTGAGGTACCACTAGTTATATATTGTCTTTCATGATTATGAGGATATTCCTTGCATGTTTGTACATATTTGAGTATGAGGATATTTTATCGATCCATCCCTATTTTTAGAATTATTTACATGGAAGCATGCGAGGAGGTTGGATTGAATAATTATGACAAATATTATGGATTTATGTTGGGTTTGAGTTGAGTTTTCGCCATTTTTTCAATGAATTTATTGAGTAAATACATTGAATTTAAGTAGGAATCAGTGAATTGTCACACTCAATATGAGATCAAGTATGATATGACCATAAAACCAAGGTTGTTGTTTCAAGATAAAACCATTAAATCTTAGGTTTGGTGATGAAAAACTTTGTATGAAAATAAACTATGTAATCATAAATAATAGTGACAACAATTAACATGAGATTGAGGAATATGGGATTCATTTAATAGAAACATGGATACAAGTTTCCTAGTATGTCTAGATAAAATGAAATACTTGAGTATAGGTATCAAATTATGATGATCATGTGTCGAAAAATCAATTGGTTACTGACAGGGTGAGAGACTCAGGAAACTATATGGTTCAAAAAATCACAACAATTCCATAAATCACACACATAATCCAATCTAAACTATTTCACTAAAATAAGACAAGTCCCAAAGGAAATAACTATTTCCCTATAACCAAGGAAAAATCATGTTTCCCTATCCAAGGTCTCATTCCCATGTTAATCCATTCCAATCTCAACCAGGAAAATTTTGTTTTATATTTTTCCACTATCACATGGAAGCTCTATTTTATGTTTTTTGGCCTTCCAAAAGTAATTATCTTTCTTGTTCATTTTCTATAAGGAGACTCTATTTCAAGTTCATATACAATTCTATCTAGATTCCTTGGTTAAGGTGAACCTCCCCTCTATAAGTGTCACCTTATAGCCCATTTAGTGGTCACTACCATGCCTAGGACGCCTATCCCCATGGTGTGTAACCTATATATTTTACTTATACTATCTAATCCACCCACCCCCATGGTGTTTAATATATATATTTTAAAACAAGTCTCACCAAATCATTTTAACAGGAATTCATTACAATCAACCCAACCTCACAATATGAAACTTAGAGTTTTTCTAGTTGTTCTCGCTACTCATCCACCTGATACTTATATTTCCAAGTTCCATGCTCACCCAAAAATCCACATATGGATCCACTATATAAAATTAAAACAAGAATTTTATTTTACTAAGAACCAAGGAACCCATACAAATCCACATTGAAATCCATGTTTCAAAACAATAGTTGAAGTCCTCAATTTTTTATCAAAATTCTGAGTTTTCCAAAAAAATCTCATTTTTCACAAAATAATTTTTCTTAAATCAATCAATGGTAATTTAAAGCATAAAAATCAATCACATGAACTATGGAATTAGACAATTTAAGGGTGATTTCAAATCCACCTACAAACTTATGCAATATCTTAATTATTCCTCAATTTTTACTATAAATATGTCACACCTAAACTTCAAGTCTCTCAATTCCCTATCATGAGAAACCAAAATTTTTAAATAAATGAACTAAATTTGTAGCACTCACAAGATCCTTGCTAATATTCTAGGTTAAAGTAATGATAAAAGAGGAATTCACTATTCCAAATATAAGGATTGTAAAGATCTGAAGATCAACCAACATTCCAACACTAGAAATCATCCAAAATAGGGAGAGAAATCACCCAAATTTATCCTTGGGTTTCTTAGGGTTGAGGGAGTTCACATGGAATGAAATAGGTATTGATATCGGTTATAAATCAATGTATTGTAGTATAAAATTTTAAATAATCATTGAATTTTGGCTTTATCTTGAGGAGATATTATTTTATGGTGATACTCTTATTTAGAAAAGATACATGAGGAAAATAATTGGTCAAGTATGGGAAAATTGGATATTCTTTTTTTATGTCTGTTATTAAAGAAGATTAAAAATTCAAATATGGGAAAATTTAATTAAAAAGTTCAGGAATATGTTTTTATGGAATACTTATCTTATTGAATAGGCTACATGTGTTTTAGTAAAAGGCTACATTAGTTGAGGGATTTCAATGACATGAATTTAATTTAAAATAAACACAATTTGAAGGAAATGGGTAAAGATGGTTTAAATAATTAAAGGGTGATTACAAGAAGAACTCTGATGAAGTCATTAAAAATGAATATGATCATGAACCCAACCAGGTAAATACTTACTATGAAATAGATATATATTATAATAATTGAACTCAATATTAATCCAATTTTTTAAGTAAATCGATCAACAAACTCTTTAATTTATTTGTTCTCATCAATATATTGTAATGTTCATAAATTTAGATGTGCGTCAATATAGTTTTCATGAAAAAATTCTAATGAATCTATATAATTTACAATTCAATAAATTTTATTTTTTTAATTTATTTAAATAGAAATATTATAAATGAGTATTAAAGAAAAATATATGTTTCCTCTCATGTTCTAGCATCATATTCTTCCCCAAAGTGTGTAGAAATTCATAGCATACTTGTTTTTTTATATCTTTATGATGCTTCCTAAAAAAACATTTTCAATCATACAAGATAGAGTATTGATGCAAACCATCGTAATTTTCATTCAAAAAACTCAAATTTGATTAATAAATTAAACTTGTTACTCTTCCAATTAGAAATAATTTCTTGATGATGTGATATTGGACACTCATTCATGATAGATATGTCTACTAAATCCATTCCAACTCTAGCAACCAGACACTATACAAATCATGCTTATATGATCTCCACAGCTCACCTAATTCCATGAGTTGTGCAATCCTTACAGCCTTATCATCAAGAAAATTATAACGAAGTTGGTACCAAAATATTAATTCATATAAATACAGTAATAATATAATATTAAATCTAATTAATTTTCTTACCCATTTTTACACCCAAGCATTATCTTTTACTTTATTTTGAAGGTGTTTATAGGATAGTGGTTTGATGGGAATGATTTCAGGGTATTTGGTAATAATCACCATAAAAATCCTACATTTTTTCCATGTTTTACCAATCATTTTATTATCCTCTTTGTACTCAACCATCAGTTGTGTGTGGTGGTTCCACACCTCACGCATGTGTGTGCGCCCATGCTGCCTAGTGGAAGATCTATCTATGGAAGAAAAAAAATATTATATCAATACATATGATAATTAAAATAAATTATAGTCAAAAAAATACTTAGGTTCTATAAATATACCTGATCTAGGTTGATTGGTGGGTATTTCTGGATCCCTGGGCTCTGAAAGATCATTGACCTATACAGTAGCAGTGAGGTCCAATGTATTCTCATGAGGCTCGGAATGTATTGGGGTAGAGGTTGAACGAGCATGAACATAGAATTTTGGGGAGAATTAAATCAAAGGAAAATAAACTAGAATAGACATTTGTGAAAAATTTTAATATATATAGAGAGTAGGATCCATCATCGGATAAGGGAAAGAAAGATAAGGAGGGTCAAATGTAAATAGTGGTGAAATCATAGGTGGCCTAAATGTCCTGGGTGCCTCTAACAACATTAGAAGATAAGAAAGTGTGATATGTGGTATATCTAATGATGGTATGGGGTGTCATAGGGTACGAAGAGTGGTGAGAGTGTCTCTAGTACCACCCCCCCCCCCCACATCATCTGGCTGAGCACCGCTACCACTAGGTTTATCAAAGAATAATTATCTCTTGGGTGGTGTAACATGATTAAAAGTTAAAAACCAAATTAATCACATGACATTATATGTTATTTATAGATATATTTTAAATAAAATACTCACAATAGGCACTATAGGATGATTTTCCATCTCTCTCATGTGGAAATTATTGTCTAACATCCTCTTCCTTTGAACCTCTTCAATGTTTTTCATTTTTTGCATTTGAAAACAAATATGAATTTAATTATAAATTCAAAAATAATATATAATCCAAACAAGAAAGAATATGTGACATGACTTAATTAAGGAATATTAATTGTCAAACCAAATAAAGGATATGTAGTGACATGAAAAAACATATTATATTTAGTGGGAAGAATATCAAAACAAAAAATATGTGTAATAAAAAATCAGTATGTTCATATTAGAATTTTTATCATGGGTGTGATATAGTTTCCTTCTTCTATTTTCAATTAGATCTAATTTAGCTTTGGTTAGGTCATTTGGTTCATTTTGGTCAATTGATTAGGTCATTTGTCCATTTTTTGGGTTAGGTAATTTGGTTCATATTTTGGGTTAAGTCGTTTTTCCATTTTTTTAGTTAGGTCATTCTTTTAATTGGTTTTTATTTTTATTCTAATTAGTTTAATATGTTTCAGTTCAATTTATCGTTTTTTTTTAATTGAATTGTTTCAATTTTTTTGATTTGTTAGGTTCTAATATAGTTCAATTCAATATTAGAACAAGCAACTCAACAAAAACTACAACCAATATATATTGAAAATTCACATGAAGGTCAAGTTGGATACAAAATATTTGTAATCAATAGTAAATAAATTTAAATAGTACCATTCTGAATAGCCTAAGTTAAGCTAAACCAAGAGAACTGAGAAATCATATGGATGATTCTATATATTTCCCACCACAACTTCAGGTTCACAGTCAACTTTGAAAATTGAACTATTGGAGTCATCATAAGTAATAAATTGATTGGGAAAATGGGGGAAGTGATGGTGTCCATTTCATCCCCACCATCATCAAAAATATATCTTAGGATTACTTCAATAATGACACCAAATTCATGTCATGGATGATATTTCACATAAAAACTTATTTCTCTAATGATGTCAATATATATGGATCATCGGTAGTAAGAGTGTGAGTCATGTCAATAACTTGAAATCCACAATCATCAATAAATGTGTCATGTCTTTTCATTAAATCAAACCACTTGAATTTTATCATAGTGACTCAACCATGAGATTAATAATCAAATATTGGTATTTTCTCAATGAATCCATAGTAAGATACATTTTCAAAATAAATGTCTAATATCTGATGCACTGGCATAATAGTCTATTGTGGTTACTATAACAGCATCATGTTGTGTTCTCAAGTTCATTGCTCATTTAGTGATAACAAATTTTTATCCATAGATCACAATTTATTTTCATTCAAAAACCACGGAATTGGGACCAAAATCCAAAACTATTATTTCATCATAGACAAAGTCAGTATAAAAACTTAATACCTGAAAGATAAATTAATATTAAAATTAACTAAACATTAATTTTATTATTTTATTATAGTAATACTTCTTCCTTCAATGTTAACCAAGCAGAAAACTATTTTCTATAAAAAGTCTCTATCCTTCTCAAAGATAAAGAATGGTGATTTTTATTTATAATTTCTTTATGTTTCCTATCGAAAAAAATAGAAACATTTTAACACATGTGTACAATTACATGGGATGAGATAACATATACATGTTCAATTTACTTACTTTATGTAATCATCAAATAAATCACAATTAAAAAAAATTGTGTGATGTGTCATATCCTGCTCTTTGAGGCTTAATGTTGTCAATGTACATGATCTAAGAATTCCCTCTGTTTGGGGATGTGATGGAAAACTGGGTTCAATTTTCTCATACTCCACTTATTTATTTATCATTGGTTTGTTTCGTCTCTTAGTCACATCAAAAAAAAATATTGAACAAAAATCTATACATTCTTGATCCAAGAAACCTTTTTATGATAGAACCTTAAGGATGATTCATGTTACAGAAATAATATTTCAATGTGTACATATTTCTTTCAGTTGGATACATCCAATGAAAAGAAAAAGGTCCTCTAAGAAGTATTTCAGTTGGAAAATGGACATTGAGATGCAACATGCATGTGAAAAATAATGAAGGAAACATTTTCTATAACACACACAAAATTAATGGTGCATCTTCCGATATTTTTTTCAAGAAATAATTACCTTATTAGCAAAAAGATGTCTATAAAAATGGAATAACTAGATAACTGCCACTCTTACATTATTAGATATTAGATAGTGGATTTATATTGGAATCAACTCATATAGAAGGATGTGATAATCATTATTCTTAAAATATTTTAGCTTCAACACTCTTTTGTTGACCCATTCTGATATCTTGTTTGAATAGCCATCAGGAACTTTTATAGTCTCTAGAACTTCTAGAAATTTGTTTTTTCTGCAAGTGAAAACACATAAGAAGCACATGGAACTTTCTATTTACTTTCACCAATACACACAAGATGTAATTCTGGTCTGATACCCCAATCCACCAAGTCACGCCGAGATCATAAATCATTTTTTTCTTTCCCTTTACATTTATAAAAACTGAAAGAAACATTTCACATATATTTTTTTCAATGTGCATTACGTCTAAGAAATGACGTAACAAATTGGTTGACCAATAAGGTAACTCAAATAAGATGATTTTCTTCTTCCAATTGTAATTGGATTTGGTGGAAATATTTTTCCTCTTTCTAGATTTCATCTAGCCCTTACCAAATAAAAAACTGACATCTTGCAATTCATTAAGAACATTAGTTCCAAACATACACTGATGTGGATTTTCAGTCTCCATGGTATTTTCAAACCTTCGATGATTATTCTTATATGGATGATCCATTAGAAAGAACCATATATGTCCCATAAACTGAAACTAGGGTGGTATTTAAGTCTTATAGATTGTTTATTATTCATACAAATAGGACATGAAAGTGTTTCCTTCATGCTTCATCCATACATCATTGTATAAGTAGGAAAATAATTTATTGTCCACATAAACACAGAAGGCATCTAAAATATGTCTTTTGAATAATCATCGTATATGCACACACCCACATTCCAAAGATGCTTCAACTCTATTATTAAAGGTTACATGTATACATCTATATCATTGTTGGGATTAGAAGGTCCAAATATGAATATGCTCATGAAAGTGAAAGGTTTTTTCATATGCATCCATGGAGGAAGGTTATAAATGTGTATGAAAATTGAACAAGTGTTGTGAAAAGTAAGCATCCACCCAAATGAATTAAAATTGTCACCCAACCTTTCATTATGTATGTCAGCTACAAAATCGGGATATCAAGAATCAAATACCTTCCATGCTAATTCATTTGTAGGATGAATGAACTCATCATTATCCTTCTTTCTCTCAGTATCATTTCATCACATATTTATTGATATTTCATCATACATGAAAATATTTTGGAGCCTAGGAATCAATGGAAAGTGCCACATTACTTTCTATGGCATGTGAAATGGTGTTCCATCATTATCTGGCTTCCATCAAGATGTGCCACATTTTATATAATCATTTCGTTTAGAAGTTTCCTCCCAGAATAAGATTTAATCTTTCAGGAAATCATGAATTTTATTTTTATAAAATCAAAGTTTGTTAACTAACTTCCATGCCATATAATGGTTCGAGGGAATATATGAATAATCTAGAATTAATTCCTTCAAAAAGGTAAGAATATAATTGATTGAAGTATTAGAAATCTCATACATGGTTTTCCCATGAAATGGTTGGAGTAAAAATTCCAACTTTTTAATTTTAGCACATTGTCGATATATTGGAGTCGTGGAAGCATTATTCAATTTTTTCACCCAATCAACATCATCATTTTCATTGCATGCATCATGTGTGCTCATATCGAAGTCTTTTTAGGTTAGTATACTATCATTCTCATTATGACAAATAAACAAAAAATAATCCTCTAATAAATTCTCCAATCAAGTCCTCGCATTCAGATCATGAACATTCTGAGATTTTCATTTCTCCCCATTATGATACAGACATATTAGTTTGTTTGAAAACCATATTTGGTTATATGGTAGTTAACTTCTTTAGGACTTAACCAATGCATTCCAACATAATTATAACATGGGCAGTGTATAAGAACTCTATATAAATCATTGTTAAATGCAAAATCTAAAAATCTCTCCAACTTTTTTTGAAAACCGCTTGAGATCTGATCTGTTTCATACATCCAACTTCCATCCATTCTTTAAAAAATATATTTCATGTCATAAAAGAAAAGGAATAAAATTGAAGCTAAATCTAAATTAAGGAAATAAAAATTGTCCACTTTATATAAAACCATAACCGACACACTAGTCTATATGAGAATTATAATATAAAAGACAACAAAATACTATATTTATAACAAAATAATATATATATATATATATATAATCATGATATTGAATTCCATTATATCTATGGTTTTCATGAAATTATTTTTCAAACATAAGTTTTTATTATAGGATAATTGAGCCTCTTTTAAACTATTAGTGATCTCCATCAAGAGTCATCAAACAATCACTAACTAGCCAAAATCTTTGACAAAAAAAAGACTAACTAGTAATAATAATTTAATTGATTTGAAAACGACAACTCAATTATATATTGTCACATGAAATTAGTGTAGTTTGACTCACTCGTGCATTGTTGGTCAACTTGTCAATTTATTACTCAAGCGTAAAACATTTTTATTGTTTGAAAGATTGATTTTATCACACAATACTTGTCAGTAAAAAATTTAAAATAAAAAATAATGAGTGAAAAAACATCCCAAGAGAGTCAAATTAGGTTCCACATATCAAAAACACAAGGTTGGTGATTATAATGAGAAAATCATCACTAAAGAAGTCCCCTATATGGATTGAGCTAAGAAAATAATCCACCGACAAACTAAAATTAAATAGATAGCAGTAGTTCATGAATAAAATAAGATAAATAAAGAGAGTGAATAAGCATAAAATTAAGAAACGCTCCTTTAAAAGAAGTATGTACAACCCTTATTTCAATAGGTCGCAAGTAGCAAAACTTCTCCAAAATTAGAGTAGATGTCACTAGAAAATTATACCCATTCCATAAACTTAGACCACCCCACAGAGTGAGAGAACCTTAGAAAAATAGACAAATCCACCCACCCCAACATCATTCATACATTAACCATGCCAATCCACTTCCACCACAACAAACACATCATCATTCAAATTCTAAAAATAGTTACATATATCCAAGAAAACTCTAATAATAGTAAGGATAACTAGAACAAAAACATAGAATAAAAACTCAATTACTACAATCCATGAGTACCAATAATAACCCTTGTTTAATGAATCTAGAATAATACTTCCATAAAAAATCTAGATTAGTGTTTTATACCTAGAAAAAAATGAAAATGATTCTTGGAAGAAGATATGATGAATTTCTAAATCACAAATTTGATGTTGAAGAATAACTGAATGGAAACAAAAATCGAGGATAGATCCTCGTGGTTAGGGGAGAAAATAGAAGGTGCTTGTAGGGTTCAATCTGGACAGGAGTCGGATCTGAGGAGGGGAGACCACAGGGATGGGATTTTTGTGGAATGTTATACCAACGGTTTTAAAAAGACCATTGGTATAGCTTATCAATACCAATGGTTAACTAAAATAATTAGTATATCTTTAATTTTTGTGGTCTATACCAATGGTTATATATAACCGTTGGTATAGCCTTACACGCAGACTACTCTATACCAACAGTTTGCTAAAATCATCGGTATAGCCTTCACTAAAACATCTTATACCAATAGTTTTTGTAAACAATTGGTATAGAGGGACCTATACCGATGGTTTTGACAATCCATTGGTGTAGGTCCCTTTTCCACTAGTGAAATCCTATCTTGACTTATTTAATTAATATCATATAACTTATGATGCACAGAACGTATGTTGCCTTGTTGAAAGAATATGTTGTCATTTTTTTCATTCATACATCAAAGTACATGATTCGTGATATAAATTAATAATAATATCAAGTTTAATGACCAATACACGCATTCATAGATAGGAATATCCAATGACACATAAAACATGTGGAATTCCTATTGGTGGGCATGTCCTGGTGACCACCCTTCTCGATGATCACCAAGTATGAACTTCATGAGAAGAAGTCTCAATGTCATATGAGCCTCCAACACTTAATAGTCAAACATCATTTGTGTCTCACTAGAAAAATGTATTTAAACTATAGGACATGTGTTTAAGAATATAGTTATAGTATTTTTAGGTTCTCATTATAGTTGGGAATTGTTATAACACTTTGATGTGAACACTGTCACATTAAAATTATGTAGAAGAAAAATTATAATGTGATAAGTTATTTATTAATATTTTGGTAATTGAAAGTATAAATTCAGTTGGTTTTAGGGAACCAACTCTAACATAACCAACTATTGAAGTTGTTCACCAAATGAATCTAGATACTTATTAGAAGCATAAATGAATTCACTTAAGGTTTTAAAATCATTGTTCAAATTCATGATGGCTAAAGGAACTTTATTCTCTTCCCATATGCTCAATATGATTGGTTATGTCAATGACCTGGAGAGACCAAAGATTTTCTTTAAGGCTTTTTCTAGTTATGGAATTCATTTTGGAATTATTATTGGAAAGATTCTGAAAATATAGATGTGTTCAATATAAAGTTAACCCAATTTCTTAAAAGTGTTGAGGATAGCTAGACTAGGCATATGATATCTAGGATCTGGTGTTGTATTGACAGTAGAAATCAGTAAAAATTCAAATTAGAAGAAGAAAAAGTTTATTGGAAAGTCAAATAATGCTTCTTCAAGTAGTTATTCAAAGTTATTGAAACCTAAAGGAGGTTTTAGAGAGGAGTGGAAATGTTTCCATATGATGGAATTGTCTTGAATACCTAAAGGGGTTCGAGAAACTCCATGGAGAGTCTATGTTAGGTTTCAGTGCCATAAATTCAATTCTTTGGTTTTGAAGGGTAAATGATACCAAATGTATACTTTATAAATGTTGTAAATATAGAGGAGTTCAAAATCAAGGTATGAATTGATGGATCTTGTAGTTTGCATTCAAATTTAGCATAAAAGGTTTTTATTGTGAATATTTGGAATTCAAAAGAGTATTTCAAGCTCACGTGGATTTAAATTAAGGATATATATTTTCATCTTATTTCTCTAATTTGATAAGTAAAATTTTTTGTTAACAGAGATTAATTATGAACAACATGAGATTACGGTTTTATTACATATTGTTTATGATTCATCAGATCTTATAACATGGTTTGAAAATTTTATAAGGATAAAAAGAGAATATATTGGATAAATATTTTATCCAAGTTATTTGTTAAAATATGAGGAATCGAGATTCCACCACCCATTAGTGACATATTTTAATGAATAAACTCTTCTTTTCAAAATAATGCTTTAAAAACATAGAATACCAAATAAGATATGGTTGGTAATAATTTATTTATTGAAATTTTCCCATTAAAAGGAAATAAGTATTATTTCCTAAACACAAGTGAGTTTGTGTATCTTAGCATGATAATTTGGAGAAAATATAGTTCCTAAGAGGTAAGGGGAAGCATATTTGGGCTTATATGATTTCAAAGGTTAAAAAATAAAATATTATACCAGTCAAAATTCAAAGTGAATATCACTTAATATCTTAAAATGGTTTAAGGTGTGTTGTTAAAGAAATAATGTAAAGAGTTATATGTAGCTACCAAAATGATCTTAAAGGAAAATTTTGATTAGAATGGTTTCATGATGATGATGATGATGAACTTAGAAAGAGTTATAAGTAGACAAAGAAAGTTATAAATATCGCAACATTGAATATTGTGAAGTAAAGAATTTTAAATACTTGTTCAATGAGTTGGAAGCTAGGAATATGATTCCTAAATCTCACTATTATTCAAATTGGATTTCCTTACAGATTTTACTCATAAAAGTGTTTAGTGGGAGGATTTTATCATAAAATTGTTTAGTGGGAAGTTCCAGAGCTAGTTGTTCATTGTTGCAGAGCTTTATGGATTTGGATGTTTGAGAGGGCATGGCATTTGTCATCTGATTGGGTTTGTGCTTTGACACAGGACACTTGCTTTCCGTTCAGCCTTGCACTGGTAGAGAGCTTTGTCACGTTCAATTGCTGGGGAGGGGTAGCTCCGTGTTTTCAATTTGATTTGTCTCACTAAACCTTTGGGTCGTGATTTTTTTAAGTTGATGATGTATGTTAGGGTTTCCCCCCCTTCTTCCCTCAAAAAGGGGGTTTGATTTAAATAAAAAAAATTGAAGGCCTTCGAGCTGTTGGATGGATTAGATGGGAACTTATGCATGGTTTTGTTAGTATTCTAAAAGGATTTTAAGAATATAAAATGTATCGTGTTATACAAAAGGTGGACTCTATTTTATCATTCTTTCAAGGTGGATACATATATTGTGTGAAGTTTAATGAGAATTGATCACTCAAAGTAAAACTTTGAGTTATCCATAATTGATGCTCGTAATGGAGTATTATAAGTTGTGAAAAAATGTTAAGGTTAGTGTAAGTCAAATATCGTATCGGGGCATGAAATATACTCATGAGACACACAATGAGTTTTATGTGTTGGATGGCCCGTGGAGTATAACGAATTGAGTGTCATGCGCTATGTCTTTGGTATAATGGGGATGCATGTTTCATATTTTGATTTCCCCATTATCTGAGGTTATACAAGATATCTTGCATGAGAACATTCATACTTTGATACATTTCTTATGCCAGCCTTGAGGTTGATCTAATCAGGGGTTGGTTAGCTATGTTGTGAATCGTGTCATTGGTTGAGTTTAATCAAGATGAGATTTTTCCTCTCATATGATGAATATGGCATCTGGGTCCTCAATTGAGATAAACTGAGGGAGTGCATGGGAATACATAGATAAGTGACATGTGATGTGCTTATCTATCGGATGAGAGGTATGTGATGTACTCATCCTTCAGGGTGAATGACATGTGATGTGTTCAACCATTTGGTTAGTCCATACTCAGAGAATCGAGAACATATGGGTAGTTATACCGGATTGACATACTTTATGTCTTGTGGTTACTCGATGTCTTGGACAAAGGGATCGTATGAAAATTCATGTTAGTATATGATATAGCTAGTGGACATAGGTATCAAGGTATATGTTTTTGGTAGAGATTGTGTCAGATCTTTTTGTAGCTTGAGTAGCACTGGTATTTTTCCAAAGGCCATTTTTTGCTTACAATAATGAATTCAAGAATTCATATTTTTTGTCAACGCTACAAAGGCTCATGGGGTCACACTTTGTGGTTGACTGGATGCAGATTGAGTTTTACAAAACTTAGAGAGTTGTTCTAAAAGTGTTTCAAAGTTTATCCAAAAGGGGTTTTGGGTAGATATTCATAAGATATTACATATGATGTGGTATAAGGTGAAGTTGATGACGGTTTTCCAAGTGTTTTGAAAGATATCCAAAACAAGTTTTGAATATAATTTCACAAGTTATTTTATATGATATAATATAAGGTAAAATGGCAGAAAGTCCATGCAACTTTAGTATAAGTGGGAGATTGATGGAGATATGCCCTAAAACCAATGTAATTCATGTGATATTTCTGGATATATTGTATTGTACGATATAAGAATGTCCTAGGGTACGGCATGCATGAATCCAAGGAATATTGTATGCCTAGGGTTAGGGGATATCATAAGGCATGATATAGATATATCATGCCTCTGCCTTGAGCAATCATATTATACGATATGGTTATATCGTAAGGTCATGATGAATCGTGATGTACGATTCACATGGAAGTCATGCGATTCATTTTAACCTTCAAGTAATCTTCCAAATTAGTTATCATTGATTATAACGTTTCATATGGTGAGATTTATGGGAAGAATCTATAATACATTAAGTATTAAATGCATTATGACCAAACGTTTATAAAGCATTTGTAAAAAGTTGGCATTACTCGAACGTTATGAAACATTCGACTAAATGTCATGAAGGTTCAAGAATGTCTTGAGGCCTACATAAATAGGTAGAAACCATTGAGATGATGTTCATTGCTCCTACTAATTCTCCCTGAAAGCTCTCTTACTCCTTCCTTTGCTACATGAGGTACTAGCATACCATGGAGATAAGAAGAATCTCACCCCAAACATTAGGTGATCCAGATCAACCATTGGATACATCATGGAGGAATGATTCGTTTGGTTGTGTCTCGAGGACCTTCATCAAATAGTGTGATTGAAGATAGGAGTTGCGACCAATCTTCAATGTTGGGTACACATATGTTCTTCGTTTTATATAACATATGGTTTCAGTTTATAACATGGAAATCTTGGGTTTGGGGTTTATTATTGTCTTACATCGATAGAATAAGTGTTATTCAATCCTAAGAAACTCATCAATGCCTAACATGAGAACTTTCACATGTTGATACATTTCTTACCCTCAGCGTTGAGGTTGAGCTAATCAAGAGGTAGTTGGGTATGTTATTGATCATGTTGTCAGTTGAGTTTAATCAACATGAGATGTGTCCTCTCGTATGACGAGTATGGCATCTGGGCTCTTGATTAAGATTAACTGAAGGAGTGCACAGTCGTGCCAAGATAAATGGCATGTGATGTGTTTATCTATTGGATGAGAGGCATGTGATGTGCCCATCCATCAAGGTGAATGACATGCGATGTGTCCATTTGTCTAGTCAGTCTATACTGAAAGAATCGAGAATGTATGAGTGGTTATATGGGATTGACATCTTTCATGTCTCGTGGTTACTCAATACCTTGAACAAAGGGATCATGTGAAAATGCATGATTGTATATGATACAACTAGTGGACATGGGTATCGAGATACATGTGTTTGATGGAGATCGCGTCAGATCCCTTTGTAACTTGAGTAGCACTGCTGTTTTGCTAAAGGTTGGTCTTTTCTTACATTCATGGATTCAGGAATTCATATTTGTTTTCAACACTACAAAGGTATATGGGGTCACACATTGTGGTTAACTGAATGCGGATTAAGTTTTACAAAACTTAAAGAGCTACTCAGTGTTTTAGAGTTTATCCAAAAACATGTTTTGGATGGATATTTAAAAAAGCATTACATATGATGTGGTGCATGGTAAAAATGATGGTAGATTTCCGAAAGTGTTTAGGAAAAAATCCGAAAGAAGTTTTGGATATGGTTTCACAATTTATTGTATATGATACAATATAGAGTGAAATGACACAAAGTCTATGTAGCTTTAGTGCAAGTGGGAGATTTAAAGAGATATGCCATGAAGCTTAATGTGTATATGATACATGTTAGCCTATATCGTATTATACAATATGGACATGTTGTAGGGTACGATGTGTATGAATCCAAGGCATATTGTATGTCTTAGTGTGGGTATATCACAAGGCTTGATATAGATATATCATTCCACTGCCTAAGCCTATTATATTGTACGATATGATTGTATCATAAGATCATATCATAAACGTTATGATATGATAAATCACATTATATGATTCATATGATTGTCTACAATTGGTTATGACATAAGAGCATTAAGTGTTAACGTTTGATTTCTCTTACATATAAGTTATCATTAATCATATATGTTTCATGTGATGAAGCATGTGGAGGGATTTAATTAAATTCATTTATATGACAAATGCATGCATCAACTCAGAGGTTGCGAAGTGCTTGTAACTATTTCATTATTTGAAGGTTATGTAACATTCAAGTAAATACATGGAGGCTTGAGGAGTGTCCTCAATACCAACATAAAGAAACGAAAGGTCGTGAAAATGGTATCCAAGCTCAATGTCGATCCATTCTCCCTATTGAAACACTTTTCTTCTTCTTCTTTTGATTCTTAACATGTCGTGGTTGTAAGGAGAATCTCACTCAAGCGTTTGGTGATTCGTTAGCTCATAAATACACTTACAAGGAACTCTTTTGTTACTTCTCAATGATCATCATGAAACAATATGATTGAAGACAAAAGTTGCAACCATCATCAATGAAAAGTACATGTACTTCATTTTATAGTATGTATGGTTTCGATTTCAATGCATGGATATTTTGAATTGTGGCTTCTTATTATCTTTTGTTTCTTGAATAGTTAGTTTGATCCTAAGAAACCCAACAATAACATACCATATTTATTATATATTTATCCATGAAACATTATTTATGTTTATAAAATTAAATCTTTATACACATAACATAATATTTATATATAAAATATGATTTATTAATTACATTCATACAACAAACAAACCTTAAACTCAATTAAAAAGAATCAATTTAATGGATCACATGTTTAGCTCTATTAAAAACGATATTTTCATTAAAACTATTTAAAACAGGATAATCTTGAATGGTTTTTTAAAGTCTTTTTCACAAGCACGCATCCATAACATTACCATACAATACTTTGCCAAAAGGACACTCCATATATTATCACATCCATAACATTACTATAAAATACTTTGACAAAAGGACACCATATATTATGTTTTATCGACTAAGACAGAATCATTTTGATTCAATAGTCTCCATAATACCAACTTTAAATTGATAGCCTTTGGATTCTACAATGAGAACCATATAACAAGCAAGAAAACATACAAATAGATATATCATTTTGAATATGTTTTGCAAGTAGATCTAAGACAAAATGAAAAAAGTCTGATTGTCGTATAAAAAAAGTATGGACTTAAAAGCAAACATTGATGCGGTCATATCAAGCCATAGAAATCCATATCATGACCTACTAAAGTTCTAACTCTTAAATGTGTCTGATATCATTTTTATTTCAAGATCTTTAAATAAAACCTCTTTAGGAACTTCATTATACGTCACCCGCATCCCCTTTCCAAATGACATTATGTATCTTTACATAACATAAAATATATGCACATAACATAATACTTACCACCACAAAACATAATAGTGGTCATAATCCGATAAATTTATGATGTATTAATTCACGAAATATTATATATGGTCATAGAATAAAATATTTTTACACATTATTATTTATATCTAAAATATAATTTATTTATTACATTTATATCAATAAAATATTTTAAAAATGCATAAAGCATACCTCCATAAAAATTCCAATATAGAATAAAAGCATCATACATAATATATAAAACAAGACAATTTAAAAACCAACGGATACCCGTACCTGGTCATGTTCCCAGTAAATCCATGGGGGAAAACATCAGATCCTCAGGCCATGGCAGTGGTTTTCTAGGGTTTCAGTACTCGGAAGGGATGATGACGTCATCGATTTTAAGGACCATCTTCACCACCTGGGTGGCCAGCAAGAGCTGCTGCTGCTTCCCTACCAGGGTCTCGAACACGTTCTGCTCCCTCATGTCATTCGTTCCCACGTCATTGCAATCTATCCCACAATACGGATTGCTCTCCTGCCAAATTTATAATCAAATACATAAAAACATGACATCAATTTCATTTTTCAAATTTAAACTTCTTAATTGAAATTAATTTGTTTTGACAGTTCTAAAAAAATGGTACCTTTATCTGCTGCGACTTTACAGCATAGAGCGTTTCGATGGGTTGGAGGCCGCTATTCTCTGCAAGTGCCATCGGGATAGCATCCAACGCATCCGCGAACGCCCTGATGGCATACTGCTCGACTCCAGGATATCTGTCAGCAGCAGCCTCTACAGCTACGGAGCAGGAGATCTCCGCTGAACCGCCGCCATAGACGATTGAGTTGTTACGGATCAGATTCCGAGCCACGCACAGAGCATCGTGCATGCTGCGTTTGGTCTCCTCAATTATCATTTTGTTACCTCCACGAATAAATATGGTCACGGCTCGTGAATTTGCACAGTGCTCGACATACAGCATTCGTTCCTTTGTTGTGCCAAATGATTTCTCACGAACTCTACCGGCCTGAATAAACAGAACAAACAAACTCAGTATCTGCTGCTCATACTAATCAGATTCGGGTTTTGAGATACTCTTAGGCTACCACCCTACAAAAACCCAATTAATCACTACCCTAACTCTACTTAATCATGTCAGGTGCCCGGTTAATGGGTACCCATTGCGATCCCCAGGTGCCATCATTCCCTGATGTTGTATTAAAAATTTAAGTATTTCTTCAAGGGAGTGAATGTTAAACATAATTTACAACATAAACACACTTGCAATAAGCCAAACGAAACTTTCACCTTCAAATGTATTATGGGCCCGATTCATATCACTTATTCAAAATTGCTTACAACACTCATCACTTGTGATAATAAGAGCTTCTGTGCAAGTGTTTCCAGATTGCTTATTAAAGTCTTTTGATGCCACATGTTTAAGTGCTTGTTTTTTGCCTACGAATTTAATGCCTAGCAATTCTAATAATAATCCCACATGAACATACATGGCATAACAAGCAAATTTTGTGACAAAGTTACAAATGGATGTTGCATGAGCCAAAACAACATTTGGCATGAGGTTTTAGAAATATAACACATCAGTTTGCCTTTGAGAATACGTAATATAGACTTATTTTGATTGCATGCTCATGTCTTTTGTTGAACTTAATTTTCATGTCATAATGCATTTTTTTATTTTACATTTCATTTTGCATAATCCTAATTTATCATTTTTATATATCATATTGCACCATAAATGAAATTCCCACACACAGCGCCGTGCACCGTAGCACCAAGGGCCCTCGTCGTCATTTTTGTGTCATGCGTCGTAAACAATTATGATTTCACTCCTTTCCATTCCCTAAAAAAGGTGAGAACAAAAAGATCAGAAAGATGCAAACCAAAGAAAAAACAATAATACCTTCCCAAGCTTTTCTGGTGACAACTCTTGGAATCTTGGCACAATTCTCCCCCCTATGAAGAGATCAGCAGCATGAAATAAAACTGAAATTTTTGAACTGCGATTCATAATGCAGCACAGAAGTGATAAGTAGACTCAGAACCTGTAGCTATTGCGATCAGCTCCAACTCTACACCACCAACCCACCGAACAGCAGGCAAGTTCCTATGCATCAACAAGTGATTTGCTTCATCATCAAAGCCCCACTGGCAGATCACCAAGTTGGAGCCCACATCCTAGAAGTGTCAGGAATAAGGAAATAATAGATATTTCAGCTCCATAATAGTTGTTTAAAAAATTCAGTCTAGAAGCCACACATCAGTCAAACCTTGCATTTTTTAACCATATCATCAAAATACTTCTGCTCCTGTTTTCGCAAAGTCTCAAACTTCTCAACGGTATCGATATCGACCTTATGTTTAGTCTTCGGCTTCGGTGGCTCAAATGGGCAAGTCAGGATAGCAATTTTAGCATCTTCAATTGTCTTTGGCATCTGTGGGTGACTCATGTCTTTATCAACCATGATCCCATATATCAGCTCCGTATCTTCCAGCTTCCCTCCCACTTTACCTTCTACTTTAATTAAGTCCAAGTTAACGTCCTTCCTATCTAAATCTGCAACAGCCAGAACTGCTTTGACAGCAATCTCTGCCAAGCTGCGCTTGCAACGATTTACTCTGCAAGTATAGAGCGTTTGTTCATATGCTAATTGAACAGTGCAAACAAAAGCTTGTGATAAAAACACATAATCCAGGGTTGTTTCTAATCAAGCAAAAAAAACAATACTAGTGTTTTACATAGCACCCCTTGATCTTTAATTCAAGTATTGGGGGATAAAAACACTGGATTATTGAGTTCTGGAAAACATGGTATCAACCCAAAGCAAAGGCCTCCCATTTAAATCCAGGTTTCCTGCAGGAGGAATTGAACCCGCACTCCACAAGTCACAATCAAATGTTGACACTCAACAAAAAAGCAACCCATAATAGAATTTAATACAGAAATATCACAACATGTAGTCAGAAAATCATTTCCCGCTTCTACAAATGCCCGTAAAACTCCGTCTGAATTTTCCAAAGCCTATATGATCAACAGACGCCCAAGTGAAAATGTGGAACTTGAAAAGATTTTAACCAATCATTTACAAATAAAATTTGACATTATTTTCCTAAGATTTCCTAAAGAAAAATGATTATATAGTTCTTAATTATTCCATTATGCTTTTTTTTTAATCATTTGCATCATTAATGACTGACATCACAGGAAATAAATAAAAACAGAGATACTAAAGAAGGGACAAGTAAATATATTTTCATCGTAAAACCAGGAACCTGAAGAACCATCTCAAGCAATGAAGATATATCATATGAAAATACAGTTTGGCATCAAGAAGAAGAAAAGAAAATAAGCAATGCAAGGTTAGGGGAAACATACATCTTTGAAGACAAAGTGGTCATACAAGGTTGCACCAAAGGCTCTATATTTTCCAACCCAAAGTCAAACTTTTGGGCAACGTTCTCTAAATGTTCAACAGCTATCCTTGATGCCGTCTCATAGCCCTCAGCTATCCGAATGGGATGAACACCGCGTTCTAACAAATGTTCAGCATGTTCAAGCAGTGCACCGGCCATAACAACAACTCCAGTCGTCCCATCACCAATTTCATAGTCCTGGCTGCGAGATAATTCAACCATTAACTTTGCAATTTGGTTACTAACGTCCATCTGTTCCAAGATCGTTGCCCCATCATTTGCTGAAGTATGAAAAACTTTAAGTGAGCAGACCATAAAGCTAAAGGATCCCAATTTTTGCTTCTATGAATATCATCTAGTCAGGCACCCATCACACTTTTTAAACGTTTTTTATTGCTACAATTAAGCCAGGAATGAAAATGAAAAGGCGCTGAAAATGGAAGGGGAGAAGACCAATTTGTTAAGGTTTTACGCCCAAACAAACCCCCTTAACACTAGCAGGAAACTATTCCGTACAAGGAAAAAAACACTAGCTCACTGGTGTTCTATTTCACAGTGAAACACACTAGCACTCTACGATTCCGCACAAGAATTTAAAACCAAAACCGCCCGACATTTCCAGGGATTGAACAAGAGTGCCCATTGCAAGTGCAGATTCGAACGATTACCAGGTTCACAACTAGTTTGTTTTCCAACGGGTCAACGATAGAGCACATTTATAAGTCGTAATCAAGCACAAAATTCATATATTAACGTAGAAGGGGGGAGATGGATGAAAGGAGGGGAGTTGTAAACTGACTGATAGTGACATCGCCGTCAGGGCTCTGGAGCATTTTGTCCATGCCCGTCGGGCCGAGAGAGGTTCGGAGAATGCGAGAAACAGTCGTGGCGGCGGAAATGTTAGCTTTCTGAGCATCCAAACCCCTCAATCTGGACTTGTTTTCCTGATCCTTCAGAATTATAAACGGCCGACCAAACTCATCGATCGCCAGCGCCATTCCCCTCTTCAAATCTTCTACTGTCGTTCCCCTTCCACTGCCCACGAAGCGACGAAGGCTGGGAAGCGGGAATAGATAAATGAGGAAACTTCCACAAAACCCTAAACACGAACTTCGAATCTCGAAACAGCACCCACGGGTCGGCTAGAAATGACGCTCTTATGGACGGTCCGCAATATTTGGTCCAGTCCCGCAGAAGTGTCGGCCTGGCCCAATCAAATTTAAAATAATCAGATTATTAATTTAAAAAATAAGTTCATTTCAACCAATAGTCTATATATTTTAGATTTTTAATTTAACAACATGCCTCTTAGTTGAATTCTGAAAAAAAATTAGTATCTTTTTAATAAATAAAATAAAATATATTGTTTACCACTATTATAAAATGTCCACCACCTAACAAATAATCCCTTTCTATCTTGTTTATTATTTTAATTTGACGTTTGTATCTCTATTTGGATTAGCGGTTTGACTTTACATCATCTTAGTTTTAATGTTTATTTCAAGGTTTATATGAGAGTTTTTGTTTGAGAGTTTCGATATAAAGTCGATCTTGGAATGTGTAAATCTTTAATCACGGAAGAA